>CM047513.1:647663-747663 GCA_026122265.1 Ammodytes dubius | reverse complement strand
GCTGAACAGAACAGGCTCAAATCACAACACAAAACGACATATAGGGGAGAGTGGCCTAAGTTGTGCCGGTGGGAAAGTAGTGCCACCCCTTGTTTCTAGAAAACCGTGGAAGAAATTGGAAATGTGACCACATATTTAAGAAGAGCCATCCATTTGACTCATCCTGTAAAGAAGGGAGACACATGGAAAAAGATATAAGCACATTTAAGCTAAAAAAAACAGTTTTTTGCCTTTCAAAGTAAAATTTCCAGGTTTTTTTAATTATTGTGTCTGAACAATTATAGACACGTTTGAAAACATTTGACACATGTTTTAGTGCTTTAGTATGCTACACTTTGTGTCTATATAGTTAGCACGATGTCAGCCCTAAACTGCTGCATCATGCTAATTATCCAAAATTCTGGGGTTGGGGTGATTTGTGCCAGAGGGCTCGGGGTGAGTTATAAGTAAGTAAGTAAAATGTATTTATAAAAGCACATTTATGACAGTTTGCACTGTCCAAAGTGCTGTACATAGTGCATTCAGTCGGTAAAAAATGAAGGTAAAATAACAATAACCAAAATAAAAGACATAAAGCCCATACATCCACATAAACACAGATAGTGGCGCAGATAGTACTGTGATGTCACAGTAAAAGACATCACAGTAATATTTACAAAGTAAGTTTTTTTTTTAACCCTATATTTCTCTTTCTGTGATATCACGAGAAAGAAATATAGGGTTAAAAAAAACACTCTTTCTGCCTTTTCTCAGGCTAGATGAACCGATTTAAAAAAAATTCGCACATTTATACTACATAGGATCTCAGAATTCAATACACCTTCATATTCAAACCGGTGAAGTAGGCCTTTAATGGGGAGGAAAAACCAGGGTGTAAAGATGGGTTTTGAGCCTTGATTTAAAGGCAGAAATGGAGGGGGAAATCACATTTGTCAGGTGGCAGTTGGTTCTACAAGGGCGGAGCAGCTAGTGCAAAGTACATTTCTGAGAGTTGTGCCAGTGGCATGGCTGTATACGCTGGTCACCAAAAGAAATTGATTGTCTACAGTAGCTCAGAAGAGAGTGACATCTCAATTCCACTTAACGACACCACTGATGAGAGTTCAGATGGCCAGAAAGATGATGATGGTGACTTTGTCATTGTGAGCTTTACAGGTAAAACCATTAGATCTGCTAGGCCTTGTTTAAGAAAATTGACCTTAAAGAGATCCTATTCTGGTCTTAATTTCTTGTTAAAAACTGCTATAGAGCAACCTGACACGAATCACATCACAAAAAACTATGTAGATTTTCGGGACACTCTTCCTCTTACCCTAGCGAGCACAGCAGTCTCTCTCTACACACTGCTTTGAGCTTCTCCGCCCCTCCCCCCCTGCTGCAAACCCCACTCCGTTGTGATTGGTTACCTTCCTTCCAGCAGCGGGAGATTTTCAGGAAGGTGGGGGCATGCAGCCGGAGCTTGCCTGAGCGGCAGCATTACCATACATGGAAACATGACAGAAACTACCCGAGCGTGACAGAAACTACCCGGAAATTTGAACAAGTTGTTTCTCGACCGGCTGCCATAGTGTTTAGTGCTCTGCATAGCCACCCCAGACGGTCAGCAGGGAATACGTCGAAATGCATGTACGTAATTATTTGATACACTAGTATGGTTAAACATGACTATAAATCATTATAACAACGTTTATAGGTCATAAAAGTCGAAAAGTATCATAGGTCCTCTTTAAATCTTTGTAAAATATTTACTTTAAATAAGTGATTGTCTAATGGATTTGTCTTGCATTACAGTTTATGAGATATATATCAATGGCACAATTTACCCCATGGTATTCTCTCCAACGGCACAACTTACACCACACCGGGGCAAGTTGTGCCACAAGACAACTTTTTTTTCCGAAAGCTATATTTCTTCAACAGTTTATTCCAGATCCAAAGTTTTTATTGCCAGGGATGCACAACATCCTGAAATATATGTACATATTTGAGTTGGAGACATAACTGTCAAGGCCTCACTTTAAAATCAGTAAAAATCTCACCCCACTCTCCTACGAGAAGCAACATGAAAAACAAAAACACATAAACATGGGGGTGCTCGTGGTATAATGATTGGATTTTTTTTTTAAACATAAAAACAAACACATGAACATGCAGAGAGAGAGAGAGAGAGAGAGAGAGAGAGAGAGAGAGAGAGAGAGAGAGAGAGAGAGAGAGAGAGAGCGAGAGAGACAGAGACAGAGACAGAGAGAGAGACAGAGACAGAGACAGACAAACAGACACACCTTAGGAAAGCTTGTCTGTCTGGCGCAGTGTACGTCTGGTGTGTCTCCCTGTGTGTGTATCAGCAGGCCTGTGGGCAGAGTGCGCGCCGCCCTGCTGGCTGTGCCCGGTACTGCAGCACAGTCTGGGATAAACAGAGGAGCGCCGTGCAGAGGACAGCACGATATGAAAGACTCTTGGCACTCCTCACAGACTGGAGGGGGAAGGGGGGAGAGGGAGAGAGAGAGAGGGAGAGAGGGGGGGAGGGGGGGAGAGAGAATATGAGTTTAATAACACCATAAAATAACACATAGTAGTAGAAACACTGCAATGGAAAAGTGTTGTCATTTCTTTAAAACATATAACAGGACATGGGAGAGGCAGCATTTGTCAGCTATGCTCCCAAACTGTGGAAGAGATTTTAGAGAGGCTTATAAAAACCTCTTCCAGGCAGCACCTTCTCAAATATGCATGCGGAACATGGAGTCATGCTGTTTTTAAATTAGATTTTTTTTTGACTGATGCCTTTTATACTTTTAAATGTTTATATTTTGTTTTACTATGAGTTATGAGTCAATTAAAAATTTTAGGATATTTTTTTTTAAAACAAGGGGTGTCACAGTTCTCCAAATAATTTATTCGGTTTGATTTTCAAATTGTTTTATTTTTTTTTAATCAAAATAAGTGAATATCTCCTCATGATCTGCTACCTGTCTGACACGGGTGTGTGCACTGAGAAAAAAATCCACAGTTAATATAAAATGTGTTATAAAATAAACAGGGAGTCAATAATATTTACAATTTTAAAAACTTTTTAGGATCAAATATGAAAAATTTATGAAAAGTTAAATGATCATTGAAGTTATTCCACTTCACCATAAAAGGAACTTGAACAATATATATTATATTCATATTCTTTATAATCCATCGCACTGCTGTTAAAGGTGCAGTGCCAGTGTGTAATATGAAATCATCAAGAAAGTTCTACAAAGTTCTAGAATGCAGCGCTCCCTGGGTAACCCCACCCCTTTAGAATAATAACAGAAGCTACAGTGGCCTTCAAGGACAAGAACAATTCTAAATTCTAAACAATGCACCTGATGACATTCCAACCAACATGGATTCCTCCATAAGACTTACCTGCTCAATGTAGAAAATGTAATATTAATATTTGTAATTCTCCGCTCAGGAGGATAATTCAGATTATTGGCAGAGGTGATTTTACACCAATGAGGACATATTTATGAATGAGGATATTGATTTTAGCTAATAAATTACTTAAAATGTTACACAGTGTCCCTTTAAGATGTCTTGGTATTAAACTTACACCAGTGCTCCAGTGACTGATCACTCATGTTTGAACCATGTTGGTGGGAATCAGCAGGTCCTCACTTCAGCATCTGTAGAACAAAACACACACACACAAAGAGAGAGACAGACACACACACACACACACACACACACACACGCAAAGAGAGAGACAGGGACACACACACACAAACACACAGGCAAAGAGAGAGACAGACACACACACACACACACACACACACACACACACACACACACACACAAGGCAAAGAGAGAGAGAGAGAGAGAGAGAGAGAGAGAGAGAGAGAGAGAGAGAGAGAGAGAGAGAGAGAGAGAGAGAGAGAGAGACACACACACACACACACACACACACACGCAAAGAGAGAGGCAGAGACAGACACACAGGCAAAGAGAGAGACAGACAGACACACAGGCAAAGAGAGAGAGACACACACACACACACACACACACACACACACACACACACACACACACACACACACACAGTTAAAATAACTGTCATCTGTCATTAAACGCGATGCATGTATGAAGTCTATTTAGAATATGTTTGTATAATATATATTTATTTTTTCCGTATTTTTACTCACTACTCTGACACTATGCATGGGACGTATGCTAAAATATCCTGATCCTTTCTGCAGTCGCTATCTTGGTTCTGCAGCGCTGCAGTCTCTCTCTCTCTATCACACCACACACACTCTCTCTCTCTCTCTCTTCTCTCTCTCTCTCTCTCTCTCTCTCTCTCTCTCTCTCTCTCTCTCTCTCTCTCTCTCTCTCTCTCTCTCTCTCCTCTCTCTCTCTCTCTCTCTCTCTCTCTCTCTCTCTCCTCTCTCTCTCTCCTCTCTTCTCTCTCTCCTCTCTCTCTCTCTCTCTCTCTCTCTCTCTCTCTCTCTCTCTCTCACACACACACTTTCCGAACACTAAAGTTGCTCTTTAACTCAGCGTGTCTTTCCAGCTAAACCTAGCATCACCATTAAACCCTTCATATGAGCCGATCGCTGTTTGCTTCATAATTATCTTCATAATTATTTTTTTAATAATATATTTTTTCATATCTGCGCCACTCTCTCTCATTCCCTCTCGCTCCTCCTGCATAGCCCGACTGTTGGCAATATGCCTGCTCTATTCGGGAGCCATTTTCGCTGCTTGCCACAGTGGCTACTAGTAAGTGGAGCACAGACCCACCTCAGTGTAAGAGACGAAGCCGGAAAAGGCTCGCTGTCTCCGGGGTAAAGTATAGTCTGTTGTCCCGCTCTCCTTCCATGCACGGAGCTCCAGGGTTTTTGCAAGCGCCTCCGATGGATGAAATTATGCAAAAGTTTCACGTTAAATTTCCAGCAGTGACTCAGTCGCCTCCTAGAGCTGTGACCACCATGTTTTTAAAACAGGAAATGACATGGAAAACGGAAAGGAAAAAAATGCGCAAAAATTAAAGTTAAAACAGTATGTGGACGCGCCTCCACCTTAAAGTTATAGTGCGTAACTTTTTCCATGTATAAATGAATGTCTGTTACACTCAACTCAAGCCATCAGCCAAATGAGTAGAAACAAAGTTGATTAAGCCTATTATCAGCTCCACAAAACTCTCTCTGTATTTCTCAGTATGGCAGCGTTTACAAACTGGTGTCCCCCCCCCCCCTCCCCCACCCCCCTGACACTGGTGCAGGAGCTCAGAAAAATCCCCAAGAAGAGCCCAAGAAATGTTTCAGTTGTTGATTCTACTGCTAAGAAAAAAAAAAAACCTGGACGTACAGCAGAAGGTATAAAATCCATGTGCCATCACTGAAGGCTTTACCTCATGTAGATGCACCGACAGTGTTGTTGTAATTACTCAGAATTCCTCATGGGGGGGGGGGGGTGACAGAAGTTACGCACTATAGTTTTAAGGGAATGTGATCCTATGTATAGCTCTAATACATTTTTGATTTAAAAAAAGACGAGTGACAGATATTTAAAAACAACAGATTTTATGTTTTATTCAGTCAAAGCTCAGATAACATGTTCTTATAAAATACAAATATACAGAATATGTGTTTATTATACTATCTATGGTGTTAATACACAGCCTAGACTCTGTAAACTGGTGTTAATACACAGCCTAGACTCTGTAAACTGGCATGTTGCCAACTATGGTGGGCTCTTTGTTTACAGACTCTAGACTGTATTAAAGCTGGGGTGGAGGATTTGGGGAGAAAATAGCAGTTGGGATAGAGATTTGAATCCAAATACCTCAACCACTCCACTTGTTCTCTTTGGTCCCTCCCCTATGGTCCCTCCCTGACACGCTCTACACCAACAAAGTCGTGCCAAAAGTGAATGGACAGTCCCAACAGCCAATAAGAACAGAGAATCGGAGCCTCGCTCTGATTGGTCAAAGTGTACAGCTCATGTTAACTTTTACCAATCAGAAATCACATACCCCAGCTTTAACACTGGATATTTTCCAGCTCACACACAGAACAGACAGGTAGTG
This sequence comes from Ammodytes dubius, assembly GCA_026122265.1. NCBI lineage: Eukaryota > Metazoa > Chordata > Actinopteri > Uranoscopiformes > Ammodytidae > Ammodytes > Ammodytes dubius. The sequence goes on along the minus strand of CM047513.1, from coordinate 741,602 downwards.
GATCATGAGGAGATATTCACTGATTTTGACAACAAGCGTTCTCCAGAATCACTGACTCCACCTTTAAGTGTCACTCCAAAGGTATTTCTACATATCGTTTAAGCTTTGTAGAACATTAAACTTTCAGTATTTTTATATTCCTTAACGATTTGGAAAGCATTAAAGCTGCACTGTGTAACTTTTATAGTGTGGCAGAGAAGTGAAACATTTTCTAAGGTTTATTCTCAAAACTGAATAAACAAACTTTCCTCACAGGAAAATGTAGATCCCTGGAACACTGTTTGAAGTTAGAAAGCTTCCTGAAAAGTTACTGTTTCACTGTTGTTGTTTACAGCAGCAGGGCCCACAGTTTGGTTTACAAACATATTCTAGTCTTAACGTTTGGTTCCAGGTTCCTCAAAATAATTTGATTTATGATGATAGAATTATTCAATACTAAGAATTACATGTAGAGAAAATATGTTTAGTAAACTAACTGCAGGCTCTGTGAATGTAAACAAACCCCCCTCCTCTGAAACTGTAATGTGCGTGTGTGTGTGTGTCTGCCTGTCTGTCATTCTGTCTGTCTGTCATTCTGTCTGTCTGTCTGTCTGTCTGTCTGTCTGTCTGTATTTTTAATCCTGATATCTCCTTCTTACTATCATATTCTAGTTTTACGCTTGTGCCCTAGTACCAGTGTGTGTGTGTCTGTTCGTCTGTCTGCCTGCCTGCCTGCCTGTCTGTCTATTTGCCTGTCTGCCTGCCTGCCTGTCTGTCTATTTGCCTGTCTGTCCGTCTGTGTGTGTGTATTTTTTAATCCTGATATCTCCTCCTTCTCACTATCATGTTCTAGTTTCACGCTTGTCCTGCCCTGTTGCCCTGTGCCTCTGGACATTGCTCAGGTGGTAGAGACTGTCACAGTGTTTCTTGATGCTGTGGATCTTAAAGAGACGCGAGCCTCTAATCAGAGCCATGTGGTGGCGCGATTTCTTCTCGTGAAGACGACACACGTGACACCACATTACGTCCTGAGTAAGAAAAATAGATATGATATAATAAATCAACTAACAATCAATATATAAGGGGGCGCCCTTAGCTCAGTTGGTAGAGCGTCCCCCCCCCATAGGCCTCGGCCAGCAGCGGACCCGGGTTCCATTCCAGCCCGCGGTCGTTCTCTGCATGTCACTCCCCTCTCTGCCCCATTTCAACTCTGTCTCTACACTATCAATAAAGCATAAAAATGCAAAAAAAATATCTTAAAAAAAAACAATCAATATATATACACAGGTGAAACTCGAAAAATTAGAATATCGTGCAAAAGTTCATTTATTTCAGCAATTCAACTTAAAAAGGTGAAACTAAAATATTATATAGACTCATTACATGCAAAGTAAAGATTTCTTTTGGGAATTTTTATGCTTTATTGATAGTGTAGAGACGGAGTTGAAATGGGGCAGAGAGGGGAGTGACATGCAGAGAACGACCGCGGGCTGGAATCGAACCCGGGTCCGCTGCTGGCCGAGGCCTATTGGGGGGGGACGCCCTACCAACTGAGCTAAAGCAGCCCCAAGAAAAATAGATTTGATATAATAATCAACTAACAATCAATATATATAGGCTACAGGTGAAACTCGAAAAATTAGAATTTCATGCAAAAGTTCATTTATTTCAGTAATTCAACTTAAAAGGGTGAAACTAAAATATTATATAGACTCATTACATGCAAAGTAAAGATTTTTTTGGGGCATTTTTTATGCTTTATTGATAGTGTAGAGACAGAGTTGAAATGGGGAAGAGAGGGGAGAGTGACATGCAGAGAACGACCGCGGGCTGGAATCGAACCCGGGTCTGCTGCTGGCCGAGGCCTATTGGGGGGGGACGCCCTACCAACTGAGCTAAGGGCGCCCCAAGAAAAAGAGATTTGATATAATAATCAACTAACAATCAATATATATAGGCTACAGGTGAAACTCGAAAAATTAGAATATCGTGCAAAAGTTCATTTATTTCAGCAATTCAACTTAAAGGGTGAAACTAAAATATTATATAGACTCATTACATGCAAAGTAAAGATTTTTTTTGGGCATTTTTATGCTTTATTGATAGTGTAGAGACAGAGTTGAAATGGGGCAGAGAGGCGAGTGACATGCAGAGAACGACCGCGGGCTGGAATCGAACCCGGGTCTGCTGCTGGCCGAGGCCCATTGGGGGGGGTACGCCCTACTAACTGAGCTAAGGGCGCCCCAAGAAAAATAGATTTGATATAATAATCAACTAACAATCAATATACAGTATCTCACAAAAGTGAGTACACCCCTAACATTTCTTCAAATATTTCATTATATCTTTCCATGCGACAACACTGAATAAATGACACTTTGATACAATGTCAAGTAGTCAGTGTACAGCTTGCATAACAGTGTAAATTTACTGTCCCCTCAAAATAACTCGACACACAGCCATTAATGTCTAAACTGTTGGCAACAAAAGTGAGTACACCCCTAAGAAAAAATGTCCAAATTGGGCCCAAAGTGTCAATATTTTGTTTTGCCATCATTATTTTCTAGCACTGCCTTAACCCTCTTGGGCATGTAGTTCACTAGAGCTTCACAGGTTGCAACTGGAACCCTCTTCCACCCATTTATGACGACATCAAGGAGCTGGTGGATATTAGAGTCCTTGCGCTCCTCCATCTCCCGTTTGAGGATGCCCCAAAGATGCTCAATAGGGTTTAAGACTGGAGACATGCTTGGCCAGTCCATAACCTTTACCCTCAGCTTCTTTAGCAAGGCAGTGGTCTTCTTGGAGGTGTGTTTGGGGTCGATATCATGTTGCAGTACTGCCCTGCGGCCCAGTTTATGAAGGGAGGGGATCAGGTTCTGCTTCAGTATGTCACAGTGCATGTTAGAATTCAATGAACTGTAGCTCCCCAGTGCTGGCAGCACTCATTTAGCCCCAGACCATGACACTCCAACCACCATGCTTGACTGTAGGCAAGACACACTTGTCTTTGTACTCCTCACCTGGTTGCCGCTCCACACTCTTAACACCATCTGAACCAAATAAATGTATTTTGGTCTCATCAGACCACAGGACATGGTTGCAGTAATCCATGTCCGTAGTCTGTTTGTCTTCAGCAAACTTTTTGTGGGTTTCTTGTGCATCATCTTTAGAATAGGTTTTCTTCTGGGATGACAGCCATGCAGACCAGTATGATGCAGAGTGTGGCGTATGGTCTGAGCACTGACAGGTTGACCCCCCACCCCTTCAAGCCCTTCAGCAATGCTGGCAGCACTCATACGTCTGTTTTCCAAAGCCAACCTCTGTGTACGACGCTGACCACGTGCACTCAACCTTCGTAAACTGGGCCGCAGGGTGGTATTGCAACATGATAACGACCCCAAACAAACCTCCAAACGACCACTGCCTTGCTAAAAAAGCTGAGGGTAAAGGTTATGGCCTGGCCAAGCCTGTCTCCAGACCTAAACCCTATTGAGCATCTTTGGGGCATCCTCAAACAGAAGGTGAAGGTCTTTAATATCCACCAGCTCTGTGATGCTGTCATAAATGGGTGGAAGAGGGTTCCAGTTGCAACCTGTGAGGCTCTAGTGAACTACATGCCCAAGAGGGTTAAGGCAGTGCTGGAAAATAATGGTGGCCACACAAAATATTTACACTTTGGGCCCAATTTGTACATTTTTTCTAAGGGGTGTACTCACTTTTGTTGCCAGCAGTTTAGACATTAATGGCTGTGTGTCGAGTTATTTTGAGGGGACAGTAAATTTACACTGTTATACAAGCTGTACACTGACTACTTTACATTGTATCAAAGTGTCATTTATTCAGTGTTGTCCCATGGAAAGATATAAAGAAAAATGTGAAGAAATGTGAGGGGTGTACTCACTTTTGTGAGATACTGTATATAGGCTACAGGTGAAACTCGAAAAATTAGAATATCGTGCAAAAGTTCATTTATTTCAGTAATTCAACTTAAAAAGGTGAAACTAAAATATTATATAGACTCATTACATGCAAAGTGAGATATCTCAAGCCTTCATCCAATTCATTTTCCATGATATTCTAATAATATGAGTATCACCTGTATATATTAATTAGGGATGCACCAAAATGAAAATTCTTGGCCGAAAAACCGAATAAAATCACCTCTGCCAATAATCTGAATTATCCTCCTGAGCGGAGAATTTTAAGACCTTTCTCCGTGGTATGTTTTCCTTCATACTAAAGAGAGTATACTAAAGAGAGTATGCTAAAGGCTAAAGAACACGTTTTTTTTGTTGTTATTACCTGCGAGGGTGAGTAACGCAGGAACGGAAACATATTTAGCCACGACTGACGGAAGCGCGGCGCCCTTCTCAGTCTGTTCTCAGTCGATCGGAAAACTTTGGAGTTTGAGTTTGAGTCACTTTCCGTTTCCACTTCAGTCAGATGAGGAGAGAGAGGCTCCATCCCTATAGAGGGAGGGAGGGAGAGAGGGGGGGAGGGAGAGGAGAGAGGGAGGGAGGGAGGGAGGGAGGGGGGGGAGGAGAGAGAGAGAGAGAGAGAGAGAGAGAGAGAGAGAGAGAGAGAGAGAGAGAGACAGAGAGAGAGACAGAGAGGGAGAGAGAGAGACAGAGAGAGACAGAGACAGAGATATCGAAATAGAGAGAGACAGAGAGAGACAGACAGACACACACATTTAAAAAAGGTACAGTGTGTAATTTAGCATCACCCAATGGGGAGATTGTAGATCACAACGCAGGTGGAGCTGATATGGTTAATGGTTAGACAGTAAAGATTTAAAGGTGTAGTCAGTGATTCTGGAGAACGCTTGTTGACAAAAAACACTTTGTCAAAATCAGTGAATATCTCCTCATGATCCACTACCTGTCTGTACTGTGCGAGTGCTGAAATCCAGTGTTAAACCACAGCCTAGGCTCTGTAAACTGGTATGTAAACAAAGGGGACCCACCATAGCTAGCAACATACCAGTTTACAGAGCCTAGGCTGTGTATTAACACTGTATTTTTTTTTACACACACACAGTACAGACAGGTAGTGGATCATGAGGAGATATTCACTGATTTTTTTGACAAACAATAATCTTTACAACTAGCGTTCTCCAGAATCACCGACTCCACCTTTAATTATAGTTTGGTGTAACAAATTATGAACTGTATATGACCAGAAAGATTGACTTCTATAGTTAAGGGCAAGAGGAGGGACTTTGTTAAAGGTGCAGTGTGTAATATGACATCATCAAGAAAGTTCTACAAAGTTCTAGAATGCAACGCTCCCTGGGTAACCCCAACCCTTTAGAATAATAACAGAAGCTACAGTGGCCTTCAAGGACAAGAACAATTCTACATTTTAAACAATGCACCTGATGACATTCCAACTATGACACTTTCAAGATGGCGGCACTAGGCCTTGGTCCAAAATATGCAGAAATATGGACATATATGAGACCCTTTCTAAGGGAAAAATAAATGATTAAAAAAAAAAAAATTCAGCTATTATGCACTAAATTAAATGTACTTATGGATATTATAACTACTTTTTACAAAATCTGCTAGGAAATAAAACCCCAAATTCTACACACTGCAGGTTTAGAGCTCTGGGAGACATACATGACTATCATGACTGATGGGAACATGGAATAAACTTGCCTTAGTTTTTATATTATATATATTTTGGTTAAATTTGTATTTGTGGTTTGTGTCCTTGTTGTGATGGTGCAGGTGTTTGTGTGTGTGTGAAAGAAGATTGAAACCTTCTCTGTGGACACAGTGTTTTGGACGTCGTGAGAAGATAACAAGTGTCATATATTTGACATAATGATGATAAAATTAAATTTAAGGGGATAATTGTGCTCCAGACATTATATTCTTAATCCCTAATAACATCTACAATTTTAAATGTTTTTAGTTTTTAAGATAACAGCAGTTACATATGGAAGACGGCCTTTTGTCCCGGTTCTCAAGAATCACTGAAATATATTATAAAAAAAACTCTCACATTCAGTCTCCTCTGTCTCCTCTGCTTCTGTCTGATGAGATTCAAGTCTCTCCTGGAGTTCTGAGATTCTGTTCTGAAGATGGACACAGTTCACACAGGAGGATCCAGGGGCGCGAGAGGAGGAATCTACCCCACAAACAGGAGCCTGTGCTGGGCATGGCAACTCCGGTATACACCCTGGTTCTTCAAGTCTAAAGAGGGAGAGAGAGAGAAAGAGACAGACAGATTGTGTATGAGTGAGAGAGAGTTTTTTTAAATGTTTTGAACCAGAGAGAGAGAGAGAGAGAGAGAGAGAGAGAGAGAGAGAGAGAGATAGAGAGATAGAGAGATAGATAGATAGATAGATAGATAGATAGATAGACAGACAGACGGACAGACAGACAGACAGACAGACAGACAGACAGACAGACAGACAGACAGACAGACAGACAGACAGACAGACAGACAGACAGACAGACAGACAGACAGACACACACACAGACAGACAGACAGACAGATACCTTGGTAGTCTAAAGCTCATCTCTGTCTGCTGACGGTCTGGTCTGACCCTGGATCTGCTAGACGACTCCAGAGAAGATTCTAGAGCTTTCCTGAAGAAATCCTGAAAGAAATATACAAAGACATGTTAGGCAAGGCAAGTTTATTTCTATAGCACAATTCAAACACAAGGCCATTCAAAGTGCTTTACAGGGGCAAGATTAGAATACATAAAACACATTAGAAGACATTTAAAAGCGAATGAAAAGAAGTAAAACATTTAAATTAAATAAAAAGTACAGGTTAAAATGGAAACAGAAAAGTCTTCAGACTCGATTTAAAAGAACTGAGGGTTGCAGCAGACCTCAAGTTTTCTGGGAGTTTGTTCCAGATATTTGGTGCATAAAAACTAAAAGCTGCTTCTCCTCGTTTAGTCCTAACTCTGGGGACTGTAAGTAAACCTGTCCCAGACGACCTAAGGGCTCTGGACGGTTCATGTTAGTGAAACATACGGCGCCCCTCTGGTGCAGTCATTTCTGCGAAAGGATTCCCGACCAAGTATTGAGTGCATAACTGAACGTAATTATTTGAAGGTTGACTTTTTTGTATTAAAAACACTTTTCTTTTATTGGTCGGATGAAATATGCAAATTTTTTTAGATAGGGATTTTTGGTTTTTTCTTTACTTTCTTGCCAAAATCATCAATATTAAACCTGCAGTGTGTAGAATTTTGGGTTTTATTTCCTAGCAGATTTTGTAGAAAGTAATTATAATATCCATAAGTACATTTAATTTAGTGCATAATAGCTGAAAAAAATGTTTTGAATTATTATTTTTTCCCTTAGAAAGGGTCTCATATGTCCATATTTCTGCATATTTTGGACCAAGGCCTAGTGCCGCCATCTTGAAAGTGTCATAGTTGGAATGTCATCAGGTGCATTGTTTAAAATTTAGAATTGTTTTTGTCCTTGAAGGCCACTGTAGCTTCTGTTATTATTCTAAAGGGTTGGGGTTACCCAGGGAGCGTTGCATTCTAGAACTTTCTAGATGATGTCATATTACACACTGCACTTTTAAAACAATAAAAGGCTTGAACTACTTCAGTTGTGTGTAATGAATCTAAAATATATGAATGTCTAATGTTTATCAGTACATTACAGAAAATATTGAACTTTATCACAATATGCTAATTTTTTGAGAAGAACCTGTATACAGCTCCGGAAAACATTCAGAGACCAGTCTGGATTGTTCTTCAATCTTCATCTCTACATTACTTCATGGAAAAGCTCTTAAATGACATTATACCATAGTCTGTGTGAATACTCTATTCTGATTGGCTGGAGAACATTCCATAGGTGTGGTGGTAGGATGGCCTAGAGGTAAGGTGGCCGACTAGCAGAGCTGGTATTGTGTCTACGGTGCCCACCATCTCTACCATTGTGTCCTTGAGCAAGACACTTAACCCCAAACTGCTCCAGGGGCGCTGTACTGCGGCTGACCCTGCGCTCTGACCCCCTCCGAAGTGTGGTAACTTGAGAGGGGATATGCGAAAAGACAAATTTCAATGTGCCTCGTGTACAACTGACAAATAAAGATAACTTAACTTAACTTAAAGAAACCCCTGATGTATGGACACCTAGAAGGAACTGTTTACATTCTGTCCACTTTAATGCGTCGCCGCTGATTAAACTGTGTTGATAAGGGATTTATAAAGCCTAAAATATCCTGCCGTGCAATAGCCTCTGGACACCACAGGAATGGGAGGGGGGGGGGGGGGGGGATTTGGTAGAAATGTTGTCAGCAGTTTGTAGAATAAAACCAAAATCAAACAATGGCCTATAAATAGTAAAACGAGAGACACTGAACATTTGGAGTTGTCTCTTCATTTTATCCAGAGCTCAGCTGTATAGTGAAATAGCCAAACCATCCTCTGTGACATGGGTTGCGTTCTGAATCGCATACTATCTACTATTTAGTTTGGTAGAAAAAAGATTTAGGATGTCCTGATTCTTGTGGCCAGATTTAGGATGGTTAGAAGTACCCGGATGTCCTACTTCATCCGGCCAAGATGTGTTAGTGTTGAAAACTGCATCCTATTTGGGCGATTCTGACCCACAATCCAGTGCGCACGTGAAGTGACGTCACATCGACGAAGCCTCCATATGAAAACAAACGGGGATGCGACGGATATAAAAGCAAGAGGCAAGATCAAGGCGCAAATGTTATGATGAAATAAGAGAGTAAAAGTACGTCCCAATAGTATGCCTACTGCATCCTAACTAGATTCTTTTTATCGTCGGATGTAGTATGTAGAATAGAGAAAAGAAAGAGTGTGCGATTTGGAACGCAGGCTCACTCTAAAGCTGGCGTCCATTTTCTTTCTTGTCTTGTTGTCTTGTTGTCTGTTGGTTTGATGTTTGAGCTCTGACTCCACTAGGGGTTTCACATCCTTCCAGGGAACGCTCTGCTTCACAGGACCTGCAGCACAACAACGTGTAGAAAACAAAACTGAAGAAATGGCACAAGTTTTATACATCTATTAGTTGGGGTGGTAGGATGGCCTAGAGGTAAGGCGGCCGACCAGTAACCATGAGGTCGCTGGTTCGATCCCCGGCACCGGACAGGAGGGTGTGAGTCGTAAAACTAGCAGAGGCTGGTATTGTGTCTACGGTGCCCACCATCTCTACCATTGTGTCCTTGAGCAAGACACTTAACCCCAAAACTGCTCCAGGGGCACTGTACTGCGGTTGACCCTGCGCTCTGACCCCTCCGAAGTGTGGTAACTTGAGAGGGGACATGCGAAAAGACAAATTTCAATGTGCCTCGTGTACAACTGACAAATAAAGATAACTTAACTTAACTTAACTAACTTAAGTTTGTTTGTGCCTGTGTAACATTATCTGTTCACCGCGGCACATTACGTCTATTTATTAGTTTTATTCTCTTCCTCAATGTCTTTTTATCCTAGCACCTATTGATCTTGTTTGGTTTGTTGTGTTGTGTGTGTATGTATGAGTATGTGTATTTATCTTTTTGTATGTGTGTTTATTTTTATTTTTTATTATTATTATGTATTCATTTGATTGTACTTGCTCATGTATTTTGTTAACGGTCTGCTTCACAGGAGCTGCAGCACAACAACGTATAGTAAGGCAAAGCAAGGCAAGTTTATTTATATAGCACAATTCAGACACAAGGCCATTCAAAGTGCTTTACAGGGGGCAAGATTAAAATACATAACACACATTAGAAAAGCGAATGAATAAAACATTTAAAAGCGAATGAATAGAAATAGAACATTTAAATAAAATAAATATTACAAGTTAAAATGGAAACAGAAAAGTATTCAGACTTGATTTAAAAGAGCTGAGAGTTGCAGCAGAGATAATTAAATTTTTTTTTTTAAACAATCCAGGCCAGAAATATAAATATACATACAGCTCTGGTAAAAAATGAAGAGTCCACTCCAGATGTTCATTGTCTCTTGTTTGACTATTTATAGACATATGTTTGAGTAGAACGAACATTTTGGTTTAATAATCTAAACTACTGACAACATTTCTACCAAATTAGAGATTTTTAAATAATTCATTGCTAACTGTTTGCAAACCACGTACAGAATATGCACTGTTATAAGGCAAAAAGTTGAGTAGTGTGAGTGACCCTAACATGCCCGTTTACAGAGCCTAGGCTGTGTATTAACAGTGTGTGTGTGCAACATGTCTGTTTACAGAGCCTAGGCTGTGTATTAACAGTGTGTGTGTCCTGCCTTCATTCTAACCTGCTTTGGCCTCTGATCCGCTCTGAGGAGATCTTGACCAATCACAAGCTGCCGTTTGTTCAGTCTTCTTCTGCTTCTCTTCAGTCCTCCTGCGTTTGTGTCTGTCCTTCTTCGTTGGTGCTTTGGGGAGGCGGGGGTTGGTTTGTAGTTCTATCGGGGGGCGGGGTTTAGTTTGTAGTTTTTTGACGTCATCATCACTGTGACCCAGCAGAAGAGATGGAACCCAGTCTGGATCTCCCTCCAGCTTTTCATACGCCGGTTTACCTGCACACACACACACACACACACACAACATACACACACACACACACACACACACACACACACACACACACACACACACACACACACACGCACGCACGCACACACACACACACAGGCGCGCAAACACACACACAGACACACACACACACACACACACACACACACACACACACACACAGGCGCGCAAACACACACACAGGCGCGCAAACACACACACACGCACACGCACACACACGCAAACACGCAAACACGCAGACACACAGAGGAACTTAGTATTTACATCCGCACTGCATAGGACATTATTTTCGTCTGACTTTCAAAACCTCTGTAGAAAGAGAGAAAACTATTTGCAGAAGTCACACACCATAGCTTTAAGATGTAACTCATTCTCGTTATGAGATCTCAGGGAAAGCAGAGAAGTTTAAACAGACATAGCAGCCTTTCCTTCCAAAACAATATCACAGTCTGACCTGAGTTGAAGTGTCTAGAGCAGACCCCCATAGAAGGAGAGAGAGAGGCAGACAAACAGAGAGAGAGAGAGAGAGAGAGAGAGAGAGAGAGAGAGAGAGAGAGAGAGAAAGACAAACACAGAGAGAGAGAGAGAGGGAGAGAGAGAGAGAGAGAGAGAGAGGGAGAGAGAGAGTCAGACAGACAGACAGACAGACAGACAGACAGACAGACAGACAGACAGACAGACAGACAGACCTGAGTTGAAGTGTCTAGAGCAGACCCTCATAGAAGGAGAGAGAGACAGAGACAGACAGACAGACAGACAGACAGACAGACAGACAGACAGACAGACAGACAGAGAGACAGACAGACAGACAGACAGACAGACAGACAGACAGACAGACAGACAGACAGAGAGACAGACAGACAGACAGACAGAGAGACAGACAGACAGACAGACAGACAGACAGACAGACCTGAGTTGAAGTGTCTAGAGCAGACCCTCATAGAAGGGGGGATGTGGTAGAAAGTGATGTCAGTGCGGCCCACTGCCTCCACCCAGGCTCTCCTCCTGCGAGACGTCAGCTCACATATCAGTCTGCCTGAGAGGGGACAGGAGTTAACACTGTGTAAATAATATATATAATTTTTTTTTTTTTTAAAGATAATTTTTTGGCATTTTCAAGCTTTATTTGATAGTACAGACTCTTGAAATGGGGAGAGAGAGAGAGAGAGAGAGGGAGGGAGGGAGGGAGGGAGGGAGGGAGGGGGAGAGAGAGAGGGGGATGACCTGCAGTAAAGGTCCACGGGTCGGATTCGAACCCGCGACCACTGCAACGAAGGCCGGAGCCAATATGTTACGCACTTTATCCATTACGCCACGGGAGCGCCCCGATATAATATATAATTAAAGAAATAACATTTGCCTGGAGAGGGTACATGATTTAACACTATATCAGGTTCAATTAAAAAAGCAACTTTTCGGGCTGCTATGTGCATAATTATTGGGGGCGGCAGTGGTGAAGTGGTAGGGAGTTCGCCTCTGGTGTGCAGGGTCGGAGGTTCGATTCCCCGTCTCCCCGCCACATGTCGAAGTGTCCCTGGGCAAGACACTGAACCCCGAATTGCTCCCGATAGTTAGCTTAGTTAACTTAGCACCCTAGTGCTAAGCCTACCCTGCGTGGTAGCTGCTGCTATCGGTGTATGAATGTGTGTGTGACTGGGTGAATGTGTACAAAACAATGTAAAGCGCTTTGGGTCTGTGAACAACGGAGAAAAAGCGCTATATAAGTCCATTCACCATTACCATTTACCATATTAGGGGTGGGAATGTCTTGGCACCTCACGATTCGATTCGATTCCGAGGTCAACGAATCGATTCAAAATCGATTCTCAAGGCATCTTAATGCAACATTTTTTTTTACGTACATACCTATGTGTGATTTTCAAAAATATATTTATTTACACATCTGAGTTTGCTAATCACTTCCTACTTTTGTGATGATCATGAAAGACAATCAACAGATGAATTACCTTCTCTAATATTGTATTAGAGAAAAAGCTTTTCTTGTCACAAATATGACTTTCTATGACCAGTGCAATAATCAATGCAGCTTTCAACACAATATGGAAGTATGTAAAAACTAAACCGATTCAGTTTTATTTTCTAATCTTGTGAATCATGTTTCTATAGGATTTCTATTCTATTATTTTCTATGTCATTTCAACACATTGTGCAAAAAGTTTGGCTTGGAATTCAGCTCTCATACAAAAACGTAAACAGACACAAAGCCAGTGCAGGTCACATGGGTTTGCTGCTCTCTGCCCTTTTGTCGCCACTTTTAACAACTCACACTTGTGTGGTGTGCATGTGCAGTGGCGCAGGAAATACTAATATGTAGTAGTACGAAAAAAAAAAAAAAAAAAAAAAAATTGAATTCCGATTATTATTATTGTCTGCCTACCTACCTGCCTACCTGTCTCTCTCCCTGTCTCTCTCCCTGTCTCTCTCCCTGCCTGTCTCTCTCCCTCCCTGTCTGTCTCTCTCCCTCCCTGTCTGTCTCCCTCCCTGCCTGTCTGTCTCTCTGCCTGCCTGCCTCCCTCTCTCTCTCCCTGCCTGTCTCTCCCTGTCTGCCTCGCTCCCTGTCTGCCTCGCTCCCTGTCTGCCTGTCTCTCTCTCTCCCTGCCTGTCTCTCTCCCTGCCTGTCTCCCTCTCTCTCTCCCTGCCTACCTACCTGTCTCCCTGCCTACCTGCCTGTCTTACCTTCGTGTGTCCTCCAGGAGGGGAAGCAGTGGAAAGTCAGAGTGTGTGTTTGTGTGTGTGTCTGCCTCCCTCTCTCTCTCCTTGCCTGCCTGTCTCCCTGCCTGCCTGCCTGTCTCCCTGCCTTTCTCTCTGTCTACCTGCCTTTCTGTCTCCCTCCCTGCCTGTCTCTCTCTCTCCCTGTCTCTCTCTCTCTCCCTGTCTCCCTGCCTGCCTGTCTCTCTCCCTGCCTGTCTCCCTCCCTGTCTCTCTCTCTCTCTCCCTGTCTCTCTCCCTCCCTGCCTGTCTCTCTCCCTGCCTACCTGTCTCTCTGCCTGTCTGTCTTACCTTCGTGTGTCCTCCATGAGGGGAAGCAGTGGAAAGTCAGAGTGTGTGTTTATGTGTCTGCCTCCCTGCCTGTCTCTCTCTCCCTCCCTGCCTGTCTGTCTGTCTCCCTGCCTGTCTCTCTGTCTCCCTGCCTACCTGTCTGTCTCCCTGTCTCTCTCTCTCTGCCTGTCTCTCTCTCTCTCTCCCTCCCTCTCTCTCTACCTGCCTGCCTCTCTCCCTCCCTGCCTGCCTGCCTCTCTCCCTCCCTGTCTGTCTCTCTGCCTGCCTGTCTCTCTCTCTCCCTGCCTGTCTGTCTCCCTCCCTGCCTACCTGTCTCCCTGTCTCCCTCCCTGCCTACCTGTCTCTCTCTCTCTCTCTCTCTCCCTGTCTCTCTCCCTGCCTGTCTTACCCTCCCTGCCTGTCTTACCCTCCCTGCCTGTCTTACCCTCCCTGTCTGTCTCTCTCCCTGCCTCCCTCTCTCTCTCCCTGCCTGCCTCCCTCTCTGCCTGCCTGTCTCTCTCTCTGCCTGCCTCCCTCTCTCTCTCTCTCTCCCTCTCTCTCTCTCTCTCTCCCTGCCTGCCTCCCTCTCTCTCTCCCTCCCTGCCTGCCTGCCTGTCTCTCTCCCTGCCTGTCTTACCCTCCCTGCCTGTCTTACCTTCGTGTGTCCTCCATGAGGGAAAGCAGTGGAAAGTCAGAGTGTGTGTTTATGTGTCTGCCTGCCTGCCTGTCTCTCTCTCTCTCCTCCCTGCCTGTCTTACCCTCCCTGCCTGTCTGTCTTACCCTCTCTGCCTGCCTGTCTGTCTCCCTGCCTGTCTCTCTCTCTGCCTGTCTTACCCTCCCTGCCTGCCTCCCTCTCTCTCTCTCTCTCTCCCTGCCTGTCTCTCTCCTCCTGTCTCTCTCTCTCCCTGCCTGTCTCTCTCCCTGCCTGTCTCTCTCCCTCCCTGCCTGTCTGTCTCTCTGTCTCTCTCCCTGCCTACCTACCTGCCTGTCTCTCTCCCTACCTGTCTGTCTTACCTTCGTGTGTCCTCCAGGAGGGGAAGCAGTGGAAGGTCAGACCATTTGGGATCTTTCTGCCGCGGTGATCATGTGACCGACGGCGACACTGAGACACACAGCACCGACCACCAACCAGCACAGAGAACTCCTGATGGATGGAGAGATGGAGAGATGGAGAGATAGATAGAGATAGAGAGAGAGAGAGAGGGAGAGAGAGAGATAGAGAGAGAGAGAGAGGGAGAGAGAGAGAGAGAGGGAGAGAGGGAGAGATGGATAGATGGATAGATGGATGGATGGATGGATAGATGGATAGACAGACAGACAGACAGATAGATAGATAGATAGATAGTGATATATATACAGTATATGATAGACAGACAGACAATGTCAGCTTTATGTATATATTCATTTAAGGTGCAGTCAGTGATTCTGGAGAACGCTTGTTGTCAAAATCAGTGAATATCTCCTCATGATCCGCACACACACACACACACACACACACACACACACACACACACACACACACACCACACACACACAACACACACACACACACACACACACACACACCCCTTTAATTCATAAGTAAAACTTACGTCTGGTTTCTGGCTCAGATCATCTTCATCTAAAACACAGAAAAGGGAAAATGAGTTTGTCCATCAACCAAGGTAAATGTTTACACTACCCCAAAAGCCCCCCCCCCCCCCCAGCCCCGTTAAGGGAAACTTAAAACCAGCGTTCAATCATAAAAAAAAAAAATCGCTATATCATTTTCTCAGGCTAGGATGAACCGATTTCTAAAATCTTTGCAACTTTATACTACATAGGATCTCAGAGTTCAATACACCTTCATATTCCCACCAGGTGAAGTAGGTCTTTAAGACACAGACTTCTCAATATATTATATAAAAAAAAATTGTGCATGTGCATAATAAGAAAACAACTTCCTCTTGTCACTTTTTTTTTTTTTTTTTTTTTTTCATAATTTTTTACTTGACATTTTTTTTATGATAGTGGGAACCCTTAAAGCTGGGGTATGTGATTTCTGATTTGTCAAAGTTAACATGAGCTGTACACTTTGACCAATCAGAGCGAGGCTAAGATTCTCTGTTCTTATTGGCTGTTGTTGGGGACTGTCCATTCACTATGGCACGACTTTGTTGGTGTAGAAGAGCGTGTCAGGGAGGGACCATAGGGGAGGGACCAAAGAGAACAAGTGGAGCGGTTGAGGTATTTGGATTCGAATCTCTATCCCAACTGCCATTTTCTCCCCAAATCCTCAAACCCCAGCTTTAAAATTAAATCGTTAAATGTTAGATACCTGTATGTAGATCCATGCTGCTGTGTTGTTGCGGACTTGAAGAAGGACTACGTTGATCTAATGCAGGATTTAGCCGTTCCTCTCTCTTCTCCTCTCTATGTGACATAAAGAAAAACAACATTCAACTGATAAAAAACAAAGTTAAATCGACTGTTTTAGCAGACTTCTCCCACATACAAAGTATCTCTAAGGAACTTTTAAATATTTCTGAAACAGTCAGTCTGAAATTTTTCCTCTGATGATCATAAATTACATGTAACAGCAAAACGATACCATCAGTGCAACAAAGAATGCTATTTTTATATAGTTTTCCTTAATGCCTTTGTCATGGGTATACGCTCACCCAGGAACAACAGCTGGCGTGGTAAAAACACTACCTGCTTTTGTTCTAGAATGCAACACTCCCTGGGTAACCCCACCCTTATCTTTTGAATAATAACAGAAGCTACAATGGCCTTCTACAAGAACAATTCTAAATTTTAAACAATGCACCTGATGACATTCCAAAAACATGGACGCCTCCATAAGACTTGCCCGCTCAATGTACAAAATGTAATATTAATATTTGTAATTCTCCACTCAGGAGGATAATTCAGAGGTGATTTTACACCAATGAGGACATATTTATGAATGAGGATATTGATTTCAGCTAATGAATTACTTAAAATGTTACACAGTGCCCCTTTAAGGTTTAAGTCAGTACTCATAGTCCTTACCTTTCCAGTTTTTCCTCTGGATTCTGTTTCGGCTTTTGGTTTAAAAACAGAGACGGCACAAAGTCAGGACTGCTGGACTCCAATGAAGGCTCACCTGCACCACACACACACACACACACACACACACACACACACACACACACACACACACACACACACACACACACACACACACACACACACACACACACACACACACACACACACACACACACACACACACACACACACACACACACGTTGTGGCAATTTCAGGCACTTTCATGATAAAAAAAAAATATATAATTCTCCATCATATGACCTTAAAATTAATTGAAGCGGATAGATAGATATATAGATAGATAGATAGATAGATAGATAGATAGATAGATAGATAGACAGACAGACAGACAGATAGACAGATAGACAGATATACAGATAGATAGATAGATAGATAGACAGACAGAAAGACAGACAGACAGAGCACCGCTTACCTGATATAAAGTGCGCGCTGCAGACTCGAGCATTTTTGAGTGAACGTTTATCCCAGTCATCTCTGTTTATAACATTGAGCCAGAGCTGCCTTCTGTTGCTCTGAAACTCCCGCGCTCCGTTAGGAACGCGAAAGAACCTAAAACCACCGGTGGGTCTATTTTGACACCCGTACACGCAACACGGGGGCATTTTTAATCCTGCTAACAGTTTAATTTCAACGTTTAAAAGCTTAGTATCAAGTCTACAGGAGGCTCGGGGCTGCTGCTGGCGAACAACAACAACGACGACACTTCCGGTGTTTCACTGAGAGCTGTGACCCGTCGGAATGTGTGACCGTAGAGCGCGCTGACGTTTCTTATTTATTAACTTATTTTAATAGACTGTAGGCCTATAATTAACCACCCAGTCTCACAGTGGAATTTTTTTTAAATAATTACGTTGGTCCACAGCGCAAAACAAAATAGTGAGATTATGAAGTTTTAAGATTTTGAATATGAACACGCCGTTTTAGGGTCACACATTCTAATGGGTCACAACTTTCGATGCAACACCTGTGCCAACCATGGACCTATAACATTTTTCTTAACAATCTTACAATTTCAGCGCCAATTTTGTTAAACTGCTAAGATTTTCGCTATGGACCAAGGTTTTTTTCATAGCCTATATTTTACACATTCTAATGGGTCACAACTTTCGGTGCAACACCTGTGCCAACTTGTGCGCGCAGGTTTGTCTTCCGTTGTTTTAATGGCGAGAGGAAAACAACTTCAGAACAATACCGCCATCTTCTGGTAGAAGTTTGAATCAGCAGTTAGTGTTACCACAGTACTTTAGTAGCCCATGGTTAAAACTAGTAGGCTACAGGCTGTGCCATTTTGCCGCTAAAAGTGAGGGTCATTTTCTGTCACTCGACGAGTCGTTTCATCTCTGCTTGAATGTAAACTGTCGAGTTGATCTAAAATATCTAAAAACATCGTATTTGATCAACTTTTCATACGCTATCTGTGGGCTAAGGGCTTTCAACTGTTTTGCTGTAAAAAGTACAATAAATCCTTCTCTGAAACATGGTGGAGGATATTTTAAATGAATACTAATAAGAAAGAGTCAACTCTGAATAGTTTTCCTTCTGTAAATACAAAAAAAAAAAAAAAAAACCTTAGCAGAGGATGGTTTCGATCCATCGACCTCTGGGTTATGGGCCCAGCACGCTTCCGCTGCGCCACTCTGCTGCACGGAGCAACTGACGCAGCGGTAACGTATTTAAACCTTCATAAAGTATAATTCCTATTCCGTATATTGTGATAGAAAGTAAAATGTATTCAATATAGCTTTACAATGTGTATAGAAAATGAAAAGCGTAGAAAAAAAAAATACGTTTAAGAATAAAATTGCTCTGTTTGAAACTGAGATTAAATATATTCATACCAGAACAATGACCCGAGCTGCCTGGTTGTTGTGTAGTTTCATTGGGAACCGGTTGGTTTGCTGCGGGTCTGTTTTTCCTCCTACTACTACTAAATAAAATAAAAAAGCAGAAATTTACAGATCATTTTCATTTCATTTAACCTTTATTTATACTCAAATGATCAGTTGAGGGATGTGTGTGTGTGTGTGTGTGTGTGTGTGTGTGTGTGTGTGTGTGTGTGTGTGTGTGTGTGTGTAACAAATGCAAAGCAAAAACAACCATACATACACAATAAACAACACAATAAACAATGCGAATATTAAAAATAAACAATTGAAACATTTGGACAGAGATTTACAGTGGCTGGAATTAAAATAAAATGGGTGAAAGTGCAATAAAGCCTGATTAAAACAGTTACAGGTAGAATTTGGCAGATTTAAGATAATTTGTTTAAATTTGTTAAAAGGATATGAAGGTATTTATTTTAATTTGTTGCTGTAAGCTGTTCCAGGTGTCAGGGAAAACTGTTCACACAATCTATCATAGATTTTTTTTTTTTTTTTTTTTTTTTTTAACATTATTTGAATAATTGTTTTTACTCACTTGTTCTGTCGGTTGCATGTTTTTTTTTTTTTTTTTTTTTTTTCCTTTTAGATTGTCTGTTTTTATTAGAGTACACGCGTATGTTTGTTTTATGTGATTGGTGTCGACCAATCAAGGGACAAAGGATGCAAATTAGCACTTGCTACAATCCTGTATATTTACATGTAAATGTCTATTAATATGCAATGTCCCTTGTAAATAAATAAACTTAAACTTAGGGGCACTGAAGCTAAAAGCTGAAAGTCTTTCCCAGCTCAGACCGGGCTTGTGGGACATAACACATAAAAGTTAGACTATATAAGTAAAAAAAAAACTAAAGAAAATGACCAAGAGGAGGGGAAAACTAAGCTTACCTGTCCGGGAACACTGAAGGCACAAAATCGAGACTTCTATAGTCATAAGACACTTTACCTGCAAATAGAACACACTTTTTAATTTGATTTCAAACCTTTATTTACACTCGTAGGCTACACAATAACAACAGCAGCAATGACGCACGCACGCACGCACGCACGCACGCACGCAGACAGACAGACAGACAGACAGACAGACAGACAGACAGACAGACAGATAGATAGATAGATAGATAGATAGATAGATAGATAGATAGATAGATAGATAGATAGATAGATAGATAGATAGATAGATAGATAGATAGATAGATAGATAGATAGATAGATAGGCCTAGATAAACAGACATGCAGACAGTTAGATAGATAGTTAGACAGACAGATATATAAATAGTTGGACAGACAGACAGACAGACAGACAGACAGGCAGACAGACAGACAGACAGACAGAGTAGACTGACAGACAGACAGACAGACAGACAGACAGACAGACAGGCAGACAGACAGGCAGACAGACAGACAGACAGACAGAGTAGACAGACAGACAGACAGAGTAGACGGACAGACCTTACCTGATATAAAGTGGGCGCTGCAGATTCGAGCATTTTGGATGATGTTCTCGTCCCAGTCATCTCGTCCGATCGCCTGCAGCCACAGACGCCGTCGGTTGCTGTGAAACGGCTGCACACCAATCGGGATCCGGTAAAATTTAAACGGACCGCCGGTGGTATACCGATTGTCACAACCGGGAACACGACAGACAGTCATGTCGACGCCGGAGAGAAACACAAGTTGTGGTTGTTGTTATCCACTTTGAAATACTTCTTCTTATGATTTTGTATTGTTTGATTGGCGGTTGGCAGACAACTTATTGATGTATTACCGCCAACTAGTGGTATGGAGTGTAAATAACAACAATATACAGCTCCAGAAAAAATTAAGAGACCGTTCCAAATGTTCAGTGTCTCTTGTTTTACTCTTTAGAGGCATATGTTTGAGTAAAAAGAACATTTTGATTTTATAATATAAACAACTGACAACATTTTTTTTTTTTTTTTTACCAAATTCACAATAAAACTATTGTAATTTAGAGCAGTTTCAATAAGTAATGTAGAGATAAAGATTTAAGAAAAATCCAGACTGGTCTCTTAATTTTTTTCCAGGGCTGTATATCTATATCATATAATCAATGTACTATCTATGATAACAACTGCTGCCATACAAAAAAATAAAAAATAAAAAATATATATAGGCTACAGCTATGGCAAAAATTAAGAGACCATCTGGATTTTTCTACAATTTTCATCTCTATAACCTATATTTTTCTAGCCTGGTGCTACCAGACCATCGTACTTCATTTCATTTGTACAGAAGGTCTGGAAGTGCTGTAATTGGCAAACGTTCACTCACTTGGAGGCGGGTGTCTGTTGAAGTTTTAAAATGATTGGATCTGCCCACTCCCTCTGTTCGCTGATTGGACGGCTGTAGATTCTCCGGAGAATCTGGGAAATGCGCTGTACACCCAGACTGACTACTGAAGGGAAAATTAAATTTGGCCGGAAGTAGGCGGGCGGGCGGAGCCAGGCTAATATTTTTCCAAACAAAGTATTAACCCTAAGAACATGAAATAAAATGTGATGACACTTATTGGAATTCTTTTGTAAAATGTCTATTAAAGGTGTTCCAAGAAACTTTCAGTGTGTTGTAATTCTAGCGCCCCCATTGGACAAAAGCGGTAGTGTTTTTACCACACCAGCTGTTGTTCCTGGGTGAGCGTATACCCATGATAAAGGCATTAAGAAAAACTATATAAAAATAACATTCTTTGTACTGATGGTCTCGTTTGCTGTTACATGTAATTTATGATCATCAGAGGTAAAATTAGACTGTTTCAGAAATATATAAATATTTAAAAAGCTGCTAGTCTCAGAAGTCCACATTCTCCTTGGTGTTGTTGCTGGACTTGAATCATAAACATACAGCGCCTTGCTAAAGTATTCATACCCTTTGAACTGTTCCACATTTTGTAAAGAAGAATGGGCAAAAATGTCAGTCTCTAGATGTGCAAAGCTGGTAGAGACATACACCAAAATACTTGCAATTGCATTTAAAACCATGTTTCATTTTCATTCCACTTCACAATTATGCGCCACTATGTGTTGGTCTATCACATAAAAACACCAATAAGATAAATGTAAGTGTGTGGTTGTAACGTGACAAAATGTGGAATAGTTCAAGGGGTATGAATACTTTTGCAAGCCACTGTATGTCCTGTCCTCATAAACACTGCTGAAAACAGAGACATTACAACAGCCTGCAGTAATACATGGAGCCTTGTCACCGTATCATAAAGCTTTCAGGTTTTATTCTGTTAATGTTTGACTTCAGTTGTTGATTCCAAAGTCTTGAGCTGTTCTGGGATCACATTCCCTTAAAGCTACAGTGCGTAACTTCTGTCGCTCCCCATAATGAATTCTGAGTTATTACAACAACACTGTCGGTGCATCTACATGAGGTAAAGCCTTCCGTGATGGCACATGGATTTTATACCTTCTGCTGTACGTCCAGGTTTGTTTTCTCAGCAGGATAGAATGGTAAATGGTAAATGGACTTATATAGCGCTTTATCTCCGTTATTCACAGACCCAAAGCGCTTTACATTGTTTTGTACACATTCACCCAGTCACACACACATTCATATACCGATACCACGCAGGGTAGGCTTAGCACTAGGGTGCAAAGTTAACTAAGCTAACTATCGGGAGCAATTCGGGGTTCAGTGTCTTGCCCAGGGACACTTCGACATGTGGCGGGGAGACGGGGGATCGAACCTCCGACCCTGCACACCAGAGGCGAACTCCCTACCACTTCACCACTGCCGCCCACAAAGAAGCATCAACTGAAATATTTCTTGGACTCTTCTTGGGATTTTTCTCACCAGTTTGTAAACGCTGCCATACTGAGAAATACAGAGAGAGTTTTGTGGAGCTGATAATAGGCTTAATCAACTTTGTGTCAACTCATTTGGTGGTGGCTTGAATGTAACCGATATTCATTCAGAAAAAAGTTACACACTATAGCTTTAATAAACACTTGAGTAGATAGTAGACAGAGGGCGGAGACTGTGTGTGTGTGTGTGTGTGTGTGTGTGTCTTTAAAGGCGGAGACTGTGTGTGAACCAATACACCTTTGTGAACTCCGTGCTGTCAGTGACATGTTTGTTCTCTCTTGAAGAAGCTGATAGATTTCTCCTTCACTGATCGGCTCCACGCAGATGATGCTCCCATTCAGAAGGTATGTGTGTGTGTGTGTGTGTGTGTGTGTGTGTGTGTGTGTGTGTGTGTGTGTGTGTGTGTGTGTGTGTGTGTGTGTGTGTGTGTGTGTGTGTGTGTGTGTGTGTGTGTGTTCGTAACGTAACCAACAGTTTGCATGTTGTCTCAGCTATTATGTGTTAAAGTGATAGTTCAGTATTCATGTGGTTGTATTCAGTCCTTCTGCATTGATCTCATGTTACAGATGTGCATGTATGTCTGTGTTTATGTTGGTGGAGGGGAGGGATTTACGGACAATCTGTGTACAGAGTGTATAGCGTCGAATCCCCATCCCAAATAAAAAGATGATGAAAAAAAGAAGTTATTTAGGCTCATGTGTCACATGGGGGTCTTGTGCTGGTAAAATAAAATAAATACAAAAACTATCCACTGGGAGAACTAAGCCTCCGACTGGGAGATGGCTTTAGAACGCTTTAGTTTAGTTCAGTTGATCTATTCAGCACATTAACATCAATGGTGCAAGGAGGGAACGAGGCCCAATGTACAAGAGCTCCACCCCTGTCAATAATCACAATCAAATCATATTTATAAGGTCTGTCTTGGAATATGGAGATTTGTTGTACATGCATACCTCTGTTCAGTGTCTTAATATGATTGACTCAGCGTACCATTCCTCCCTGAGATTCATTACAAACTGTAAGGCTCGGACTCACCACTGCCAGTTGTCCTCTCGGGTAGGATGGCCTGCTTTGTCCACTCGTAGGCTCAGTCACTACTGCATATTTATCTATAAGGCAATACTTGGTGTGCTGCCTAGCTATGTATGCTCCCTTATCATGCGGAAAAGTGCTGGTCCACACTGTTTACGTTCACAGGACTTGGTGTTGCTTTCTGTCCCCAAAGTGCGGACAGAACAGGGTAAAAAGGTTTTTGTATACTCTGCCCCTACTGTGTGGAATACGCTGCAGAAAGACCTAGGACTTGTTGAATTCATTTGGTGAAATGCTTTTAAGTTGAAAAAGAAGGAAATTGAGCTAGACTCTCTAAGATGTCAGTGTTTTAAATAGTTTTTTTCCCTGTTACAGCAATGGGTCTATTAAGATTGTTGCAGTGTGAATTGATTTGCTTTGTTTTAGTGCTATTTTAATTTAGTCCCTGTGTGTTTGTCTGTAACTGTTTGTCTGTAACTGTGGTTAATTGTGCTGCTGCCTGTCTGGACCAGGTCACCTTTGAAAAAGAGATTTTTAATCTCAATAGGTTTTTTCTCCTGGTTAAATAAAGGTTAAAAGAAAGAAATAAAGGATAACAAATAAACGCTAGAAAATAAGGAGACAAAAGTTTAAATAAAACTATCTGTAATGAAATAACATATCAAATATTATTATGAAGAAGTAGGATTTAAAATGTGTAAAATTTAAAATAGTATTAGATGAAATGAATTAGAATGTAGGAATATTACAACAAACCAACCCAGTCTTTTTACAACATTAATTTCCTTTAATGAAATATCGCACTAATGCACAACAACCATCAAATGTTCAGTCACTTCTTTCCCACAATAATGTATTGTTCACATAATGTCTTTATTCAGACAGATTTGACTCCAACATTCATTCTGTTAATTATTACTTTTCACTGTGTGATAAACAGTAAAGGTTTTCTACGTGGAGCATTAAGGTTCAAGGCTCTCATCATAAAGTAATAAAACTTCAGTACAGTCGTCCTTATCATCCAACACTGGTTAAAGGGCAACAGACAAACAGAGATCAGATCTTTTCTCTATTCTACATATTGTTAAATCACAAACAATAAACAACAAACAGGCACACACTGTAATTTCCTCTCCTTTTCTCTCTCTCTCTCTGTCACACACACGCAGACACACACGCACACACACACACAGACCGGACGTATATGAAATGACAGGACGGTGACTGCAAGTTTGCCCGTAGCCTACTGTCATTTGGTCTTAATATAATATTATAGAAGTGGGGCTGTATGAGCACATTTGTGAGTTTCCTTATGGAGATGGTGATCAGTCACAGAGACACAGTTTTTGTTGGAAATGTTCAATGAACAACAAGTGAAACATTTCATACTTTTGATTTGCTGTTAATCACTAACCAAAATGTATCTAACAATAAAACTGCTGGCACACAATAAACCAGCCCAGTCATAAACCCAACCTCTGTCTAACTGAACTGTAGTAGTTAGAAAACAGAAAAACTCTGCTGGAGTGCTGACTATATAATAATATAATAATAAAGCTCCTTTATCTAATCTGAGTTCAGTTCTGGACACATTGTGTCTTTGTACACTTTGCAGCAGGTTTGTACTTGGTTATTAATGTCAGGTGTTGCTATTTGTTCTTTTTCTATTTGTTGTTAGGAAATGATTGAATCCATGGTCACTGGTTAATGGTGTAGATATTTCATTGTCCAGGTATTTCTAATATTCGTTGTTCTTTATATGTGAACGAAGGAGACCAAATATTAGACTAATCTAAGAATGCTTTATTAGAAACATCCAGAACAAAGAAATGCATAGACTCAATAGACAGGTCACTCAGACAGAATATAATGAACCTGAAGCTCATGAAATTCAGTTTATCTGGTAAAATCAAGATGAAAAATCCAAAATAAACATCCAGACTAAAGTTCAGCAAACCTCCCTGTGCAGTGTGTGTGTGCTGAGCTGCAGCTTCATGGCGCCATCTAGTGGCCTGATAGTAGAAGTACAGCTGCTGATGGAAGCTTCCTCAGTCTCACACTGTCTGACTGTGTAAGGTCTGTGTTGTCAAAATGAGTACGAGTAGGATGTTAGTATGGCTTCCCGAACACAGCCTTTGACTGCATTCACTGATATGAAGCAGAGAATTTGAGATATGAGCTCACTGGAGGAGCAGCTGATACCTTAGTGATTGCCACCAATTTTTTTGTCTTGTACCCCTTTATCTAGTTTCCATGCCAAAAGTACCCAAAGACCCTTATGGCATATATTAAACCATTTCTAACTGGCTGGATGGTGTTTTGTCCTCCCAACGGAGCCTTGGAGGCAGCACTAAACCTAACCCTAACCTTGCTGCCTCCAAGGCTCTGTAAGGAGGACAGAACACCAAACACAAGAAGACCCATGTGGAATGATTTGCCTAAATTCGTCCTTAGAGTATATATTAAACCATTTCTAACGGTAGCGAATCCAACGGCTCATTAATGTTAATCCTTTGTACAACTCTGCCTTATTATAACACCATTTACACTTAACAATGACAATTTATGTGGGTGAAAAAACAACAACATTTTAATCCCTTATATTTCTATGTCCCCCTGCAATACCCTTAACTACCCCAAGGGGTCTGCATAGCCCTGGTTGGGAACCACTGCTTTACAGGACTAGTGATGGAAAGGTGGATTTCAGTTGATGTGTTTTCTCTCCAGGTGAAAGTGTGTGTGAAGGTGTGGGCTCTGCTATGGATCAGAGTGAGGACACAGAGGAGGGAGGGGAACATGGCGGCCAGACCAAAGCTCAGAGGTGACATGAGGATCTCTAACTGTCCATGACTCAAATCACTGCACCATCATTATTCACTCTCAAAGCTCTCTGTGTGTGTGTGTGTGTGTGTGTGTGTGTGTGTGTTGTGTTCTACATTACTTCATTAATCAATTAATTTGAAAGTTCTTGTATTCAGACTAGTATTAACTCTAAGGACCTCGACTTGTTTCCACTGAAAAACTTCCTGAAGTCTTCCTCGGAGGCGTCAGCTGTTGATGCATCATCATCATCATCATCATCATCATCTTCAACTGCTTATCCGGAGTCGGGTCGCATGGGGCAGCAGCTTGAGCAGGGAACCCCAAACTTCTCTTTCCCTTCCCCACATTGACCAGCTCTGACTGGGGGATCCCGAGGTCTTCCCAGAGTGGAGATATAATCTCTCCACCTAGTCCTGGGTCTTCCCCAAAGTCTCCTTCCAGCTGGACGCTCGTGGAACACATCTTCAACGGAAACGAGTCCCACTTACTACCAAGAACCCGGACACAGCTCTCACCTTGAGCGTACAGAGATTAGATGGCCCTGAGTAGGGACCCCCTCACCCCATACCTCTCGATGATCCCCCATCAGCCTCCAGCTCTGCCTCCAACATAGAGGTTGTGTTAGTTAGATTCAGGAGTTCCTCAAAGTGCTCCTTCCACCAACCGACTTCCTCCTCAGTTGAGGTCAACAGCGTCCCATCCTTACTGTACACAGCTTGGATGGTTCCCCGCTTCCCCCTCCTGAGGTGCCGGACGGTCTTCCAAAAACACTTTGGTGCCGACCGAAAGTCCTTTTCCATGGTTTCTCCGAACTTCTCCCACACCCGCTGCTTTGCCTCTGACACGGCAGAGGCTGCAGCCCTTCAGGCCTGTCGGTACCTTGCAACTGCCTCTGGAGTCCCCGGGGATTACATATCCTTCCTCCTTCTTCAGTCGGACGGCTTCCCTGACCAGCGAGGTCCACCACGGCGTTCGAGGGTTACCGCCCCTTGAGACCACAGCTCCTCGCTGCGGCTTCAGCAATGGACGTTTTGAACATTGACCACTTGGGTTCAATGTCCCCAACCTCCACAGGGATGCCAGGGGCGACCCTCTCATCCACCGTAGTAGCGCCCAGCCGGGGGCTCGTGAGTATCGCCACACCGGCCCGGCGCCTCACACCTTGGGCAACTCCAGAGAAAAATAGGGTCCAACCCCTGTCCAGGAGTACGGTTCCAGAGCCAAGACTTTGGAGGTAAGCTGCCTGTATGGCAGCCCACCTGACCCCAAAGGGTTAAGCCCCACCAGATCTAATTATTAGCGCTCCACTTCCCGCACCACCTCCCGGCTCCTTCCCCCACAGCGAGGTGACGTGTCCCCAAAGCCTCTGACGCCCGGGTCTGGTCCTCCCCCGCCCTTCACTGCCCCAACGTAGCTTCTTCGGGCAGTGCCTGGCCGGGCCCCGTGGCAGACCCGGCCACCAGACGCTAGCAGGCGGGCCCCCTTTCTGGGCCCGGCTCCATACAGGGGGCTCGGGCTTCCTCCGGGCAGGGTCTCTCCTCCTCCGGGTAGGGTCTCTCCTTTTTTAGTCGGGCCCCTCGCCTGAGGCACTTTGCCTTGGGAGACCAGGAGCACTAGGCTCCAGACAACACAGCCCTCAGGTTCATAGGGACACAAACCTCTGCACCACGATAAGGTGATGGCTCCCGGAGAGGTTGGTGCGTCATGTCAGACGATTTTATGCTTTCCTTCTGTCCGTCCATTTACTGACTGCTACTAAAAGTTAATACTAGTCTGTCTACAAGAATATTCAAGTTAATTTATCACTTTAGACTTAATGAATCTTTTTGGATTTATTTGTCAATGTTTTTTTTTTTACAGGATTGATCAGAGACCAGACTCTCCTGGACCTGGAGCCAGCTGTTTGTCCTTCAAGAGCGACAACTCCAAAGATCATTTCATTGATTTTAAAGGACAAAAACCGTCTGCTGCAGAGAGGTAAACTGTTACTAACATTTAAATATCTCTGATTCATGTTTTAACTGTTTATTTTCAGCACGGTTCTCCTCACGTTAATTTAAATTCTCACATGTGAAAGCTGCTCAGTGTAACAGGTCTTCAACCTTTGGCTTCGATTCAACACTGGACCTGGTTTGGTCAAATATATATTTTGTCGAACTTTAAAAAAAATTGTTAAAGGGCGTTTTGGGACCGCAGGAACCATTTGAAAGTTGCTCAACAATTCTCTCGTCCTCTTTAAATCAAACCCATATATAGCAAACATCGCTCTGACAACAGCCTCCTCCATCCCCTTAATGGTGTTGTCCGTTCCTCTCAAAAACTTTCCTAAAACTGTGTGGTCCCAAAACACATAATGAAACAGAGCTCAGCATTCAAACCACTCAACAATAATTATTCACTCTCAAAGCTCCGTTGTGTGTGTGTGTGTGTGTGTGTGTGTGTGTGTGTGTGTGTGTGTGTGTTGTGTGTTCAACAGACCAGACTCTCCTGGACCTGGACCTAGCTGTTTGTCCTTCAAGAGCGACGACTCAAAAGATTATATTCTTGATTTTAAAGGACAACAACCGTCTGCCTCAAAGAGGTAAACTGTTACTAACATTTAAATATCACTGATTCATGTTTTTACTGTTTATTTTCAGCACGGTTCTGAAATGCTCAGTATAACTACTGTGTTCTGGTTGGAGTGCAGATTAATTACTGTTTCCAGTTCAGTCTGGTTTGGTTTGGCACGAAATAATTTGCATTTCAACTTTGAACATTTCTGAAGGGAACCAAAATAACCTTACCGTATGTATTCATAATAATGGATTGGATTTATATAGCGCTTTATTCCCTAAGGACTCAAAGCTCTTTACAGGGTTCCAGCTTCCACTCATTCACACACAGTCATACTGGTGGTGGTAAACTACAATAGTAGCCACAGCTGCCCTGGGGCAGACTGACATAAGCGTGGCTGCCATTCTGCACCACCTCAAACATACAGCAATCATCACATGAGGCAAGGTGGGTGAAGTGTCTTGACCAAGGACAAAACAACCATGACAAAGGTGGCAGGGCGGGGATCGAACCGCCAACCCTTTGATCATTGGCCGACCC
Organism: Ammodytes dubius; assembly: GCA_026122265.1. Classification (NCBI taxonomy): domain Eukaryota; kingdom Metazoa; phylum Chordata; class Actinopteri; order Uranoscopiformes; family Ammodytidae; genus Ammodytes; species Ammodytes dubius. The sequence goes on along the minus strand of CM047513.1, from coordinate 712,305 downwards.
GCTCTACCAACTGAGCCACGGTCGCCCCGTGATTCAGGTCTCTTTGCTGCTTTTCCCCAGGAGTCCGCCTTTGCCCCAGACCGTTCTTGGGTCTGTCCTCAACCCCAGACATGATGAACTAATTCTTCATGGTTTCTCCACAGAGTTAACCAGGAGATCTCAGAGGTTCCCAGTGGTCGATTTGCCCAGCAGCATCAAACACACCTGGACTCAATATTCAGGGTCTGTACATGTACAACAACTTCTTTCCATCTGTTCTGTTCACAACTACCTCAATGTTTAACTGTTTAGACCAGTGGACTGTCAGTCTGTCCAACATGGATCTGATGTTTGATTCATGATTTTAGTTTGATTGTGTCGTTCGTATAATATTCTGTTCCAGCTGCTGGAGGAAAACATCGTCACGTTTGTGAAGAAGGAGCTGAAGAAGATGCAGAAGCTTCTGAGTCCAGATTACCCAGAATGCTTAGAGGGTCAGAGTGAGGATGAGGAGCAGAGCAGCAGCAGAGAGGCATTTCTGAAGATCACACTGGACTTCCTGAGGAGAATGAAGCAGAAGGAGCTGGCTGACCTTCTGTGGAGCAGTAAGAGGATTTCTCTAAAGGTTTAACATGATGGTGAAATGGGACATTTATTAAAGTCTCAAGAGATGGAGGGACAAATGTTTATATGTACATTCATATTTTCATCATGAACCATTGATATTATTTGTACTGTTGACTCTTGTTGACTCGTTCTTATCTCTTGTTGTTTTAATTTAGGAAGTAATTCTGGAGTTTGTCAGCATGAACTCAAGTCTAACCTGCAGAAGAAGTTCCAGTGTGTGTTTGAGGGGATCGCTAAAGCAGGAAACCAAACCCTTCTGAATAAAATCTACACAGAGCTCTACATCACAGAGGGAGGGACTGGAGGGGTCAATGATGAACATGAGGTCAGACAGATTGAAACAGCATCAAGGAATCCACACAGACCAGAAACAACCATCAGACAAGAAGACGTCTTTAAAGCCTCACCTGGAAGAGATGAACCAAGCAGAACAGTGATGACAAAGGGAGTGGCTGGCATTGGGAAAACAGTCTTAACCCAGAAGTTCACTCTGGACTGGGCTGAAGACAAATCCAACCAGCACATACAGTTCATATTTCCATTCACTTTCAGAGAGCTGAATGTGCTGAAAGAGAAAAAGTTCAGCTTGGTGGAACTTGTTCATCACTTCTTCACTGAAACCAAAGCAGCAGGAATCTGCAGCTTTGAAGAGTTCCAGGTTGTGTTCATCTTTGATGGTCTGGATGAGTGTCGACTTCCTCTGGACTTCAACAACACTGAGATCCTGACTGATGTTACAGAGTCCACCTCAGTGGATGTGCTGCTGACAAACCTCATCAGGGGGAGACTGCTTCCCTCTGCTCGCCTCTGGATAACCACACGACCTGCAGCAGCCAATCAGATCCCTCCTGACTGTGTTGGCATGGTGACAGAGGTCAGAGGGTTCACTGACCCACAGAAAGATGAGTACTTCAGGAAGAGATTCAGAGATGACGAGCAGGCCAGCAGAATCATCTCCCACATCAAGAACTCACGAAGCCTCCACATCATGTGCCACATCCCAGTCTTCTGCTGGATCACTGCTACAGTTCTGGAGGAGGTGTTGAAGACTGGAGAGGGAGCAGAGCTGCCCAAGACCCTGACTGAGTTATATATACACCTTCTAGTGGTTCAGGCCAAACTGAAGAACATCAAGTATGATGGAGGAGCTGAGACAGATAAACACTGGAGTCCAGAGAGCAGGAAGATGATCGAGTCTCTGGGAAAACTGGCCTTTGAGCAGATGCAGAAAGGAAACCTGATCTTCTATGAATCAGACCTGACAGAGTGTGGCATCGATATCACAGCAGCCTCAGTGGTCTCAGGAGTGTTCACACAGATCTTTAAAGACGAGAAAGGACTGTACCAGGACAAGGTGTTCTGCTTCGTCCATCTGAGCGTTCAGGAGTTTCTGGCTGCTCTTCATGTCCATCTGACATTCATCAACTCTGGAGTCAATTTGATGTCAGAAGAACAAACAACCTCCCATAAATCTGCAGAGACACAGTTCTACCAGAGTGCTGTGGACAAGGCCTTACAGAGTCCAAATGGACACCTGGACTTGTTCCTCCGCTTCCTCCTTGGTCTTTCACTGCCGACCAATCAGAAGCTCCTAAGAGGTCTGCTGACACAGACAGGAAGTAGCTCACAGACCAATCAGAAAACAGTCCAGTACATCAAGAAGAAAATTGAAACAACTCCCTCTGCAGAGAAAAGCATCAATCTGTTCCACTGTCTGAATGAACTGAATGATCATTCTCTAGTGGAGGAGATCCAACGGTCCCTGAGTTCAGGAAGTCTCTCCAGATATACGTCTCCTGCTCAGTGGTCTGCTCTGGTCTTCATCTTACTGTCATCAGGAAAAGATCTGGACGTGTTTGACCTGAAGAAATACTCTGCTTCAGAGGAGGCTCTTCTGAGGCTGCTGCCAGTGGTCAAAGCCTCCAACAAAGCTCTGTACGTAGGATTTATTCACCAATAAATACTCTGCCATCTTTCAACTGAACAAATGTAAATGCATTACTCTTTTAATCACTGTTGTCTCTCCAGACTGAGTGGCTGTTACCTCTCAGAGAGAAGCTGTGAAGATCTGTCCTCAGTTCTCAGCTCCTCCTCTAGTCTGAGAGAGCTGGACCTGAGTAGCAACAACCTGCAGGATTCAGGAGTGAAGCATCTGTCTGCTGCACTGAAGAGTCCACACTGTAAACTGGTAACTCTCAGGTCAGATTATCAACCAGTTCAACTGATGACCATTTAACATCTGATTTACATTAACAAGTTAACCTTTTAATCTTTGTCTACAACAATGATTTATCAAAAGCTCTTTAATTAAACTTCTCTCAGGTCAGATTAAGTTGCAGTTTGTCTCCATTACATTTAACAGCCTCTCATCAGGGTTTAGGGATTTCTCCTGAAAACATATCAAAATTCAAAGAACAGAAAATAGAATTTTCCAGTGTATTTAGTTCTAGTTCGGATTCATACATTGTATAACAGAAAATTATAAACTAAACAAATTTTAAAAAGGCTGACAAGAAACTAATTTTATGTTTGGTAATCATACATGAATTTATAAACGATTCTGATTATAAATACGGTACATAGAATCATCAGAAGTCCAGACTCGACATACTAACAAATATGTTTCTCTCTCTTGTTCATTATTTCGTCTCTGCAATATTTTAACTAAAAAAATAAACAATGTATTACTATTTACCTTTCTGTTGTCTCTCCAGACTGAGTGGCTGTAACCTCTCAGAGAGAAGCTGTGAAGCTCTGTCCTCAGTTCTCAGCTCCTCCTCTCGTCTGAGAGAGCTGGACCTGAGTAACAACGACCTGCAGGATTCAGGAGTGAAGCATCTGTCTGCTTGGCTGAAGAGTCCACACTGTAAACTGGAAACTCTCAGGTCAGATTATCAACCACTTCAACTGAGGACCATTTAACATCTGATTTACATTAACAAGTTAACCTTTCAATCTTTTTCTGCAACAATGATTTATCAAAAGCTCTTTAATGAAACTGCTCTCAGGTCAGATCAAGTTGCAATTTGTCTCCATTACATTTAACAGCCTTCAGGGTTTAAGAATTTCTCCTGAAAATATTTTCAAATTCAGAGAACAGAAAATAGAATGTTCCAGTGTATTTAGTTCTAGTTCGGATTCACACATTGTAAAACAGAAAATTATAAACTAAATAAATTACAAAAAGGCTGACAAGAAACTAATTTCATGTTTGGTAATCATATATGAATTTATAAACGATTCTGATTATAAATACAGTACATAGAATCCTCAGAAGTCCAGACTCGACATACTAACAAATATGTTTCTCACTCCTTGTTCATTATTTCGTCTCTGTGATCTTTTAACTGAAAAAAATAACCAATGTTTAACTCTTTACCTTTCTGTTGTCTCTCCAGGCTGAGTGGCTGTAACCTCTCAGAGAGAAGCTGTGAAGCTCTGGCCTCAGTTCTCAGCTCCTCCTCTAGTCTGAGAGAGCTGGACCTGAGTAACAACGACCTGCAGGATTCAGGAGTGAAGCATCTGTCTGCTGCACTGAAGAGTCCACACTGTAAACTGGAAACTCTCAGGTCAGATTATCAACCATTTCAACTGATGACCATTTAACATCAAGTGAACCTTTTAAACTTTGTCTGCAACAATGATTTATCAAAAGCTCTTTAATTAAACTTCGGCAGTTGTTTCTAGAATCAAATAATTAATTTTCAAAAACTGTTATTTTCATAACTTTCTCTCCCTTTCATTTTTATCGTTGAATTATTAAATCCCAAAGATTATGTTAAATATTTATTATAAACATGGCTTTAAAGCCAGACTTAAAACGTACAAAAACAAATGAAAACTCACCATCACAAGTTCTCAGATGGTGTGTGTGTGTGTGTGTGTGTGTGTGTGTGTGTGTGTGTGTGTGTGTAGTCTGTCAGGTTGTCTGATCACAGAGAAAGGCTGTGCTTCTCTGGCCTCAGCTCTGAGCTCCAACCCCTCCCATCTGAGAGAGCTGGACCTGAGCTACAACCATCCAGGAGCCTCAGGAGTGGAGCTACTGTCTGCTGGACGGGACGGTCCCCTCTGGAGACTGGACACTCTCAGGTATGAAGAGGCTGCTGTCAGTCTGATAGAGGAAGAAGAGCTGGAGACAGTTTCTCATATGACCCTGACACACCAATTGTGTTTTTCTATATAGCTATATATATATATATATATATATATATATATATATATATATATATATATATATATATATATATATATATATATATATATATATATATATATATATATATATATATAAGTTTTATTTATACAGGTAAATAAAATCCCATTGAGACCAGAGACTCTTTTGTCAAGGGAGATTTGTTACCATTCACAAACACATTCATTATCCGATAGCAGGCAAACTATCGGGAGCAATTTAGGGTTTAGTGTCTTGCTCAGGGGCACTTCTACGTGTGGCGGGGAGACAGGGGATCGAAACCACAGACCCTGTAGTTGAGGGTCGACTACACTTCGCCACATCAGTTCAGCATGGCAGTGCTTTGCATTTCCATTACAGCAGCCAGGGGCGCAACTACCTTTTTAAGTTACATATTAGAGCAGGTGATCGGCTCAACCATGTCATGTCTGCCTGCACTGATTCTCCCAAAAGTAAAGGACACAGTGAAGAACAGGTTGGTCTGCAGAAATTAAAACCATACTGGGCATTTAGGTTTTTGTGGCCTCACTAGTGTCAGGCATGCAAATTCATAAGCCATTAAAAAAGATGTCATGTCCGAAAACAAACCCCTGTAGGAGGGTCTGGGGGCACCGCCCATTTTTGGGGGGGATTTGAACATGTAAAATAAGCAATTTGGTGTACTCTGGTGAAGAGAATTAAAGCCAAAGAAAACTTTTATTTCAGTTCAAATGAATAGTAAAATGAGACAAACAAGTTAGTCAGCCAACTTTCTTGACTTTACCCATACAACGTGTGTAGGTATTTACTAAGAAAAACGGTTAAAGGTGCTGTAAGCGGAATTACAATACAATTACCTTACAATAAACTATTAAGATTGTGGCAAACAGGATTTTCATTATCATTGCTACACAACCATCAATCAAGCACATATATCTCTCTGTCTCTAGCTCTCTCTCCCTCTCTCTCTCTCTGTCTGTCTGTCTGTCTGTCTGTCTGTCTCTCTCTCTCACACACACAACACACACACACACACACACACAACACACACACACACACACACACACACACACACACACACACACACACACACACACACACACACACACACACACACACACACACACACACACACACACACACACACACAACTCAGTCGTGCGCTGGAACGGTGCAACATATGATAATAGTGGGAAACAGGTGAGTGTGTTTGGGCGCTGACCTGCTATAATCACTACACTACCATTCAAAAACTGTGACACCAGCAATAGTCAAAAACTCGAGGTGACACGTTAATCTGCAGTGACAATCCGCGAGTCGCGGCCGATAATCAGTGTGCATTAATCAATACAATCGGCCATATAGAACAAAGGTTGGCAAACTCTGTGTCCTGTGTTTTTATTCATTCAACCACTTTGAAAAGCTTTTTTTCCTCCACGCAATCTTTCTCCTTCTCAATCTTCCCGTTTTCTGTTTTGCCCCCGAGAGCTTTCTTTTCTGCCTCTCCATCTGTAGGTCCCTGTCATCAGATGACAACACGATTCAAATGAAAGCTCTCGCGCTCCAGCGCGTGCTCGAGGGGGCGCGCACTGGAGCGCTTTAGTGTGGGGAGGAGGAGGCGAAGGAGCGGGGGGCGCCTTATCAGTGACGTGCCTCTGTTACTGATCATATCATTTACACAAACGCTGTTAATTACAGAGAAATGCCAACTCCAAATAATTTTCCCCCGATCGCTTTGGCGCCCCTCTAGTGCGGCGCCCCTATGCGCCGCATATAGTGCAAACCGACTTTGTGCGCCACTGACAGCAGGGCAACCTGTCTGTTAGTGTGCATTCGGCTGAAGATGCTCATGTTGTTCAAATAAATGAATGAATTGATTCCACTGAGTTAATGAGGTATAGAAGCAGTGCCCTCCTTGCTGTTGAGTCATTGTATAGTTTTCTATTGTGTAACATTACCGCGACCAAAACGCTTGTTTGATGATCAAAACTGAAGCAAACCCTTAAAAAAAAGAAAATGTGGGGCGCTCTGGTGGTGTAGTGGATAGAGTGCGTACCATATTGGCAGGTTCAAATCCGATCCGTGGACCTTTACTGCCAGGTCATCCCCCCTCTCTCTCTCTCTCTCTCTGTCTCTCTCTCTCTCTCTCTCTCTGTCTCCCCATTTCAACTCTGTACTGTCTAATAAAGCTTGAAAATACAGAAAAATTATCTTAAAAAAAAAAATGTAAAAGAAAAAAAAGAGTAAATTAGTTATTATGTTATAAATATTAATATTGAACAAATAATCTCCTATAATTTGAAATATGTTTTCTTTATCTCAGTCAATAAATCAAACTTAAAATGGGACCCCCCCCACACACACACACACACACACACACACACACACACACACACACACACACATACCCCAGCCAAAAACAAGAATCGAGGAAATGCCAGGGGATGGTTTCAAATACATTTTAAGATATTAAATAATTAAAGTAATCATGACCATGTGTGCGTCTGAAAGAGTACATGCTGGTCTAACCCCCCCCCCTCTCCTTTCAGGGTGGAGCCTGCTGGAGTCCAATGGCTGACACCAGGTCTGAGGAAGTGTAAGTGTGTTTATAATGTTCATTATCATCACACTGTCAATCAATGAACAGGGGCCTGTTTCAGGTAGCTGGTTTTGAGGCAACCCAGAGTTTGTTCGCTCTGAGTTGGTGGAAACTCTGGGTTTTCCGTTTCAGGTAGCAGGTTCAGCGCAACCAAGAGTCAGTTACTGCGGCAACATACGCCGTGGGTCTAACCTGCTGGATAGGTGGTTAGACCTACCCTGAGTTTGTTTTCACTTTACGCTGCAGCTCCGACTGAAGAAAGAGTGTCACTGTCACACGCGTCCCTGTACAGTTTGAAGCAAAATCACTCCATAGAAATCTCCATCGGGATGTTTTTATTATTTCCTGATGATTTTACGTTTGACCGATCATTTATCTGATCAGTAGCCTTGTTCTCAGCCCTCGGTCCGTTCATATAGGCGGCCACCTTACACATCGTGACATGCTCTACATTCAGATTAATAAACCTATTTGTATTGTATGTTTTTTAACGTCTGTGCCACTGAACAGATTTATGTCAGGTGGATTCATGTAACGCTGCGGCTGCAAGCGATCGTTACAGTTCCCTTGTGCGATCCTAAAGTCACAGACGAGCCTCGTTAAATAGCCTAATATGAATATAAAAATGATATAATAATTTAAACTGTGATCACTTGAGGAAAATGGATCTGGTAATAAATCAATCAGGCTCTTCAATGGAAACTGTCACCTAATGTGTCTTGACGTTAATGTCTTTCACTCCCCATTTAAAAGAAGCGACAGTCTGTTCTGTTTACTGCACAGTAGGCTATTAGGCTATAGCTTGTCAACATATTATACAGTGAATATAAAACACTGTTCAGTTCAGTTCAGTTTATTTCGATCAAAACATTCACAACATTATAAGTTAAAAAAATAAAATAATAAAAACACAAAGTTAATTTCTTAATTTCTTATAAATAGTAATGATCGAAAAGGTGTAGGCTGAAGCCTTAGCTTATTGCGCCTACCCTTTTTAGATTACATTTATTTATTCATTTATCTTTGGTCCCTCAGGATCTTATTTAATTATTATATATATTTATATATATATATATATATATATATATTTGTTATAATTGGTTTGATAGTTATTGTAAATATTATTGCTATAATTAATTCCGGTATATGTTAAACATATTACATGTAAAGTTATTACACAAGACAAAATACATCAACAATACATATTCACAGTGCCATTCATGCCTCACTTTTATATTTGTTAAGCATCTTCTTTTTCAATATTTTTTTAAATCTTTGTACCGTGTCACACGTTTTAATTTCTTCATCCAAGACATTCCACATGTTTACTCCTTGTACCGATATACATCTTTGTTTTACATTTGTTCTTATATTAATCTTCGTAAACATGCACATTCCCCTTAGTTCATACTTGCTCAGTCTAATCTGAAACAACTTCTGGATACAGTCTGGAACTGTCTTGTTTTTGACTTTATACATTATTTGCATTGTTTTGAACTCCACTAAGTCTCTAAATTTTAGTGCATTTGAGTTTATAAATAATGTATTGGTTGGTTCAAGATATTCTGCTCTATTAATGATTCTGATTGCCCTCTTTTGTAAAATAAAAATAGGGTTGGTAACAGTTTTGTACGTGTTTCCCCATATTTCCACACAGTATGTAATGTATGGTAATATTAAGGAACAGTATAACAAGTGTAATGATTTTGAATTGAGTACATCTTTTGTTTTATATAGTATTGCGGTGGACATGGATACTTTTCTTTTTACTTGTTTTATGTGTGGTTTCCAGCATAATTTGTGGTCTATGATCACTCCTAAGAATTTGTTTTCATAGACTCTTTCTATTTCAACATGGTCTATCATGATTTTTATTTCATGTTTGATTTTTTTGTATCCAAATATAATGATCTTAGTTTTCTTTAAGTTTAGAGACAACTTATTAATATCAAACCATCGTTTTAGGATTTTCAGTTCTTTCTCCACTGTATCCAAAAGCTGCCTCAGATCCCCTCCAGAACAAAATAAATTTGTATCATCAGCAAACAACACATATTTAAACAATTTAGACACATTACAGATTTCATTAATGTACAGTAAAAATAGTTTGGGTCCGAGTACTGAACCCTGTGGAACCACATGTTACTTTCATTAAATCTGATTTGTCATTCTGTATGTGTACATACTGCTCTCTATTGTAGAGATAATTACCAAGCCATGTGTGTGCTATTCCTCTAATGCCATATCTTTCAAGTTTTCTCATTAGTATTGTATGATCTATTGTGTCAAATGCCTTTTTAAGGTCTATGAATACTCCTACTGTGAATTTCTTATTTTCGATTGCTGTTGATATTTCCTCTACTAATTCCATGACTGCCATTGAGGTGGATCGGTTTGATCTGAAGCCATATTGGTGGTCACTCAGTAAGTTGTGCTTTTCTATGAAGTGGTCAAGTCTTAGAGCAAAAAGTTTTTCTAATATTTTTGAAAACTGAGGAAGTAGAGAGATTGGTCTGTAGTTAGAAAAGGAGTGCATGTCTCCATTTTTATAGATAGGTATGATCTTTGCTATTTTCATTTTGTTTGGAAATATTCCTGTTTGGAATGATTGGTTGCATATATATGTTAACGGTTTAGCTATAGTTTCTATAATAGTTTTTACTAGTGTCATATCCATATCATTACAATCAGAAGATTTTTTATTTTTAAAGTTATTAACTACCTCAATCAACTCCTTTTCCTCAATTCTCTTCAGAAAGAAGGTTTTGGCATGAATGTTGATGATGTCATCACCTACATCCTCCTTTTCTTTTGGTTCCACAATATCCTTTGCTAAGTTATAGCCGACATTCACAAAATAATCATTGAATTCATTGACAATCACTTTAGGGTTGGTTATGGTTTTTTCATTATGTGTTTTGAAGTGGTTTGGGTATTCTGATTTGACTGCACCCTCTTTAATGATGCTGTTAAGTATTTTCCATGTACCTTGTATATTGTTTTTTTGCTGATTTAATAATTTATTATAATATTCTTTCTTGTTGCATCTCATTATAGTTGTTAACTTATTTCTATATTTTTTATATTTATTTTCAGCTTCCTTTGTTCTATGTTTTATGTAATTTTTATATAATAAATTTTTCTTCTTACAGGCGTTTTCTAGTCCTCTGGTGATCCATGGCTTTTCTTTATATTTATGCTTCCTTTGAGTTTGAATCGGGCAATGATAATCATACAGGGTAGTGAGAGTGTACAGGAATTCATCGTAGGCTTTATTTGGATCATTATTTGAATATACGTTATACCAGCTTTGTACGTTTAGCGCCTCTGTGAGAGCATTAATAGCCTTCGGTGTTCTCAAGCGGGTCACTTTGTGGGTATCAATGTTTTTATGGGACTTGTTCTTGAAAAAGTCTTGTACTATTGTAAAAATTGGAAGGTGGTCACTGATGTCATTAATAAGTAGTCCACTTACAATTCTGTGTACCATGTTGTTGCTGAAAATATTGTCAATTAATGGTGCACTGCCGCTTGTTATTCTTGTTGGTTTTATGATGGTAGGAATTAGACATAGACTGTACATTATGTCCATAAAGTCTCTATTTGTTTTGTTTTCATTTGGGTTCAGTAGATCTATGTTGAAATCCCCACATACAAAGACCATCTTTCTGTCATTCATTTTACCATACATTTCCATAATTTTTTCATTGAATATATTTGGGCAGGATCCAGGTGCTCTATAAATGCAACTTATCATTACGTTCTTGGACTTTTCAGATTCTATTTCTATGGTTATACATTCCATGATATTTTCGATTGCTGTTGACATTTTATCTACAACTTTGCAATTTAAATCATTATTTACATAAAGTGCAACCCCTCCTCCCATTTTGTTTTTTCTATTGATGTTAAATAGTCTGTATCCCTCTAATTCCACATTTCTCCCCTTCTCATCATTAAGCCAGGTTTCAGAAATAGCAATTACACTAAACATTTCATATTGATTCAGGTAGTCCTTGATTTTTGTAAAACTGTTATACAGACTTCTGCTGTTGAAGTGAATTAATGACAAAGTTCCCTCCATAATAACATTACTTTTAAATTGGTCTTCTGTATAATACTCACAGTTACAGTTGTTATTGTTGTAGAGATGGTTCTCAGGATCAATGTCATTTTCCATTTCGTGTGTTTTATGTTCAGTGTAGTGAAAGGTTTTCAAGTTCAGCTCTTCAAATTTAACATGCTCATTGAGGCTGCTGCCCGTATCTTCCAATGTTCCAGTTTCTCCAAGATCATCCACAGAATCTGTCATTAGCTTTTTAGAGCAGTACACACACACCAGAGACACAATAAACCCATACCCTGCAGGATTTTGTTTAGGAACTACCTAACTTTTCTAGTTGATCAATGCTCCAGATGCACAGAACTTTAGCCTGTTCAGGTATGCCATTCAATTTAACAAACACTTTACAGTTAGAGGTCCAAGTGGCCTGAATTTTCCCCTGCTTCTTCAAGACCCTTGCTTGTCTTGCAATATCTGCATTCTTTTTTGTGAGATGCTCATTTATATAGACATTTGTGCCCTTCAATCGGCGGCCCTGCCTGAGCAGGTCAATTTTGTGCTTTCTGTTTGCAAAGCGAGCAATGACAACATGTTTGTCTTTATGGTTTTTTGTTGGGATGATGTGGCAAGCTTCAATGTTGCGTCTGTCGATAGCTATCTGTTTGTCATGGAGGAAGGCTGTTACCTGAGCCTCAGCTGAATCATCATGGCCAGCACTATCCACCACACTCACATCCCCATTCAGGGCCCGAGCATAAGACCGTGGCTTGATCACTAGTCCAGTTATAATTACGTCATTCATGCGCGTATACTGCTCTAAGTCAGATACACGTGTTTCCAAAGAGTTTATCTTGTTCTGCTGGTCCTCATTTACCATCTTAAGGTCCTTGATTTCACTCATCAGATTAATTATAGTACGCTGCTGTTTGTTTATGGTTGCCAATTCGTCCCCCATTATGTTCAAGGAAGCTTTTAATTCCTCTATGTCCTTCTTAATCTCTTTATTGGCCATATTGCCGCAATAAACACACTTGCAACACTGACCTGGTGAAGCCTGTTTGTTGCTGCCTGCTGGAGCTGGCTGGTGGTGGATGGGCCTTAGCCTGGCCTGCTGGAGCTGGCTGGTGGTGGATGGGCCTTAGCCTAGCCTGCTGGAGCTGGCTGGTGGTGGTGAATGGGCCTTAGCCTAGCCTGCTGGAACTGGCTGGTGGTGGATGGGCCTTAGCCTGGCCTGCTGGAGCTGGCTGGTGGTGGTGAATGGGCCTTAGCCTAGCCTGGGTGGTGGAAGGGCCTTAGCATGGCCTGCTGGAACTGGCTGGTGGTGGATGGGCCTTAGCCTAGCCTGCTGGAGCTGGCTGGTGGTGGTGAATGGGCCTTAGCCTAGCCTGCTGGAGCTGGCTGGTGGTGGTGAATGGGCCTTAGCCTAGCCTGCTGGAACTGGCTGGTGGTGGATGGGCCTTAGCCTGGCCTGCTGGAGCTGGCTGGTGGTGGTGAATGGGCCTTAGCCTAGCCTGCTGGAGCTGGCTGGTGGTGGTGAATGGGCCTTAGCCTAGCCTGCTGGAGCTGGCTGGTGGTGGTGAATGGGCCTTGTCCTAGCCTGGGTGGTGGAAAGGCCTTAGCCTTACCTGACCTGTTGGAGCTAGCTGATGGTAGAGGGGCCTTAGCTTTGCCTGGCCTGCTGTGCTGCTGCTCTGCTGTGCTGTTGGAGCAGGCTGATGGTGGAAAGGCCTTGGCCAAGCCTGCCCTGGTCTGCTCTGCCCTGGTCTGCTCTGCTCTGCTCTGCTGTGCTGCTGCTCTGCTGTGCTGCTGCTCTCAATTGAACACACCTGCTCTTCTGTCAGAAATGCTGTGCCGCGCCAGCTTTATTACTTTACAGCTGATATGCGTAACTTTTTAAAATAGACTATGGCTTCTCATACGGAAGCGAAATGATTATCTTGACAAAAAATGTTTGCTCTGTTTTTTTTTCTGAATTGCCGAGGAGATTAGATCAGAGTTATGAGACAATATCCCGTTAATTCTTCTCCATAAACTCATTCGTTAATATTTCTAACTCTAGTGGGAGGAGCGGAGATTTCTTTTTTGAGAAGTGGAGAAGTGGGAGGATCAAGCATTTGTTTCTTCTGTTTCCATGGTGAATCATGTTATCAGCGATCCATTGATGATGGCTTTTACGCACACGCTCCACCCAGAGTGAACACGCTCAGAGTTGATAAACCCAACGCTGATCCACTGTTCTGAAACCCAAAACCCAGAGTTACTCATCAACCCTGCGCTCTGAGTTTACCAACTCAGAGCGCAGGATTAAACTCAGAGTATGTAAAACCAGCTACCTGAAACAGGCCCCAGATGATGGATTAATAACTGCTGCTGTGTTGTGTCTTTTTCTCTCCATCAGATTCCTGTGAACTCACACTGGACACAAACACAGTACACAGAAAGCTCAAACTGTCTGACAACAACAGGAAGGTGACACGGGTGGAGGAGGATCAGCCATATCCTGATCATCCAGAGAGGTTTGACCGCAGGCCTCAGCTGCTGTGTAGTAATGGTCTGACTGGTCGCCGTTACTGGGAGGTCGAGTGGAGAGGATTGGTTCGTATATCAGTGAGTTACAGAGGAATCGGCAGGAAAGGAAACAGTGAAGACTGTGGGTTTGGAGAGAATGATCAGTCCTGGAGTCTGATCTGCTCTGATGGTCGTGATGGTGTTTCTCCTGGTTACTGGGTCAGTCACAATAACATTACAACATCCATCTCCTCCTCCTCTCCCTCTCACAGAGTAGCAGTGTATGTGGACTGTCCTGCTGGCTCTCTGTCCTTCTACAGAGTCTCCTCTGACTCACTGATCCACCTCCACACCTTCAACACCACATCCACAGAACCTCTGTATGCTGGGTTTATGGTCTATTCACTTGGTGCCTCAGTGTCTCTGTGTTCACTGTAGGAGGGAGAGTCTCCAACTGAAACACACACACACACACACACACACACACACACACACACACACACACACACACACACACACACACACACACACACACACACACACACACACACACACACACACACACACACACACACACACACACACACACACACACACAACAAGTGTATTGCTCAAGGACACAATGGTAGACTCAGTGTCTGGTTCCTCAGTGTCTCTGTGTCGTCTGTAGGAGGGAGAGTCTGAACAGGATCACAGTGACAGAAATCTTTCAGGTTTTTGTAACAAATGAATCAGTTCATTGATTGAAACGATTCAACTTTCAGAGCCAAACATTAAGAAACATGATCGTAGAGTTTAGTTTGGCATTAACATTGGTAATTATTAAAAAGCTTAGCCCCTGGACCTAAATCTGTCTGTCTGTGTGTGTGTGTGCGTGTGTGTGTGTGTATGTACGTGTGTGTGTGTGTGTATGTACGTGTGTGTGTGTGTGTGTGTGTGTGTGTGCGTGTGTGTGTGTGCGTATGTGCGTATGTGTCAGTATGTACGAATGGAAAAATAATTACGCTGAGCATTATTTCTTGCACTGTGTATGTAATGGATAACTTTCCATGGAGAAATGTATTAAGAGACACTTCAGACTGAACTGTGTGAGTGGGACATCGAGCTTCATTTCCCCGGATTGTGGATTATTTCTCTTTTTCACAGATGGACTGTGAACCTGTGCGCCACTCGACTGTGATGGTGTTTAACAACTAACTGAAGTATCTGTTGTAAATATAACATAATAAATAAAAAGACATAATAAAATATTTAGTTTGTTCTTCTCCATTTGTATTATAAACATAATGTTTTTTTTATTGGTGTTAAAGGTGCACTGTGTAACTTTGTGTGTGTCAGAGAAGTGAAACATTTTCTAAGGTATATTCTCATAACTGAATAAACAAACTTTCCTCACAGGAAAATGTGATCCCTGGAACACTGTTTGAAGTTAGAAAGCTTCCTGAAAAGTTACTGTTTCACTGTTGTTGTTTACAGCAGCAGGGCCCACAGTTTGGTTTACAAAGATATTCTAGTCTTACGTTTGGTTCCATGTTCCTCAAAATAATTTGATTTATGATGATAGAATAATTCAACACTAAGAATTACATGTAGAGAAAATATGTTTAGTAAACCAACTGCAGGCTCTGTGAATGTAAACAAACCCCCCTCCTCTGAAACTACACAGTGACCCTTTAAAGGTGCCAACACACTGCACTCCGCGGCGCGGCGGTTGGCCGCGCGAATCGCAGGTTCCGCGCCGCGTGATCATTTTGGCTCATTTGTGTCCGCCGCCGGCCGCCGGCCGCCGGCCGCCGACTCATTGAATGTGCACGTGGTCCCGAAGTGAGTGACGTCGGGAGGAGCTCAACGCTGATTGGCTACCGCGGCGCGGCCGGCGGCGAAAAGTTCAATATTTTCAACTTCTGCGGCGGCCGCGCCGCCCCTGGCCGCGCCGCCCCTGGCCGCGCCGCCCTGGCCGCGCCGCGTGAACCACTCGCCGCCGGCCGCCGATTCGCGCGGCGGCGCTTGAAATACATTGACTTTCTATGTAAACTCGCCGCGCGGCGATGTGCAGTGTGTTGGCACCTTTAGAAGCTCATAATAAATATTTAAAAAAAGCCAAAAACACACGAGAAACGCTGCTTTTCACAATTTATTAACAAAATGATAAAATAAATAAATACAAATTGATCAAATGCTCCTAATATCAACTCCTCCCCCCATGTTGTCCCCCTACAGTATTTCCTAAACACTGCATACAAATAATTCATCACAGAAGAGAGAGAAGAGAGGCTCAATAATACAGAGGTATAGGAATCCCACCAGACCAGTCACAATGTCAGGCCGACCAAAGACACGTCCGGAACTAAAGTCAAAAAAATAAACAACATTCCTTTCCAAAATCATGATGAAAAAATACAAACAATTATACAAATATTCAGACTGTGTAAATAACCAAATTTACACATTATTATTTATTTATTTATTCAGCACACCAGGTGAACTTTTCCTTTTTCTTTTTTCTTCTTCATATCGCTACAATGGAAGATTAAAAAAAGATTTTATTCTTGGATTTTTTTTTTTTTAAGTATCATTTAATTAATATTTTTTTTGTTGTTGCACTGAACACCCCTCCGCCCCCCCCCCCCTCCCCCCCTCCTCCCCAAATGGAATCAGCTTTAGGATGAGGTAAGAAGCTCCAGGTGAGTACAGTTGGGTCCGGACAAGATGGTTGAAACAAAACAAAAGGGAACGTTTACTATGATGTCATGTTTCAAATCGACAGAATACTAGAAGGCCACAATCATGACTTGATCGTTTTTTATTTTTAACTAAAAAAAAATAAAAAAATTGTACGGAAGAGCGTAAGGGTCACAGGAGAGTTTTCTTTTCATTTTGCATTTTGAGAATAAAGTTGAAATATAATTGGAAATTAAATTTGCGAAATTATTCTCAGAGCCATAATGAAAAAATAAATAATAATAAAAAAATCCTACTCAAATCTTTTTCTCCTGTTTCCCAAATTCTGTTCCATAAACATCTAACCAGAGTGAAGTACTTTACAGAATGCTTCCACCAACACAGGCTATAGATATATATCTAGAGAGGGGACGCGTGTTAAATGCATATAAGACTTATCAAACACAAGCTGTAGGACTTTCCCCCAGCTCGGTTTAAACACAGAAATTTTAATTTCCCGAATGATATGCATCGACTATGTAAAAAGGCTTCAGAACTGAAATGCACATATGCAGAGTTCTTTGGATAAAATTCACTTTTAGATTTCGACTAAATGGAAACGGAGGACTTTTTTTTAAATCTAGAATACAACGACACAGTTTAGACATTAAGACTCGATCGAACCCCCCCCCCCCCCACACACACACAGCCCTGCATGTAAAAATGGAATAAGTTGGAAACACTCAACATTTTCATCTGTCTGCCTAGATTTTATTGAGTTGAGGCTAAAACTTTTAAGTTTGAAGGAGAACATTTGAGCCTGAACCTAATAATTATCTTAAGTTGAGAAACTTCAAAATGTATATTTTTATATATAATGCATAACATTTAAAATTTTTTAGTTTTACATACTAGAATTTCAAACAATTACGACCAAGTATTAGAGGCAAGGATTTTTTTTTAAATAATATTAAATATTTTTTCTTTTGTAAAAATGTTACTCCCAAAAAAAAAACTTTACTTTTTGGAATTCTTGTTTGATAGCAGTTCAAAACTGGTGGTTACATTAAAATATGAATGATAAAGTTATCCAACAAGAATAGTTAGTTGGCTCAATTGTAGCAGTTTTCCTTCAAACTTCAGTTCTAGTTTAAGCCTCAAAACTCAAAAATCAAGTTCAGCCTTAAAAATTTTAGTTTTCCTAACATGTGTGCTGGGATCCCAACAGTCAGCATGGTGCATTAGTCTTGTTCCAATTCAAATCTAAACCCCAAACCTTCGCAACCCCTTTCCATTTAAAGTAACATTTCCTTTGTACCGCGATAGCTACCGAAAACTGTTCACACCTAAACTGCACACGCGCATGTTTTGGCTTCTGGATTGCCGAGAATGTTCAAAGAAAAAAAGGTGACTTGAGTTCCACATTAAAAAAAAAATAACGTAAAAAAACAACAAAACAAACAAATGCATAATATTAAAAAAGGTTTTGACAAATATTCGTATAAAAAAATTGCATAAGAAGGCATGCGCTCCACAGACACTGACTTGACGGACAGATGTTGCTAATAAATTGGGTCTTAAAAGTCGTCTGTCTGTCTGTCTGTTCTGTCTGTCTGTCCAATCTGCCAGGGTGCAAGGTTAACGTTTTGTTCACTTTCCAAATGCACACAGGCTCTCTGGCTCACACACAACCTAGTTTAGCAAAAACGTATCCCTCTCCGAAAACACACAGAAGTAAATACAGCACAGAAAGAACGATGAACGAGTAAAAAATGGAAATAAACAAAAATATTGTTTCGATTTTGGAGCGTCCATGTTTTTTTTTTTTTCATTTTTACACCTCTGATGATAATAATAATAATACTACTGGTCCCAACCAAAAAAAGTAAAAAGTGCATCACACAACAACTGGCTGTCATTTGGAACAATCCCTCTTCGCCAAAACAACCTCTGACCCTTCACCACACTGTAAAAATTGAAATAAAAAGTTAGGCAAAGTCCAATTTTCCAAGCAACTGAATTCACTAGATTTTTGAGCTTTGAGGCTAAAATGAAACTTCTTAAATTGTCAGGAAAACTGTTTACATTTGTGCCAACTAACAATTTTTTAAAAAAATTCTATCAACGTGGCATTAATACTTTTGTCGCAATTGTATGAAATTCTCAGTTTGTAGAACTAAAAATTGTTGTTTTTAAAATTATATATCGAAGATTTATTTTCGTTACATATGAACGATAAATTATCTCAACACAAGATAATTATTTGTCTCAAATGTCGTCAGTTTTTCCTTCAAATTTTAAAGAATTTAGTTTTATCTTTAAAACTCAGAAATAAAAAGCAGACAGTTGCCTTAAAAAATTCCCTTTTTCTCATATTTTTCTATTTTACAATGCAGCGTTTGCAGCGATTTATTTTATAATTTTTTCCCCCTTCCAATGTAAAAGTTAATTACGTCGTAAAAAAGTCAAATTAAAAACACATTAAGGCAACTCCTATAAGAATAATAATAACAACAATGAAACACTAGATCTGGTTTTAATCTAAACGGCATAATATGAAATGTTTTCCACTTGCATTGAGCCTGAGGTGAAAAGGAAACAGGTTTTTTTTATTCCAGATGCGGAACTTGGCGGGAACAGGACGGACCATATAAGGGCGTATGGGGGTCGTTTATAAGTTTCTACAAGTCACAGTGCAAGTCAATAGACAAATATTATCTGCTGTTTGAAGAAAAAAGGCACTCTAGGTACCTACTGTACACAGGGGGAAAGTTAGTCCATTTTGTGTGTGGGTCGAAAGAATAGTTTTTTGATGGGTGACTGCTCTGCTCTGCTCTGCCTGTCCAAGAATTATGAATTGATTAACACAGGTTCCAAATTATGGAAAGAATCAGAAGAATATGAAACACAACTAATGGAATGCGTAAGGAATTTAAGGGGGGAGATTTTGATTTTGTTGTCCTTGTTTTAAAATGGCCGAACTCTTCATAAACAGGCAAATTATTCATATTTTTTTCTTTTTTCCTTCCACTCAACACTTTCGCCAAAAACGTGGAAATGCCTCGATGTTCCAAAGATTTCTTTTCTCTTGATGACTTTTCTCTGGGATCTTCTGAGTGAAGGCAGTTTGTAGCTGCAGCTGACACTTCAGGTGTTGTGTCCGATATGCTGATTTCAGTGACAACAGTCCACGTGATATGATATAGAAAATAAAATGAAAGAGAAAAGAGTAACAGCTTACGTTAAAAGTCGCCCAAAAACGTATTCACCTCCCACAATCGTGTGCACATTTTAAGTGCTATTTTTAGAAGGTTATCTATGCAGAAATACATCAATTTAAAATTTGTTTTTATATTTTTCTTATTCCATCCTACAGCCATGCTAGCAGCTCAGCTTAATGCTACTATCAGCATGCTAGCACGCTCACAATAACACTGCCACCATGCTGATATTTAGTAGGTTCATTTTCGGATTTAGGATTGCCAAATATTCATTGTCTGTCAACCATTTGTATCTGTACTTTAGCTTACGAAAAGCCATCCAATATTTGTTGAGATATTTCACAAAAAGCTAAAAATGTGAACCTCATGGTAGTGCCACGTAAAAAGTGATGGCGGTCACAAAAGAAGTAGAATTATTGATTTTGGGAACGTGAAATTCTGTGCAAAATGTCCTGGCAATTCCTCCAATACTTGTTTAGGTATTTCAGTAAAATTGACAGACTGACAGACGGATATTGCCACTAGCATGGGTAATGATCTAGCATCAATAAAACAAGGAATTTTTAAGAATTAATAATAGCCTATTGAGATTATCTTGTATTTAAAATAGTTTGAAAAGAGTTAAAATTCAAACGTTTTCAACAAAATCATTTTGGGACAGTCGGGAGGGCGAATACATTTTTGGACGACTTAAAACTTCAAGAAAAAAATTTCCCCAAAAAAGTTGCACAAAAAAATAAGAAAAAAAAAAATCTCAAACCAGAGGCACCATTAATGAGCAGACCAGAGTTTGTAATAAAAAAATGCCCCGTACTAAGACGTACCCAACAGACAAGACTCGAATAATCACGAATAAATCATGATCATTCCAACACCAGAAGACATAGAGAGAGACAGACCCGAAAACTGACAAGCCACCAAGCCCACGAACAAACAGCATCACAATTCAGCCCAGACTTGCCCAAGAAAAACAATGGATGCTCCCGTCCTAACGCTAAACTGTGTAACAATTCCTTTCCCCCCCAAAAAAAATATAATAACGAACTAGACTTAATGTCAAGAGGTTCTTTTTGCATTTTCCCTCCTAGAAAAATATTGGCAATGTGGGGATATGTCGTCACATCACACCAAAAACGAGATGCATACTCTGTTTAATTCCATAATATTAACATACAAAAAGCTCTTCAGCACTTCTTTGTAATGCAGCAAGCTTGTGCTTTTTAATCTCAGGGTCTGTGGTATTGTCCAGGTTTTCATAGTAATATCACAGATCCCCCGTTTCAAGGTTTAAAAAAAAAAATTAAAAATTGAAAAGAAAATTCCTTTTTAATGTTATTGTTTAATAAGCTCTCCTGTCTCAATTTCTGGGGAACGTTCCAGTTTTCTGAAATGGTTTTAGCATCTATGTCTATATATCTTACAACAACAACAACAAGATGTCCGCCAATCAATGATTTGATCTTTTTTTTTTCAATACAGTTAAGTGGACTCGTCCCTGCTGAATTTTTCGATACAACATCATTTTGGCAGTTCAGAATTCAACGGAAAAAATGTACATAATGCAAAAAACAGAGATCACCACTTCAAAAAGAGGATTTCCTTTCTTTGTGTGTGTTGATACATGTTGAAAGTCCAGCAAGTTCAGGAAACAGAAAGCACTTATTCTGGAGACTAGGAAGACCTGAATATCTTTTCCTATAAAAAAGAAACACAGCCCAGATATAGTAGTGTGGTGTGTGTGTTGTGTGTGTGTGTGTGTGTGTGTCTCTGCATTTGTCTTGTGTGTGTATGTTTGTGTTTGTGTGTCTGTTGTGTGTGTGTGTTTTTGTATTTGTTGTGTGTGTGTGTGTGTGTGTGTTTGACATTGCAATATTGCAATTTCACATTTAGTGCTCACAGTTGACACACTTTTTGACGCACGAATGAAAAAACTCAATCACTACACTTTGGACCAACACCACTTATACACATCTGTTAGGCTACTTTGCACCTGTCCGAACCTCGCCCTCCGTACCTGATCAACACTTTATCTGCTTAAGATGGGGTTAGGGGTTGAGGGGTATGGGGTTAAGGGGTTAGGGTTTAAGGGGGTATGGGGTTAGGAGGTTAAGGGTTTAGGGGGTTAAGGGGTTAGGGTTAGGGGGTTAAGGGGTTAGGGGGTTAAGGGGTAAAGGGCAGTTAACGGGGAGGGTAAGGGTTAGGGTTCTGTTTCCTTTTTAACCTGTACATTTAATTTAATTTAAATGTTTTATTTCTATTCATATTTTTTTATTCGCTTTTCTAATGTCTAGACTCTATTCTATACTTGATGTATTTTAATCTTGATGTATTTCATGCCCCTGTAAAGCACTTTGAATGGTCTTGTGTCTGTATTGTGCTATACAGTATAAATAAACTTGCCTTGCCTTAGGGGTTGGGGAAGTTAACAGGGATATTGATTTGGTCATTTGGACACCTGGGAGAAGGTAAGAGTCTTCAGTAACTTGGATGTTTATGGCTCCAGAAAGAAGTTTGAATTGGGATTGTGAGTTGACTATGAAAGGTAAGTATCAGATTTAGTCTTGAAGGGACGCCATGGTTTAAGTTGTAAGTCTATTTGGAAGTTAGGGACCTTGATCTAAAAGGCATCACAACACTTGAAAAGACTGTCCAGAACTTTCTAATGTTACAATTGAGGAAATGTTTGTTAATTTTTGGATTGGACATTCCACATACAACCCATGAATGTTTTCGGAATAAAAAAAATGTTAATTGAATTCTGTTGTACTGGGGGAGGTACATTAAGGTTTTTCTTTGTTGACTGTTTAAATCATTGGCTATTCAATGCTAGAAGGCTTCAAGCAAAGTTCTCGCCTAAATCCTAAACAGTGTCCGAAACCACAACACCTTTCTGACGTTCGAATTAAGGAAAATAATTGTCAATTTAAAAAAAAACTTTTTCTTAACCAACAATCCAATCAGGTGTTGAGATTTTTAACAACAAAGTGCGAGATAGATGTGTCGAGTAAAAGCCACCCTAAAGTGTGACATGTTATACCAATTTCTGGGTCACATTTCTGAAAAGCATCCTAAGGTCGGTTGGGTTTTAAGAGTCTTGAAAAGAAAGCTGTTGGCGAATGGGAGATGTAATGTTCTTTTCTTGGATACTATGGTGTAAGTTGAGGGTTGATTTGGAAGTTAGGGACGTCCATTTAAAGACATCAGTACACTTCAAAAGAGATCGCTTTTTTTTGGATCGTCAAAATTTAAGTCCATTCAGAACTTTCTAACGTTCCCATTGAGAAGATGTTGGTACATTTTTGTAACATTCCTAAATATATTTTTTTAGCTTTTTGGTGGGCCGTTGACCAATGGTGGACTGTGGAAGAATAGGGATGGATATAGAATTTAGTGGCTGAAGATTCAAATTGTTGGTTAATTTTTGAAGTTAGCGAAATCCGGGAGGTCTCTGTAGGTAAGAGTCCAGGTTAAGGTTTAGGGTTCATCAAAGGATCTTAGGAATTTCAGAAAGTTAAAAGGTTCACATTAAGTTCATTGGGGACGTTTTTTTTTTATTCCTTGACAGCATCCCTGATCAGATCGGGAAAGTGAGTTTGAGTACTTTTTTTTCTTGCTATGGTTTAAGAAGTCGGTTGATTTGGAAGTTAGGCATGAAAAGAAAGACTGCTTTTCGGATCGTCGAAACTTCCCTACCTTTAGACCTTTTCAAACGTCCCAATTGAGGAAAAGTTGGTACATTTCGGGAACTTTTCATAAACAATCCATAAGGTCCAAGATAAACAGTTTAAGATACGGAGGTAAGTTGTAAAGGTAAGAGTCCGGGTTAAGGTTTAGGGCTGATAAAGGATCGTAGGGGATCGCAGAAATGTCTGTAACTTCAGTGATCGTTGATGGACTGGAGAATGTTAATCCAGGTTTACCAATTTCTAAGATTCATCACATCTTGATTACTAGCTTTAAATTTTGCATTCGAAGCGTATTGAACCTTTTTTTTTGCCAATTGAGGTGAGGGATATTTGTTTTTTAATCAAGATTTCTCGAGCTCCATTTAGTATTTGGTGTGTACAAACAAGTGCAACACCATGTTTCCTTCCAAAGAGATTATAAACCAATTGGAACGTTTGGTGGACTCTAGAATGAACAGGGAAGTATATGGGAATGTTTACTGAAGATGGTTCAAGAAGTTGGTTTAACATGGGTAGGAGTAAATGTTAAAAGGTTAGTTGTGAAGGGTAATAGTCCAGGTTAAGGTTTAGGGTTGATAAAGGGTCGTGGGGGATAGGGTTAGGGTGGGGTTAGGGTTAGGGATAAAGGGTCATGGGGGATAGGGTTAGGGTGGGGTTAGGGTGGGGTTAGGGTTAGGGATAGGGATAAAGGGTTGTGGGGTTAGGGTGGGGGTTAGGGTTAGGGATAGGGTGGGGTTAGGGATAGGGATAAAGGTTTGTGGGGGATCGCAGAAAGTTAAAGGTTGTTCACATTAAGTTCATTTTGGGACGAGGGAACGAACAGGGTTTTCTTTTCATTAACAAACTCTATCACAACACTGCTTTGAACCAGCAACCCCGGACAGATGTTTGGTTCTATGTTCTCAGGCCGTACCACCCTACCCCACCCTCCCCTACACCCCTAAAAGAGAACACAGGGGCCACAATAACAGGCACACACTGGTGTGATGATGAATTAAATCTCCCTTTGAGCATTCCCACCACTTGACGTCTATCACTAAAATTGGCATGATGGTACGAAAAAGCCTTCCTTATGTCCCCATTTCAGCGGGGCACAGGAACAACCTTTTTCGTAACTTGGGGCTGTATATCTACCATTGACACAGTCTCGACAATACAATGCAAACAAACAACATTTATACAGATTGGCAACTTCAGGGCACCGTACGGAATACGGCGCAAGCAAGTCTTTTTTTCTTTTCTCCGTCCTCTTTTTATATATATGTTTGAATTCCTCCCCATTCCGCTCCAAACCTCAAAAGAGACTGCACTGTACTGTTGAGCATTTTTTTTTTTTTTTTACTTTTTATCGTCCAAGCTGCTGTTGACAACAAGAGCTGGCAAAGAATGCTGGGAGAGTTCTGAGGTTTTGCTGTTGATGGTGTTTTCGATATCGGCGATGTTGTCATCTTGAGTCTTCTTCTCAAAAACCTCCATTTTCTCCGGCGGACTTACGGCCGAAATCTTGATCTCAGAGTTGGTAGAAACGGTTGAGTTGCTGTTGTTGTTGTTAGTAACATTGGGGGCGGTACAACCTTCTGTCATTTCGACGGGGCTGTTGCTTTTTTCGGGGGAAATCGGATCTGCCATCGTACCGTTGGTGGTGGCGACAGTAGCATCCAAAGACGGTGAAACGGGAATGTCAACATTAGCCACCGCTGCAGCCGCTAGCTCAGTCTCTGGTGGCGGCGGCGTAGCTACAACCTCCGAGACCTTGAGATCTTCGACCTCTTTGTCGATCTCTTCTTCGTCTGTCCCTAAATCTGGGCTGTTGTCGGCCGTCTGCACGCCACTGTCCTCCGGGGTTTCTGCATTCTCTCCTCCCGCCGATACTCCTGTCAGGGTTTTATCCTCTTCCCCCCTCACGGATCCATTCTCAACTTGTTGGTCGTTTGTATCAGCGTTTAGGGGCGAGATAATAGCCTTAACTTTCTCCACGGAATTGGAATCGGAAATGGCGTTAATTTTTTCTTCTGGCGGCGCAGTCGCTTCAGGGCAAACTGAACTGTCGGCCTTTGGACAGTCCTGGACCCGGGTTGTACTCTCTTCTGTCTCGGCCAACGCTTGGTTGAAGTTGAACGCTTGTATGAGACGAATCAGATGTTTCACCTTGTCCAGGGAAAGCTGCATGTCTTTCTGACGCGCCAGGATCGTGTTTTTGGTCTCCATGCATTTCTGACGGAAGACAAAAGAAAACAATGTCAGTCAGTGATGGTTATTTAAAAGGTGCTACGAGGAACTTTTAAATATTTCTGAAACAGTCGAATTTTTTCCTCTGATGATCACAAAATTACATGTAACAGCAAACGAGACCATCAGTGCAAATAATGCTATTTTTATAGAGTTTTTCTTAATGCCTTCGTAATGGGTATACGCTCACCCAGGAACAACAGCTGGCGTGGTAAAAACACTACCGCTTTTGTCCAAAGGGGGGCGCTAGAATTAACACACACTGAAAGATTCTTGGAGAGACTTTAAGCAAAAAGGGCCAGTCCTTAAGAATCAGGGTATTATTTTATCACCCTGAAACTGGACCTAAAATGGCGGCGGGTCGTTTCATCTTGTGTCTTACTGTGATGGAGTTGCTGAGCAGTTTGACCCTCTGCTCCAGCTGCTCGCGCTCCAGCTTCAGCTCTGAACTCCATTTCATCAGCTTCAGTTTCTCCTCTTCTTTAGCTGCAGAAAAAACAAGATGAAATAAACGTCAATTTCACTGTAATGTCTGTAAATGTGTTAAATAATAATAATTTTATAATAATAATAATAATAATAATACATTTTATTTATAATGCACTTTATATTTCAAGAATCCCAAAGTGCTACAGAGAAGAAAACAATTAAAAGGGGAAAAGAGCATTTAGCTAAACTCCAAAGGAAGTTTAGCTAAATGCTCTTTTAAAGAGATGCGTTTAAAGGTGGAGTCAGCGATTCTGGAGAATGTTTGCTGTCACATTTATTTAATTTTTTTGTCAAAATCAGTGAATATCTCCTAACGATCCACTGTCTGTACTGTGTGCGTGCTCAAACAAATCCAGTGTTAATACACAGCCTAGGTTCTGAAAACTGGTATGTAAACAAAGTATATGTACACAGTGGGGCCACTGTAGCTAGCAACATGCCAGTTTACAGAGCCTACGCTGTGTATAAACACCGATTCTTTTCAGCACACACACAGTACAGACAGGTAGTGGATCATGAGGAGATATTCACTAATTTTGACAACAAGCGTTCTCCAGAATCACTGACTACACCTTTAATAGTGAAACAAACTAATCTTTGTCACCTTCTTTGTACGCGATGTAGGAATGCACAATAGCCAGTGTACCGGGCCACGGAATAGCTTCTTCTTTTTTCAGGATCTAGAAGGAAAAAAAAGCTCAGAATTGTCAAAGTGGATTAAATCCATTTTCAAAGGTACACGGGTATTTCCGTAACCGTATCTTTCTCTGTGTGATTTGGCCATTTGTCCACCCGCAATCTTCAACCATCGTACATTAGTATTTTTGGATTTATAAAATAATAAAAAGGCTGTGTCCTGTAGTGGCAGATTTTGCACATCCTGGGGGGCAAATGTCCCTTAAATACATGACGTTTTAAGGAAGAATTGGTCACTCTTTGCAACAACTTAAGTGTGTTGGAACTAGTGCACCACTCCGCGGAGTTTTCTTGCTTATTGATTGAAAATAAACCTGTTTGCTTCTACAACGTATCACTGTGCTTTGATTTTCTCACTACAGTATTCCAACATTTGAGTTCAGAGATATATCATGTGCAAAATCTGCCACTACAGTCCGAAATCTGTTCTGTAAAAACTTTGGACACTTTTACTGTACGTTGTAAAAATTAAATACATTTTTTAACTCTGGCTTTATCGAACATCTAGATTTTAGTTTTTTTAAGAAGATAAAAAATGTCTGCATAATTAGTTAGATATCGCCAAAGTTGCATATTAATTCAAACATTTCTGAAAAAATTGTAATACAAAGAATACTTGTTTTAATGTCAGTAATCAACTGGCAAAGTGTCATGATGTTATCTATAAGTTAAAAATGTTATATAATAAATGGGTATTTCCAACATAATCTAGCTATACTACAACATTCCTACAAAAAAATATGTATTTTTTTTCAATATCAGTTTACGCGTGGACAATAGCCAAAACACTCACACAAATATTTGAGGAAAAAGAAAATATTTCGCCGCCACCCTATTAGGTGAGTTTCGAGACAAGGGACAAGCAATGGAGTGAATGAGTGTGAGATGCCAATCTTAACCGACACAGTGAATGGGACATAAGCACAAGAAAACAATACTGTAAGAGAATGTGTTTTGCTTACAAAGGATTGAACAGTCCTGGGGTGTAGGACAGTGTGGCAGAAGCAGGTTTGACTGTTTATTGGCGTTTATGTTCCATATTAAAATGCTGGCCTGGCTCGGTTTGGTTTGGTTTTCGGCACGGGTTTGCATTTCCATTACAACAGGGCTACGTACCCGATTAGGGGTCTGAATTCAACTGATGATTAGGGCTGGCCCGAATTATTCGAATATTCGAATACTCGTTCGGAAAATTAGTATTCGGAGCTTAAATTAGTATTCGGAGCTTCGTTTTTTTTTTTTTTTCCAACATTATTTTTTGCTAGAAGCTAGTACTGCAATATAATGTCATTAAATAATTTTATATTTGGATATAAAAGTTAGTAATATTGTAGTAGTAGTAGTAGTAGTATTGCTCATTTAGGAGGATATTACATCACTAAGTGTCATAGCGCATCCATTACTTCACCTCCGAGCGCGTAAATCTTCAACAAAATATGCAGATACTGTCAAAATCGGTTCCAGGGAGTATATAGGGATTATTAACGTTTAAAAAAAAAAAAAAAAAAAAAAAAAATGTTTTTTTTTTTTTTTTTATGGTGTGTTTTTCTGGAACGAATATTCGAATATTCGCTCGGAAAAACCAACGAATATTCGAAGCCTGAAAAATGGCATTCGGGCCAGCCCTACTGATGGTGCTCTGCCCTTTGGTGCTTATGTGTGTAACTGTGGATGTATTTGACCACTGAATGTGCCGTTGCAGTAGCCTGGAAATTCAGACCTGCCGCTGGAAAATTAAATTTGCTCAGCCTGTTGGTCTGGACACGATCCATTGGAGCTAATTCAATATGTCAGCCCTATGTATGGTGCTCTGGGGCGGACGTAACCGGCTGACGACAGTGCTGGACATGTGTGCCGTCGAAGCCGTGATAGTACACCGAAAGGACTGTTGTAAAGGGCTGTATAAATAAAGCACATTACATTACATAGTAAACAACAGAGATGGCTGCGGATATGTTGCGTGAGTTTGAGACGGCTTTGGCCTCGACCCTTTACGATTTGGAAGACGGCACTCAAATCTTCATTAGCAAGAAAGAAGGATTAGTTAGCCTGCTGTTCGCTAAACGAACGGGGCTTAATCCTTCACCTTGTTCATTGCTCTGATTGGTTGTAGTGTTATCCAAATGCGTGCAGTGGCATTTGAAATGCACGCGTAGGAGCCGCCCCTTGAGTTGGGAAGGTCTACTGATCGTGGCCAGACCTTCTATCGTTCTAGATGTGGGTCTGGATTTCCAGGCTACCGTTGCACAACTGTTACCCGGTAAAAAAAAAGTATAATTTGTTTTGTTGACGTAAAAAGCAACTCGTCAATGAAGTTTTCCATTATATGTTAGCATTGAGCTAGCTGACTTTTTTAAAAATTGTATTAGCGCTCCTCATTTGCCACATGTTTGTAGCTGAGTTGGTGCGGTAAAAAAAGCACTGCCCTCCTTTGCTGTTGATGGTTAAAGTAAAGTTTAACATTACCGCGATCAAAATGCTCATTTCAGTCAGCGCATCAATGACGTTTTCCATTATATGTTAGCATTGAGCTAGCGGACCAAGCACTGGTTATTTGCCACATGGTTGAAACAGTTATGCAGGGAATTCATTTTGGCTTTAATGACACAGCGTATTGTACATTGAATGCGCTTCATAATTTTAAATATGTGTTTTTATTATATGTATTTTAGTTTTAGGAGGCTAGTTACATGTTGCTCAAGGATCGCTAAATGATGACCGATAGCATTCATCATTAGCCTCGTTTCCACTCGGCAGCATAGTTCGGTTCGGCACAGTAACACTAAATCTGGGCACGTTTACACTGCCAACAGCACCTTTACTTGATAGACGGGGTTTATGGTCAACAGAATAGTCAATTATGTGTCAGAGATTTATTTTAATCTTGATGTATTTCATGCCCCTGTAAAGCACTTTGAATGGCCTGGTGTATGAACTGTGCTATAGGGATAAACCTGCCTTTTCTTTAGAGGACAAGGTCAGGGCAGCACTTTGTTTATTGTGTGGCGTTTTATCCTCGTCATTGAATTAAATCAGTGGGATACACGGAGTAGCCTAGCCGCCGATCAACAGCGCTAACCCATAAGACTGTTTATACTCTGACCGCGGATATCGACATCCAGCATAAACCCCGTCTACCGAGTAAGGGTGCTGTCGGCAGTGGAAACACAAGCCAGATCTAGGGTTACTATTAGAGTGGCATATAATGATGCCATGAGGTTGTTGCTCCGTGTTCCTAGGTGGCACAGTGCTAGCCAGTTATTTGTGTCCTCTAATGTACCTACATGTCAGGCACTGTTACGAAAGTTAATGTTCAATTTCATGTGTCGATTGGATGTATCAGAAAATAGCATCATTATAGCCTTAACCAACCCTATCTATGATGGGCTATAGGTTCACATCCAGGCTTCGAAAGCATTGGCATGATAGCTTGCACCTATTTTAGTACAGTGTTTTATTGAGTAATGTATTTTAATGTGTTTTATGTGTGTGTGTATGTTGGATGTGAGTGGGACCATCTGAGTCCTTAATAAAGTTTATTATTATTTCCTATTCTGTTACCGAACCGCGCCGTACCGAACTGTGCTGCTCTGTGGTAACGAGGCTAAATGACCGATGGCCGATAGAGGTTTCCATTTCAGGCACGGCTCAAAACACCAACTGGTAATGGAAATGCAAACCAGCGCGGGACGGTTTGACTCGCGGACATAAAGAGCCAGTGTTTAGGATCCCTCGTACAGCTACTCTCCCTCTCTCTGTCCGTCTCCCTCTCCCCCTCTCTCTCTCCTCTCCCTGTCTCTCACTCTCTCTCCCCCTCTGTCCCCCTCTCTCTCCCTCTCTTCCCCCTTTTGCCAAGTCAATTCGTCTTGCCTTCAGCGTTTCTCTCTCTCCCTCCTCTCTCGCTCTCCCTCCCTCCCTCTCTATCCCCCCCTTTCCCTCCCTCTCCCTCTCTTCTCTCCCTCTCTCTCCATCCCCTCTTTCCCAGTCTTTAGCATTAGGGTCTATCTTCAGCGTTACCTGATCTTGACACCTGGGACAGATCCACATGCCTTTAGGAATGGTTTTCAGAGGCGGGTCCAAGCAGTCCAGGTGAAACACACGAGAACAAGTGTCGCACATGAGCAACTGGCCACTGCGCCTACACACAGTGCAGAAGTCCTCATGGATGTCTCCCTGTGAGGAGACAGTGGACCGGGTCAGTTTACCTTTCCCCCCAAACGGAGCCCCACAAACCCCATTCAGAGGAGAGGCTTAGGGGGGTGGCAGGGAGGGAGAGAGAGGGTACCATGGGCGGGGTTTGGTTTTAGGTTTTAAAGGTTTTTTTTAGGACTTTGTTTTAATGGTGTGTTAATATACTGAGTCCACTGGGGAGGTTACTGGACATTTGGGAGTTAGAATGTGTTTGGAGCAGGGATGGGCATCTGAAGAAATGTACTTGAAAATGAACGATCATTTATCGATTAATCAATATTTGTTTTAATTTCCAGATTTAGCAGAACATACATCTCGTTTTCTCCATATAATCTTCATTCCAAGAACTTCTAGTCCAACAACAATCCTGTTAGAAGCGTCACTACAAAGTGGGAATGCGACATTAGTGAGTTTTTAGCGTGTGGTGATGTTACGTACACGGTCGTATGTACAGTACGTGCATGATTACAATGAATAGCGTTATTTATTTTTTTAGTTCTGAATGGTACCGCACCAAACGTTTTCCCTGACTTCACCATGTTTATACTTTGATATCCCGGCAGCTTGTAGGCAGCTGAGTAAAGGCCCATTCATAGCCATAGACCCCCTCAGCGGTCGACCATGCAAAGCCCAAAACGTGTAACCAACTGTGGGTGTAGAAAGCTCTCCACTGCTCAGGCTCTAGGATGTAATGCTATTTATGTTATGCGGTTTAATTATTTTAATTGCTAATTGTTTTTATAATAATACTATTTTTATAATCTATGTTGTGAGTGTATGTGTATGCATAGAGACAGTGCATAACGCGTCATAATCTGAGGCCACGCCCATCGTGGGGAAAACAATACACAGCGCTCCATTCACTTTGTATTGAATGACACCCGTATTCGGCAAACAAACTTAATAAAAACGTAATACGACATGACTTTCACAAATACACGTTACTTTCTTTAAAGCCACGGCTCTTGCCTGTCTATACGAGCTGTTTTGGTGAAAAAGTATCGAGTAATTTTCAATATCGAGACAAAACTCTTAACCAATGTATGCTGAATGCTAGGCTAATGTTAGCCTTCTGCTGTAGGCTAACCATAGGCTAACCCTCACGGACGGGAAAAAACACCTCAATATTGAAAATTACTCAATAATTTTTCACAAAAACAGCTCGTATGGACAGACAAGAGTCGTGGCTTTAAAGAAAGTAACGTTTTTTTGTTAAATGGATGTTCGATTACGTTTTAATTAAGTTTGTTTGCAGAAGACAGGTCTCCTTCAATACAAAGTGAATGGAAACGGTTTTCAACGGTCTCCCCCACGATGGGTCCGACCCGGTCCGACCGGACAAAAACACCTCAATATTGAAAACTACTCAATTATTTTTCACAAAAACAGCTCATATAGACAAACAAGAGTCGTGGCTTTCAAGAAAGTAACGTTTTTTTGTTAAATGGATGTTCGATTACATTTTAATTAAGTTTGTTTGCAGAAGACAGGTCTCCTTCAATACAAACTGGATGGAGCGCTGTTCAATGTTTTCCCCCACGATGGGCGTGGCCTATTTCATGCACTGTCTCTATGTAACTTGTTGCTGCCTCTTGGCCAGGTTTCTAATCTCAATGGGACTTTCCTGGATAAATATAAGTTAAATAAATTAAAAATCAAATGTGTTGCTACAGACTCCTGTCCCAGTGCTGTCGTTTGCAGAGAAGAATATCAAGAAGAAGACAACTGTACAACTGGTGAAATTGCCCAAATGATCTTATTAACAAGGACCGCTTTCATCTTAGCTTGCAGACGTAATGCAGCAAATAAGTATAAGGGCCGTTATGCTGTTCTGTTTTCTATGTCTCCTGCCAGAAACTAGTTACATATCGCCCCCTGTTGGTAAGATCTCTCATTGCTGCCACACAGTTAAAATCAAGACTCATCCTGAGTTCCAATCCCATACTTCCCTACTATTAGTATGCCAGAAAAAGATTTAGGATGTCCCAAAACATGCACGTCAATTGTAGTATGCTGAAAATACCTGGATGCCCCACTAACTCCGATAGCATTTTGGAGTATTCGTCTTTATTCTTGACATTTCTCGACATAATGGGAAAAAAATCTTCCTTATCTGATTTTTTTCTCTCTCCTGTCTGTGGCCCTAAAACGCTTCTGTACTTTAGTATGTAGTGTAGTAAAAAGACTAAAACTCTTCTGTACTTTAGTATGTAGTGTAGTAAAAAAAAAAAAATATGAGATTTGGAAAGCAGGGTCACACTACGAAAAACAAAACCCTCTATTATAAGATCGATAAAATTTCTTAACGTTGGATTAAATACTATCACGTATTCCTCATGCCCATCCCTAGCTCGGAGAAGTAAGTCACTGTTCACTGTTCACTTTGTAAGTCTGAATCAAATCAAAATAAAAATCAAGTGATGGTGACATGGAGACAACAGGTTAATGGATGTGTTTTGTGAAAGGGGGGGTTTCTGGTTCTGGGGGCGTGAATGGTTTGGGGGCCGATTGGATAGTGTGTAGAAGAAGCCTCTCATAGTCCATCTCCCCCATTGTTGTTGTTTTGTTTCTTTTTGGTTACTTACATCCCCGGTGTTGGGGCTAGGCATTGGGAGGGGGTGGGCACTAGGACCTGTTGTGATGATGGAGGGGGGTGTCGGGGTATGGAGGCCCAGGCCCAGCTCCGGCAGAGCACTGCTGTATTTGGGCGGGCGACCTGGGTGAAATGAGACAGATACAAACAAACAGAAAAAGACAAAAAAAAAAAAAAACGAAAAAACGAAATGGAGAGTGAGGGGAGAAAAAAGTAAGAAGACATTGTGATGACATACTGTACCTTGAAAGGGAGTCTTCATTGGCTAGCGTGAGACAGGGGAGTAGTAAGGGAGCGAGGGAGGGAGGGAGAGGGAGAGAGGGAGGTAGTAAGGGAGGTGGGAGAGAGAGAGGAGGAAGGGAGGGAGAGAGAGAGGAGGTAGTAAGGGAGAGAGGTAGAGAGAGAAGAGAGAGAGAGGTAATAAGGGAGAGAGAGACAGAGAGAGAGGGAGGGAGGAGAGTAATAAGGGAGGGAGAGAGGGAGGAGAGGTAGTAAGGGAGAGAGGTAGAGAGAGAGAGGGAGAGAGGTAATAAGAGAGAGAGAGAGACAGAGAGAGAGGAGGGAGGGAGAGAGGGGAGGTAGTAAGGGAGGAAGAGGAGGAGGAAGCACAGGTTGTTAGAGCAGGAGAATGGCTCCAGTGAGCGGCAGCCCGGCGCTAGTTTCATGTCAGATGTTATCACAAGAGCTGTCAAGCTGCATTGGATTGGAAAAGTTAAGTTAAGTTAAGTTAAGTTATCTTTATTTGTCAGTTGTACACGAGGCACATTGAAATTCGTCTTTTCGCATATCCCCTCTCAAGTTACCACACTTCGGAGGGGGTCAGAGCGCAGGGTCAGCCGCAGTACAGCGCCCCTGGAGCAGTTTTGGGGTTAAGTGTCTTGCCCAAGGACACAATGGTAGAGATGGTGGGCACCGTAGACACAGTACCAGCCTCTGCTAGTTTTACGACTCACACCCTCCTGTCCGGTGCCGGGGATCGAACCAGCGACCTCATGGTAACTGGTCGGCCACCTTACCTCTAGGCCATCCTACCACCATTTTTGGAAAGATTGACTTATATTGTTAAGGGCAAGCGGAGGGATCCAAGTTTCTTAAATGAGCTTTGACTCCTCGTGTGGTAACATCTGACATTTGGTGTTACATGTGAATTCAAAGTTTTTTCTCCTGGAAGAAAAATAAAAATTAAATTTTTGCAGAAAGTTTTTAGTGTTGAAACTGTTAAACCTGTAAAGTGGAGGGGATATATAAGCTTTACTGTGTGTGTGTGTGTGTGTGGTGTGTGTGTGTGTGTGTGTGTGTGTGTGTGTGTGGTGTGTGTGTGTGTGTGTGTGTGTGTGTGTGTGTGAAGCTTTAGGTTCATAATGTTCAGGTGTGAAGAGAAAGAAAATCTGCATTGTTTAGTCGTGTTATTCTCTGGAGTCACTGTGACTTTTCACACTTTAACTTAAAATTAAATCTCAAGAGTAAAAATATGAAATTCCAGAATGAATCCAGATTTAGATTAAAACTTGGAAGGAAGCGACAGAAAGCAGGAAGCAGGAGAGGAAGGGAGGACTAGTTAGAAAGTGTGTTATTAGTTCTATATTAGTCTATACTGAAATCTACTGAATCTACAGGAGGGCTGAACAATTCATTAAAAAAACATATTTATAATAATTTACATATATAAAACAGATGCTTAGGATATACATGTAATATCGAGCAGACGCGTTGCCATTCAGCTTTAATGCAAACTCCATTCATTAATAACTAAAACAGATGATTTAACTTGACATTATGACCAAATACTAAACTCAACCTGGCAACCCAAAACGGTCTCTTATGGATGTTCAACTAATCTATAAAGCATGAATACATTATGTGTAACTCATAATAAAGCCATCCATCCATCCTCCATCCATCCATCATCCATCCATCCCTCCATCCACCCATCCATCCCTTCCTCCCTGATATCACACCACACACACACACACACACACACACACACACACACACACACCACACCACAACACACACACACACACACACACACGCACACACACACACACACACACACACACACACACACACACACACACACACACACACACACACACACACACACACCTCTCTTCCTTGTCCCTTGGTGTAGAGGGCTGTTCAGATAGCTCACTGCACTCTTTTTCCTCTGAAACAACAAAGGAACATTTGTCAGACATGACAGATACAACAAGCAGAGCTGCTTCATTAAAGAGTCAATCTCAACACATCTTTTAAGACATTTTAATTAAGAACTTAAGAATTTTTTCTACTCTTTAAAAAAAAATTACAAATCCCAATCTATGTGCATTATTTTACACTGTCCCAACCTAGTTTATCTTTGTTAACAAATGTTATTAACAAATAATAATAAAAAAGAAAAAGTACTACATTCTCACAAGCAATAAGCCAAAACTACATGCTATAATATGTTGTTTGTATGTTTTTTTTTTAGAAAAATGTCAATCAACAAATCTCTAATTGTTTAAAGGCCTACTTCACCGGTTTGAATATGAAGGTGTATTGAATTCTGAGATCCTATGTAGTATAAATGTGCAAAAAAATTAAAATCGGTTCTCCTTCTCGTGACATCGCAGAAAGAGAAATATAGGGTTAAAAAAAACTTACTTTGTAAATATTACTGTGATGTCTTTTACTGTGACATCACAGTAATATTTACAAAGTACGTTTTTTTTAACCCTATATTTCTCTTTCTGCGATGTCACGAGAAAGAGAAATATAGGGTTAAAAAAAACACTCTTTCTGCCTTTTCTCAGGCTTGGATGAACCGATTTCAATTTTTTTCGCACATTTATACTACATAGGATCTCAGAATTCAATACACCTTCATATTCAAACCGGTGAAGTAGGCCTTTAAGTGGTTTGTGATCCTGAGGAAAATGTAACTTTTGGAAACACTTAAACACTCAAAGCTGGAAAATAAAGAAAGTATAAAAATGTAAATGTTATTTCACAGTAAAGTGGAGCGGCTAAGTGCTTATTTTGGTCAGAATCTTTCAGTTGATGAAACAAGCGTGAACATTGGCATGAGCACGAGTCTCCATGGGTCACTTGACAAGGACATTGTCCGAGAAATTTGAAATTGGGAATTTGAAAATTTCTCATAAAAATGTATTGATGGGTTTTTTCATAAAAAAAATGTTTTTGTTAATTTTTTGTCTGGGACAATTTTCTTGTCAAGTGACCCATGGAGACTCGTTTCACGCTTGTATCACAAATTGAAAGATTGTAGCACTTATCTGCTCCACTAGTAGATGTTGTTGTTTATACAGCCCCGGAAAAAATTAAGAGACCAGTCTGGATTTTTCTTAAATCTTTATCTCTTCATTACTTATTGAAAATGTTCTAAATGACAATATTTTTATTGTTAATTTGGTAGAGATGTTGTCAGTAGTTTATATTATAAAACCAAAATGTTCATTCTACTCAAACATATGCCTATAAATAGTAAAACAAGAGACACTGAACATTTGGAGTGGGCTCTTAAATTCTTCCGGAGCTGTGTATTATTGTTTCTATGTTGTAGTTTGTACCTCTGGTTCGAACACTGCTCCGCTGTACACCGGGTTAGCTGTCGTTCTCCTCTTCCTCTCCTGGCGCTTACTCTGAATCTCTGAGAATATTAAACATGAAAGTTATAAAACAGAAACACTCCCTGTTTTTCACAGACTCAAAGCGCTTTACATTGTTTTGTACACATTCACCCATTCACACACACATTCATACACCGATAGCAGCAGCAGCAGCTACCACGCAGGGTGCAAGCTAACTATCAGGAGACATTTAGGGTTCAGTGTCTCTTTGCCCAGGGACACTTGGACATGTCACACACACACACACACACACACACACACACACACACACACACACACACACACACACACACACACACACACACACACACACACACACACACACACACACACACACACACGGCGGGGAGACGGGGGATTGAACCACCGACCCTGCGATGTGTGTACAGCTAATAAAATAATAGAAACATCCCCTCACCTTCCAGATGGTCGTGTGTGACCAGGCCCAGAGAAACCATGAAGGCAAGTTTCTACAAAACAGAGAAATACAAGTTTGATTATCAAATACATAAAGCCTGAGAAGTCTGATCTGATTGGCCAGATTTGATTTGATTTGATTTGATTTGATTTGATTAAATTTATTTCAGACATATCAAAAAAAAAGAAAATTAAAAGCATGAAAATACAATAAAAAAAAAATATGTTCAAATGATTTCACAAAAGAAATAAAAATAAACAAAAAAATAAACAAATAACATATTGAATTGATATGCCTGAAAAGGAGTAGGAAGAAGTATAAACTTATTTGATCCTACCCCTTTTCTACAGCTGCAAATATACAACTTTTTTTTTTTTATATTTATACAAAACAAATGGAGTTTTTCTAGTAGCCATTTGGTTTTTCTGTTGATGTTAGGTGCTAGTATGAACTACTTCAGGAAAATAAAATGATCAAAAAATGTCAAATAACTTCTTCAGAAATTGTAAGTCGGTGTTGACGTATCATGGTTGTGACGCTGGACTTTCAAGATTCGGAATGTAAAATATTCTAAAACTACAACACTAATCAGAGCCTGTCTGACTCTAATGTACTCTGCAGAGGTAGAATTTGACAAGAGGTCCTTCAAAGTGACAGCTGCCCCTTATTTTGCCTGATTTTATTACATTTTACATAAACGGTTTGCATTGTACAGTACACCACAAAAAAAAAAAAAAAAAAATCACAATCACAATTAAAGACACTTGAACCTTTAAAAACAGGTGACATTTTAAAGAAGCTTTAAGGAAGTTTTTCTCACGCTGATATGACTGTGGCCGTGTTGGGGGCTCACCTCTGGCTCATCCTCTCTCTTGGGTCTGGTCAGGGCGGGGGCAGGGCGGGGGGCAGGGCGGGAGTCAAAGCGGGAGTCAGAGCGGGAGTCAGAGCGGGAGTCAGAGCGGGAGTCAAAGCGGGAGATAAAGGAGGGGTGGAGGAAGACGGGAGGCCAACCAGCGTCTTGTGCTCCAATCCACTTCCTGCTTTAACAGTCTGATGAAAACACATGAAGAAGAAAGAGTAAAGAGTAGTTACGCTGCTGCTGTTATTTTGGGGAAATATTCATGGCTGTGTGCGTGTGTGTGCGTGTGTGTGTCTCTGTGTTTATCTGTGTGTGTGTGCGTGTCTCCGTGTTTATCTGTGTGTGTGTGTGTCTGTGTGAGTGTCTCTGTGCGTGTGTGTGTGTGTGTGTGTTGTGTGTGTGTGTGTGTGTGTGTGAGTGTGTGTGTGCAATTCATGTGTTCACATTTAACCGAAAACAACAAAACGAAAACAAACCAAATCTTGTGAGTGTGTGTGTGTCTGTCTGTGTGTGTCTCTGTGTGTGTCTCTGTGCATGCATGTGTGTGAGTGTGTCTCTGTGTTTATCTGTGTGTGTGTGTGTGTGTGTGTCTGTCTGTGTGTGTCTCTGTGTGTGTGTTTGTGTGTGTCTCTGTGCGTGCATGTGTGTGAGTGTGTCTCTGTGTTATCTGTGCGCGTGTGCGTGCGTAGCGTGTGTGCGTCTATGTGCGTGTCTCTGTGCGTGTGCCTGTGTGTGAGAGACTTACCTTGTGTTCGGCGTGCAGGCTGCTGATCTGGATGGCCTGGTTTGCGGTGTGTGTGTGTATGAGCGCTGTGCTGTGGCCCTTAGCCGGGCTGCTGAAACGCGTGGCTGAGGTCACCGGCGTAGTGATGACGATCCCAGTCAGAGCGCCGGTCTTACCCAGAGGCTGACCGTTTACTATGCGCACCTGGGGGACATTATGGTAAATGGACTTGACTTATATAGCGCTTTTCTAGACGATTTTCTCAGCCCCAAAGCGCTTTACATATCTTACCACATTCACCCATTCACACACACACTCATACACCGATGGCAGTAGCAACCATGCAAGGCGCTCTCTGAACCATCGGGAGCAATGTGGGGTTCAGTGTCTTGCCCAGGGACACTTCGACATGTGGCGGGTAGGCGGGAATCGAACCTCCGACCCTGCACTCCAGAGGCAATCCTCCTACCCACTTCGCCACTGCCGCCCACATTACATTAGATTATTATTATTTTTTGTCATTTTCAAGCTTTATTAGATAATACAGAGTTGAAATGGGGAGACAGAGAGAGAGAGAGAGAGAGAGAGGGGGATGACCTGCAGTAAAGGTCCACGGGTCGGATTTGAACCCGCGACCACTGCAACGAAGGCTGGAGCCAAT
Organism: Ammodytes dubius; assembly: GCA_026122265.1. Taxonomy (NCBI): domain Eukaryota; kingdom Metazoa; phylum Chordata; class Actinopteri; order Uranoscopiformes; family Ammodytidae; genus Ammodytes; species Ammodytes dubius. The sequence goes on along the minus strand of CM047513.1, from coordinate 672,298 downwards.
ATGGTACACACTCTATCCACTACACCACCGGAGCAGCCCCGAAATTCAATTATTTATTAATCAATTTAGGAAGGTACAAACATTGTCACTGTTGAAAGACAGTATGCACCGACAGTGTTGTTGTAATTACTCAGAATTACTCATGGGGGGCGACAGAAGTTACGCACTGTAGCTTTAAATAAAAATTAAACAGACAGACAGACAGACAGACAGACAGACAGACACACACACACACACACTCTTACAGACAGACAGACAGACAGACAGACAGACAGACAGACAGACAGACAGACAGACAGACAGACAGACAGACACACACACACACACTCTTACAGACAGACAGACAGACAGACAGACAGACAGACAGACAGACAGACAGACAGACAGACAGACAGACACACACGTACCTGGTGAATGGGTGCGTTGGATGGCAGTGAGGAGGACGTTAGCTTGGTAGCTAGCATGACGGGTCTCTGTAGCAGCTGGGGGGCGGCCATCATGGGAGGGGGCGGGGCCGGGGCGATCGGGACGTTAGTGGGCGTCGCCGGCTTTGGCCTGACCTGATGACATCACACATCACACAGCCAATCAGAAGACAGCACAGAAATATGACAAGACACAATGCATGCTGGGTAACGCCACAGGGGAGCTCTGAGAGTGTCATACTGATTATACTATTATTATAACTAAGCCAACTTGTCTTTGTTTCTTGCACTTAAAAAAAAACAAGTCCTAATTTCTGTTTGCTAGATATAATAAAACAATACAAACTACAGTAAGCATTAGATCAAAGATAGGCTCAGTATTACTATTACTATATACTGCTGCCGTCAAGTCTTAAAAGGTGTAGTCAGTGATTCTGGAGAACGCTTGTTGTCAAAATCACTTTGTCAAAATCACTGAATATCTCTCTACTTCAACTTCTACCACTGTGTACTCATTGGGAGACTGGAAAGATACGTTTACAAAGCAGTAAACAAAACACAGATTCAAGTGCTACTATTAAAAGCTACTGCTAATATTTATACTTGTATGGTGAATAGGGGTGGGAATCTCTTGGCACCTCACGATTCGATTCCGAGGTCAACGATTCGATTCAAAAGCGATTCTCAATGCATCTCGATGCAATTTTTTTTTTTACGTATATACCTATGTGTGATTTTCAAAATATATTTATATACACATCTGAGTTTGCTAATCACTTCCTACTTTTGTGATGATCATTAAAGACAATCAACAGATGAATTACCTTCTCTAATATTGTATTAGAGAAAAAGCTTTTCTTGTCACAAATATGACTTTCTATGACCAGTGCAATAATCAATGCAACTTTCAACACAATATGGAAGTATGTAAAAACTAAACCGATTCAGTTAAATTTTCTTTCTACTCTTGTGAATCATGTTTCTATAGGATTTCTATTCTATTATTTTCTATGTCATTTCAACACATTGTGCAAAAAGTTTGGCTTGGAATTCAGCTCTCATACAAAAACGTAAACAGACACAAAGCCAGTGCAGGTCACATGGGTTTGCTGCTCTCTGCCCTTTTGTCGCCACTTTTAACAACTCGCACTTGTGTGGTGTGCATGCGCAGTGGCGCAGGAAATACTAATATTAAATACTAGTAAAAAAAAAAAAAAAAAAAAAAAAATTAATAAATCGATTATTAACTTTTATGAATCGATTCGGAATCGCGATTAATCGGAAAATCGATTATTTTTCCCACCCTAATGGTGAATCTTAATTCTGTGAGATGTGCTACTGTATATAAATGATGTTTGTTATTCAGAGCTCGCTGTGGCTTCAGTTAAACAGTCACCAACATGTTTCAGTTTAAAGGGTTAAAACACAACGACAGCCAGGAACACAACCAAGCTGCAGGACAAAATACACACTCACTCAATTACCACACACTTTTACACACACACACACACACACACACACACCACACACACACACACACACACACACACCCAAAATCAAAAACACACATGCACACAAATGCACACACACACCACACACACACACACACACACACACACACACACACACACACACACACACAAAACACACACACACACACACACACACACACTTACTTACACACTCACACCCAAAATCAAAAACACACACACGCTGTCATGCGCACACACACACACACACACGCACACGCACACCTTGAAATAAAAGCGGTTAACAGGATCAGTAGGTAAATCACAAACAAAGCACAACGAGAGGAGAAGAGAGTAGAGGCAGCGTTAAGCAAACATTGTTTTAGTGCCACGGTGCCAGGCGTGCTGTGTGTGTGTGTGTGTGTGTGTGTGTGTGTGTGTGTGTGTGTGTGTGTGTTTGCTTCGGTGCACTGCTGGGCTTAAGGAAAGGGGAGGAGTTAGGGGTTTAAGGCCTATCTCACTGGGCTGAGACTAGTTGGCGACACAAGATTGTGAGAAAATATGCAAATTAGCGAAAATTCACTTGATCGGTACTTACGAACGTTTGTGAATGTTGCACGGATCTCAAAATTTGCCGGCGCATCACTAACCCCTCACAGGGTTGTCTCACATTTCTAGCACTTTCTAAGTCCTGGAAACTAAATTGAGTAGGGTTGGAGACATTGTGACGACATGCCATGCAAATATTGTTATTATTAAACATGTTCAAAATTCCAGAGGAATAGGGGGGCAGCCCAGGTCGTTCTCTGCAATAATAGAAATTCCAGCAAGTCACGCGAGGAAATTCAGAACCGCCGCAAATGTTTAGAGACAGAATGGAAACATAGTTATACCTAACCTGAAGCCTAGTGTTAACCTCAAACAGCCTTAAAGGCCTGTCCTTAAAACCTAGTGTTAACCCTCAAACAGCCCTTTAAAGGCCTGTCCTTAAAACCTAGTGTTAACCCTCAAACAGCCCTTTAAAGGCCTGTGCCAAAGGAGAACCGGACTAAATGTATGTTTTGCAGCTTGTGGCCAACAGTCTCAGCCCAGGTAGACCTTCACCCAGCTGGTCTTTAGGGGAAAGGGGGAGGAGTTAGGGGTTTGTAGGCGGGGCTTAACAGACCTGCTGCTGATTGGCCGGCCGAGCTGTCAGTCTAGGAGGAACAACAAACTGAGGGACTTTGATTGGCGGCTCGGGGCCGGTGGCATTCTGCACCAGAGACAAAACCAACAGCCACAGAACGCTGTTATGCTGCGGAGGGGGCGGGCACTGTGCAGACCAAGTCAATGTACTGCATCGGTGTTTGATGTGGTGATGAATGGTGAATGTGTAAGATATGAGTGATTGTGTGAATTGGTGAATGTGGTAAGATATGATGTGTGTGTATGATGGTGAATGTCTGTAAGATATGTAAAGCGCTTTGGGGCTGAGAAATCAGCTAGAGGCGCTAATAAGTCAAGTCCATTTCCATTTACCATTTACAGGCGCGCTCATTCGCGTTGAGATGAATATTTGAAGATGAACAGAGGTCCCAGTGATTATCACAGGTGGCGCGGAGCAACGCGAATGTTTGCGTTTGTTGACGCAGCATTACACATACACTATAGCCACTACCTGGGGATGGAACACTAACTAATAATATGATATACAGCCACTACACTGGGGCATTGGCCCACACTTAAACTTAACATAATATAGATATATAGCCACTAGACGCAGCATTACACTAATAGATATATAGCCACTAGACGCAGCATTACACTAATATAGATATATTATATAGCCACTACACTGGGGCATGGGAACACTTAACTTAACTAATATAGATAGATAGCCACTACACTGGGGAGTGGGCCGGGGGATACTGTGTTTATCAAGACCGCTCTGACATCAATAGTGCTGTCAGCGTTGAAGTGGTAACTACCATTAACCTGATTAAAGCTGGGTATGTGATTTCTGATTGGTCAAAGTTAACATGAGCTGTACACTTTGACCAATCAGAGCGAGGCTCCGATTCTCTGTTCTTATTGGCTGTTGGGACTGTCCATTCACTTTGGCACGACTTTGTTGGTGTGTAGAGCGTGTCAGGGAGGGACCATAGGGGAGGGACCAAAGAGAACAAGTGGAGCGGTTGAGGTATTTGGATTCAAATCTCTATTCCAACTGCCATTTTCTCCCCAAATCCTCCACCCCAGCTTTAAAGCATAATGCGTAATTTCTATTCCAGCGAGATCATTGCAGTAGGTCTTTAAGCTAATGTTTATGAACGTACCACCATGGAATTCTTGGACAGCAGCCTCACCGGCTCCACCAGGCTGATTGGTGATTGGTCTGTTTTGGTGTTGGTTACCATGGCGGTGGTTACCATGGCCACGGTTGCCGGGCGCTGGGCAGCCTTCAGCACCAGAGGAAGAGTCTTCGTCACCGTCAGAGTCTGAAGGAACAATAAAGTTTGAGTCAAATTCAACTCAGTTTAAAGGGCACTGTGTAACATGACATCATCTAGAAAGTTCTAGAATGCAACGCTCCCTGGGTAACCCCCCCCTTTAGAATAATAACAGAAGCTACAGTGGCCTTCAAGGACAAGAACAATTCTACATTCTAAACAATGCACCTGATGACATTCCAACCATGACGCTTCCAACATGGCGGCGCCCATGCCTTGGTTCATGGTATGGAGAAATACGGAGATATAAGAGACCCTTTCTAAGGGAAAAAATAATAATTCTAAAAAGGCAAACTCCATTTTCGGGTAGTCGGACTGGTGTGTCCTGGCCTTTACCTGTTGTAGGACTCCTGGAATGAGCCCAGTCTGCTTGATGCTGTCTCCCCCTGTCTGTCTCTCCCTCTCTCTCCCTCTCTCCCTCCCTCCCTCCCTCTCCCTCTCTCTCTCCCTCCCTCCCTCTCTCTCTCCCTCCCTCCCTCCCCCTCCCTCCCTCCCTCCCTCCTCCCTCTCTCTCTCTCCCCTCCCTCCTCCTCTCTCCCCCCTCTCTCTCCCTCCCTCCCTCCTTCTCCCTCCTCCCTCTCCCTCCCTCTCTCCCTCCTTTCTCTCCTCTTCTCTCTCTCTCTCCCCCCTCCCTTCTCCCTCCCTTTCCTGCTACCTCTCCCTCACTCTCTTTTACCTTTTTGTAGGACTCCTGGAATGAGCCCAGTCTGTTTGTCTCCCCGGTGGCTGAGTGCTGAGTTGTCTCTCTCTCTCCCTCCCTCCCTCTCCCTCCCTCTCTCTCTCCCTCTCTCTTACCTGTTGTAGGACCCCTGGAATGAGCCCAGTCTGTTTGTCTCCCCCTGGTGGCTGAGTGCTGAGTTGCAGTTTGGTCTCCGGCTCCTGTTTCACCAGCAGCTCCTTCCTCAGCTGCTCTACCACCTTTTTCTACAAGAAGAAGAAGAAGAAGAAGAAAAGCATAAAGGGGGTTAAAGGGTTAAAAGGGGGGGCTTTCAGTGTGTGTTCATTCTAGCGCCCCCTTTGGACTAAAAGCAGTAGTGTTTTTACCACGCCAGCTGTTGTTTCTGGGTGAGCGTATACCCATGACAAAGGCATTAAGAAAAACTTTATAAAAACAGCATTCTTTGCACTGATGGTCTCGTTTTGCTGTTCCATGTAATTTATGATCATCAGAGGAAAAATGAGACTGGGGTATACTGTAGGCTACAATGGGCCCTTTGTTTGCACACCAGTTTACAGAGCCTAGGCTGTGTATTAACACTGGATCTGCAGGTAAAGCATTGTTAGGACTGTCAGTGTTTCTGTTGTGGAGTTTTCAGGTATTTTGCCGGTTCAGACTCGTTCACAGAGAAAGTTCCTTCAAGGTCGTTTTTACACTAAACACCAAGTTTCAGCAGGTACACGCACACACACACACACACACACACACACACACACACACACACACACACACACACACACACACACACACACACACACACACACACACACACACACACACACACACACACACAACACACACACACACACACACACACAGCAAGTTTATCTACACATAATCTCACCTGCTTCGACTTTCTAATTATTATGCAGTGAAACAATCCAGTGTTAACACACAGCCTAGGCTCTGTAAACGGGCATGTTGCTAACTACCTTGGCCCCTTTGTTTACATACCAGTTTACAGAATCTAGACTGTGTATTAACACTGGATTATTTTTTTTCAGCATACACACAGTACAGACAGGTAGAGACACACGCACACGCACACGCACACACACACACACACACACACACACACACACACACACACACACACACACACACACACACACACACACACACACACACACACACACACACACACACACACACACACAACACACACACACACACACACACACACACACACACACACACACCAAGATTTCTATTTTCCCTCTTCACCTTATAAAGCCTGTAAGTGTGTTTTTTACTACGACTTATTCTAGTTCTACACTTTACTGAATGATCAAAGTGGTTTGACAGGAGAAATGTAGGCCGGAGATAAAAATAGAAAAAAAGGTTAAAAATAAAACACTTAAAAAACAACAACAAAGGTTTTAGAAAAAACAGAAAATCAAAAGAGACTTTGAAATGTTCACGTGGCGAGGCTGACGTCATGTCTCAATACACATTGAGCTTTGTAACAACTAGTGTGAATGTTGACAGTATTTTAGATTTAAAGACCTACTTCACCCGGTGGAAATATGAAGGTGTACTGAACGCTGAGATCCTATGAAGTATACATGTGCAAACATTTTAGAAATCGGTTCATCCTAGCCTGAGAAAAGGCAGAAAGAGTGTTTTATGGTCTCACTGTCTAACCCTACATTTTCCCATGTGTGACATCACATATGGTAAAATGTAGGGTTAGGATTAACAGGACAGCTGGGCCAAGGGAAGACTAAGGGAAGAAAAACCTAATTTATTATATTATAATAGTGATTTTATAATGATAGAACGTCGGTTCCGTATGGGTGAAGTTTTCCTTTAATTGATGGCATGCCCTAGCCTGGAAATCCAGACCCTGATATCTAGAACGATAGAGGGTCTGGCCACGATCAGTAGACCTTCCCAACTCAAGGGCCGGCTCCTACTCGTGCATTTCAAATGCCACTGCACGTGATTGGATAGCACTACAACCAATCAGAGCTATGCACAAGGTGCGATGCACAGCTGTTCGTTTAGCGACCAGCTGTTAAACTGTTAAATTAAACTTTTGCCGTGGTCGGTCGGCAACACAGAACAAACCTCTTACTTGCTCATGAAAGATTTGGGAGCCGTCTTCTGTTCAGTTTTATACCTTGTGAGTGAGTGAGTGAGTGAGTGAGTGAGTGAGTGAGCGAGCGAGCGAGTGAGTGAGTGTGAGTGTGTGTGACTGACTGACTGAGTGAGTGAGTGAGTGAGTGAGTGAGTGAGTGAGTGAGTGAGTGAGTGAGTGAGTGAGTGAGTGAGTGAGTGAGTGAGTGAGTGAGTGAGTGAATGTGTAGGTGTGTTTCAACTCACCTGTTTCTCACTGAGAGCTGTGATCTTTGCTTGTAGTTCGTGGAGTTGCTTCTTCAGATCTGCGTTCTGGAAAACAAGTTTCTGAGTTAGTGTTGAGATACCGAACACACATGAAGGTCTGAGAGTCTAAGATGAAAGTTTACCTGCGTTCCAAATCTCCTCCTCTTTCTTTTCTCTATTCTACATACTACATCCGACCATAAAAATAATCTAGTTAGGATGCAGTAGGCATACTATTGGGACATACTTTTATTTATTCATTTCATCATAACATTGCTCCTTGATCTTGCCTCTTGCTTTTATATCCGTCTCGTCCCCGGTTGTTTTCATACGGAGGCTCCGTCGATGTGACGTCACTTCAGGTGCGCACTGGATTGTGGGTCAGAATCGCCCAAATAGGATGCTGATTTCAAACACTAAAAATCTTGGCCGGATCTAGTAGACATACGGGTATTTCTATCCATACTAAATCTGGCCACAAGAATCAGGACATCCTAAATATTTTTTTCTACCAAACTAAATAGTAGAAAGTATGAGGATTGGAACGCAGGGTTACAGTCTCGTGAACATGTGTTGTGTTTTTACCTGAGGGTCCTGCTTCATCTGGGCAACCAGTTTCTGTAGAAGAAGAAGGGACAGTCAGAATGATGATACATCACAGTGACACCTGGTGGCTACAGGGAGGAACTACAACCAGGACCTTAAAGGGACACTGTGTAACATTTTAAGTAATTTATTAGCTAAAATCAATATCCTCATTCATAAATATGTCCTCATTGGTGTAAAATCACCTCTGCCAATAATCTGAATTATCCGCATGAGTCGAGAATTACAAATATTAATATTACATTTTGTACATTGAGCGGGCAGGTCTTATGGAGGCATCCATGTTTTTGGAATGTCATCAGGTGCATTGTTTAGAATTTAGAATTGTTCTTGTCCTTGAAGGCCACTGTAGCTTCTGTTATTATTCTAAAGGGGTGGGGTTACCCAGGGAGCATTGCATTCTAAAACTTTCTAGAACTTTCTTGATGATGTCATATTACACAGTGCCCCTTTAAATGGTGCAGTAATAACTCGACGTCATTGAAAATTAAATGAAATTATCCGCTACCTGTCTGTACTGACACACCTTTAAACTTAGAAAGAAAGTTTGAAGGTGCCTAGGTTTTGCAAATTGGCATGTTGCTGGCTACGGTGGCCTCTTTGTTCACATACCAGTTTACAGAGCCTAGGCTCAGCACACACACAGTACAGACAGGTAGTGGATCATGAGGAGATATTCACTGATTTTGACAAAAAGTGATTTTGACAACAAGCGTTCTCCAGAATCACACACACACAGTATATACAAGTTCACACACACACAGTAAACGCACACACACACAGTATATACACGTACAGACACACACACACAGTATATACACGTACAGACACACACAGTATATACACGTACAGACACACACACACAGTATATACACGTACAGACACACACACACACACACAGTATACACACACACACACACACAGTATATACACACACACAACACACACACAGTATGTACACACACACACACAGTATATACACGTACAGACACACACACAGTATACACACACACACACACACAGTATAGACACACACACACAGTATATACAAGTTCACACACACACAGTAAACACACACACACAGTATATACACGTACACACACACACACAGTATATACACGTACACACACACACACAGTATATATACACACACACACACACACACTACTGTTACCTGATGAATCTGGATCTCCACCTTCAGAGCCTCCTGTAACGTCTGTAACTCATCTGACAGTCAGTCTGCCAGGTACGATCAGCTGCACAACCGCATCATCACCACACACCACACACACACACACACACACACACACACACACACCACACACACACACACACAACACACACACACACACACACACACCACACAGACACACACAACACACACACACACACACACACACACACACACACACACACACACACACACAACACACACACACAACACCCCACACACACACACACACACACACACACACACACACACACACACACACACACACACAACACACACACAAACACACACACACACACACACACACACACAACAACACACAGTAAACGAAAGTCCTCGCCAGGTAAGGTCTCGTGCAGTCAGTTACAAACATAAATACATTAACGCTATAGTGCGTAACTTTTTCATATAAATAAGTGTCGCCCCCCTGCACTGGTGCAGGAGCTCAGAAAAATCCCAAGAAAATGTTTCAGTTGTTGATTCTACTGCTAAGAAAAAACCTGGACGTACAGCAGAAGGTATAAAATCCATGTGCCATCACTGAAGGCTTTACCTCATGTAGATGCACCGACAGTGTTGTTGTAATTACTCAGAATTCTTCATGGGGGGGGCGACAGAAGTTACGCACTGTAGCTTTAACAGAATATACTGTATATGATATTTTTTATAAAATGAAAAGTGATTTTTACCTTAACACCGTCTCCAGTAGGAAAACCATCCAACTGAAGCATTAAAGTGCCGCTGGAACAAAACAGAAAAAATTACTTTTCAATTCATCACAAAAATTAAACCTGCAGTGTGTAGAATTTTGGGTTTTATTTCTCAGCAGATTTTGTAGAAAGTAATTATAATATCCATAAGTACATTTAATTTAGTGCATTTTAGTGCATAACAGCTGAAAAACATGTTTTGAATTATTATTTTTTTCCTTAGAAAGGGTCTCATATATGTCCATATTTCTGCATATTTTGGACCAAGGCCTAGTGCCGCCATCTTGAAAGTGTCATAGTTGGAATGTCATCAGGTGCATTGTTTAAAATTTAGAATTGTTCTTGTCCTTGAAGGCCACTGTAGCTTCTGTTATTATTCTAAAGGGTTGGGGTTACCCAGGGAGCGTTGCATTCTAGAACTTTGTAGAACTTTCTTGATGATGTCATATTACACACTGCACCTTTAAAGCAGAGTTCACAGAAACTTTATTACATTATTATTAAAGGTGCAGTGTGTAACTTTGTGTGTGTCAGAGAAGTGAAACATTTTCTAAGGTCTATTCTCATGACTGAATAAACAAACTTTCCTCACAGGAAAATGTGATCCCTGGAACACTGTTTGAAGTTAGAAAGCTTCCTGAAAAGTTACTGTTTCACTGTTGTTGTTTACAGCAGCAGGGCCCACAGTTTGGTTTACAAACATATTCTAGTCTTAACGTTTGGTTCCAGGTTCTTCAAAATAATTTATGATTTATGATGATAGAATTATTCAATACTAAGAATTACATGTAGATAAAATATGTTTAGTAAATTAACTGCAGGCTCTGTGAATGTAAACAAACCCCCCCTCCTCTGAAACTACACAGTGACCCTTTAAAGAAGTTGTATGGAACTGCCTGAAAACAGGGGACATTGTTGCTGCAATAATAAACTGTACAAGATAAATATAAATTCATAATACAGTTATCAGACTATCATGTTACAAATGACCATGTGACTTTATATTTATGTTTTCAGACTGTGTTTAACTAACGTTTATAAATAATTATGACACTAAAATATAACTTTTGTTCTCATTTAAAGCTGCAGTGTGTAATATGACATCATCAAGAAAGTTCTACAAAGTTCTAGAATGCAACGCTCCCTCGGTAACCCCACCCCTTTAGAATAATAACAGAAGCTACAGTGGCCTTCAAGGACAAGAACAATTCTAAATTTTAAACAATGCACCTGATGACATTCCAACTATGACACTTTCAAGATGGCGGCACTAGGCCTTGGTCCAAAATATGCAGAAATATGGACATATATGAGACCCTTTCTAAGGAAAATAATAATAATTCAAAACATTTTTTTCAGCTATTATGTACTAAATTAAATGTACTTATGGATATTATAATTACTTTCTCTAAAATCTGCTAGGAAATAAAACCCCAAATTCTACACACTGCAGGTTTAAAGGTGGACGATTGCTTGTTGTCAAAATCAGTATTTCAGCTCACACACACAGTACAGACAGGTAGTGGATCATGAGGAGATATTCACTGATTTTGACAACAAGCGTTCTCCAGAATCACTGACTACACCTTTAAAGATTATCATAATTAAATGTATCAAATGTTATTAAATGTAAATTCACTCACCACCTGGCTGTGGGACTTGACTCCACCCCTCTGTGCTGCCCTGTGACACACAACAAACACACACTGTTATACACAAAACATTTTTACACAAATGCAGTGTTGTAAAAGCCCTACTAACGTCCTCCCTCCTACATACTCAACATGTATATACTACATACTGTCTACTTAACCATCCATTGTACATGCGAGGTTCGTCAGACCGTTAACACTGAAGTATACAGAAGCAATAAAGAATTTAAAAAAAATGTCCATGTCGTTTGTAAAGACGCAAGAGTAGGACGTTAGTATGGCCACACACACACACACACACACACACACACACACACACACACACACACACACACACACACACCAGTGAAACTTTTGAGATACAGCTTGCAAACAAAACAAACAAGAGTTTACGTTGGAAAGCATCAGTCTAGTTAAATGACTAAACAACGTTTTATAACAGCACAGAACATTTTTATCTAAAGATAATTTTTTGGCATTTTTTTATGCTTTATTAGACAGTGTGTAGAGACAGAGATGAAATTTGTTAGAGAGGGGAATGACATGCAGAGAACGACCCGGGCTGGATTCTAACCCGGGTCTGCTGTGAAGAGGACAGACAGACAGACAGACAGACAGACAGACAGACAGACAGAGAGGGGAATGACATGCAGAGAACGACCCGGGCTGGATTCTAACCCGGGTCTGCTGTGAAGAGGACTGAGACTCACAAGTTAACCTAACGTAAAGTTACTCCATACTTTTGACACAATGTTAATTCTTAAAATATTTTTTCGTTTTGCACATCCTCGAGATCCATTTCCTCTATTTAACAGCAGGTTAGTGAGTCTCTGTCCTCTTCACAGCAGACCCGGGTTAGAATCCAGCCCGGGTCGTTCTCTGCATGTCATTCCCCTCTCTGACAAGTGCTGTTATAAAACGTTGTTTAGTCATTTAACTAGACTGATGCTTTGCAACGTAAACTCTTATTTGTTTTGTTGGTTAGCTGTACCTCAAAGGTTTCACAGTGTTGACATATATAACACCAGTGTTTCCCCCACGTTCGCCGCTGCTGAGTGAACGTGCGCCGCTGCTATAAAAATCCTTCTCCTCCGCATTTTAATTTTTAATTTTTTTTTTTTTTGTACGTAGCTCCTTTTAGAAAATGGGCAGCACGTAACGTAAATTGCGCAGCACGCGGCACATCATCACGTAGCCAACATCAAAGAAGAAAAGTAACCTAACAGCAAGTGTGGCAGTAGTAGCCTACACGGTTGCAAAGTTACAATAGCCTCGTTTGAGCAGGAGCCGTCTTGCTCAGACCCTCGCAATTATGATGCGCGTCAGCAAAAATGCTGTGCGCTCAGCAAGACGAGTGTCATAATTGCGCAGGTCTTAGCAAGACGGCTCGTTCTCAAACGAGGCTATTGATTCTAGCAGCGAGTGAAGCGGAAGAGCGAAGAAAGAAGGAAAGAGAGAGAGAGAGAGAGAGAGAGAGAGAGAGAGAGAGAGAGAGAGAGAGAAAGAGTAAGTTGCTAAAATGTGTCGCTACATGACCACCAGTGTTAAAAACCCTCTGAGCCCTATCGTTATTTTATTTTATTTTATCTAGGCTATAAACCGCAACCGTGCCGTTTTTCCTCTAGTAGACTACGGGTGTGTGTGTGTGTGTGTGTGTGTGTGTGTGTGTGTGTGTGTGTGTGTGTGTGTGTGTGTGTGTGTGTGTGTGTGTGTGTGTGTGTGTGTGTGTGTGTGTATTTTCGGGAACTTTGAAAAATGAATCCATACTGTTAGATCCGATGTTGTTCTTTATTGCCATATAAAATCCGTTTTCATCGCGTATATTAGTTTGGGATTTATGCTAATCGCCTGTAAGCATGTGGTCATTAGCATAAATGCAGGGAAAGGGAAAAAGCCTATGGACTTTTTAAAAGAGCATGAATAGTTTCTATTATGTATAACTTATATTTATTTTATAATTTTCTCATCACTTTTTGACTCCCAAGACTAAGAAGAAGTGTTTTAAGCAATAACAAGCTTAATACATTTGCCTTTTTGTCTTATCAATAAATAATTGTGAGATATTTTTTGCTTTTTTACTGTCTAATTGATAATTTCCTACATTCAAACGACATCACTGCAGCACACATATTCTGATAGTCCAGGTTGTGCCCCAAATAAATGATAGCTTGACAGCTATGCATTATAGGGGTGATGAATGCAATCTTAATAAGAGAATAAATCCAGGCAAACCAAAACGTCTCAAAAATGGCTTAGGGCTCAAAGGTTAAAAGGCTGGTACAAGCTCTTAATGGATGCACTGTGCACAATGTATAGTTAAATGAGTCTAAAAAGCTGGGTGATTAGAAAGGCAGACGGGGACGATGGAGGAGCTGAGGTTAGTAAAGCAAATTAGGGAAGCAAACTTTCAAGCTAATGAGAATTTTCTTTTGGATTTGAATGCATAATGCTAGGTGATATTATTTGAACATTAAAAATACATGTATATAGGGTAATTTGAAGGAAACAAATAAGATTTCTAGCATTTCTTACTTGTTGTTTAAGTGCTCAAGTTTATTACAGAAAATACAGGTAGACCATGTAAGAGAGGAAAGAGAAGTGACAGAGAAGCAAGGAGAACAAGAGAGAGAGGGTGCAGTGGTAGATCCTGAGAGGTGTTTTGCCCATGATTGCAGGAGATTTAATTTTTGAACAATGTGTCTTGTGTAAAAAACAGTGTGTAGTGTTTTGAAAGAAGTGTGTTGGAGAATTTCAAACACAGTGCAAAGCACTTATTGTGTTTGTAGGGTTGGTGCTTTTGTTTAGGGCATGGTTACAAAAGTCAGAGGTTGTGATGCTTTGGGCATAGCAACCACTTTTAGTGTTTAAGCATTAGGCAAAAATCTGTAAATAAATTGTGCAAATTATTTTTGCGTTGTGGCATTTTTTGTTTAAATATTAATTTCTATACAAAAATGTCAAAATCTGTAAATGAAGACACAAAAGGCAAAGTTACAACACCAATAATCCTATCTACAGTAATACACAGGACTGTGTGAATAGGATTTAAGTGCATATTCTCCTATCAAAGTGCACCAGATTCGTGCATTCCAATGTACAGGGTACAAAAAAAATTCGGCCGGGGGGGCATGCCCCCGGACCCCCCTAGAGGGTTCGGGGACCACAGCACCGCTGCTGAAAAAAATCCTGCGGGAAACACTGAACACTAACTTTGTTGTAACTTCATCATGTCTGAATCTAGTGGGGTTTGAAGGTTAAGTTGTTAATACATATAACAAACAGTCAACACCACAATTATAGAAATATATAATAAAAGCTTTTTATGAGCCGAGACCAACTGCAGTGTGTTTGGTCTGAACTGATTATTTCGAACATGTTAAAATTACACTAAAATAAAAAATAAAAGATAACACAACAAATAGTGTAACAACATCTCTGTATCAACACACAGTATGTTTTACAATGATTTTTTTTTAGTCAGACCCCTTCTTTATACATTTTCAATTTTAATAAAATATCAAAGAGAAAATTCAAAACAAAACTGCCACAGAACCATGGTTTGAACCACAGCAGAAGACAGTTAAGCTGAGTACATGTTGCAGGGATCATATGTTGAATGGACAGTCACCTAAGGGCAAGTCACACTAAAACATCTTCCCCTGGCAGCATCTGAAGTCCTCCTGCATCCACACTATTCACTAGTCATATTTGACTTTAGTATTACCATGTAAACATCTGGTCAATGATTCGAACTCCTTTGTGATTTTCTATTATTTTCTCTACTTATGAGTATGACATCTATTGCAGTATGTCTGTCCTGGGAGAGGGATCCCTTACTCTGTCAACTCTCCCTGAGATTTCTTAAATTTCTAATCCCGATAAAGGTTTTTTTACTGGGAGTTTTTTCTCAGCCGAGCTAAGGGTCTAAGGGCAGAGGGTGTCATACATACTGTATGGAATGTAAAGCCCACTGAGGCAAATGTCTATTTGTGATATTGTGCTATACAAATAAAACTGATTTGATTTGATTTATGCATCAAATCACACAACAAACGCAAATTTACATCTACACCACAGGTTTGGAGGCATTAAAAAGACAAACAGACGGCTGCTCCGGTGGCGTAGTGGATAGAGCGTGTACCATATTGCTTCCAGCCTTCGTTGCAGTGGTCGCGGGTTCAAATCCGACCCGTGGACCTTTACTGCAGGTCATCCCCCCCCCCTCTCTCTCTCTCTCTCTGTCTCCCCATTTCAACTCTGTACTGTCTAATAAAGCTTGAAAATGAAAACTAATAATCTAAAAAATGTAATTAAAAATAGACGAGTTTGCAAAAGAAAATCCAGCATCACAAGTTCAAATGTACATAAACAAGACTCAAATGGACCAGCGTTCAAATGACACACACACACACACACACACACACACACACACACACACACACACACACACACACACACACACACACAGTCCATTAACTCTAACAGCTGTAGAAAAAATAAATGACAATGTTTAAAAACTCCGCTGTGACAATCTAAAATAAACTTGTGAACATGCCTTCGCAGCAGCAGGTAGTTGATATCTTAAAATCAAAACATGGTAAATGGACTCCACTTATACAGCTCTTTTACCTGGTTTTTCACAGACTCAAAGCGCTTTACATTGTTTTGTACACATTCACCCAATCGCACACACATTCATACACCAATAGCAGCAGCAGCTACCACGCAGGGTGCAAGCTAACTATCAAGAGACATTTAGGGTTCAGTGTCTCTTTGCCCAGGTACACTTGGACATGTGGCGGGGAGACGGGGGATCGAACCTCCGACCCTGTAACCCAGTGGACGACCGAACCTCCCTACACACTTCACCACAGACGATATGAATTTGCCAATATGAATTTAAGGCAGAAAAAACTCCTTAGTACGGTGGCCCAGAGGGATCAAAGCACAACACAGTACAATTCTAAAATAGAGTAATGACTGTAACGGTAAACAGCAGCAGTTCATAAATCCGTCACAACTTGTTTAGTCACCAAATTCTTGATCCAAATACTGAAAATCCTGATTCAATACAACAACAGTTGATCAACCAAAAAAGTCCATTAACTGACTCTAACAGCCGAAGAAAAAATGATTGACAATGTTTTCTCTCAGTTCTTTTAAATCGAGTCTGAAGACTTTTTTGTTTCCATTTTAACCTGCAATTTTAATTTTATTTGCTTCTTTTATTCGCTTTTAAATGTTTTATAATGTGTTTTATGTATTTTAATCTTGCCCCTGTAAAGCACTTTGAATGGCCTTGTGTCTGAATTGTGCTGTAGAAATAAACTTGCCTTTAAAAACTCAGCTGCAACAAACTGAAATAAACTTGTGCAGCAGAAATGCAAGAGAGGTAGTTGATATAATAAATAACTTAAATTCTGTATTTTAACTTATGGAGTGAGGTCATTTCACATCATGACAAAAACAACACAAACAGAGAGTATAGATAACTCTTCATTTCCAGCCACAGAGATGAAATCCATGTGAATGTGTAAAAGGTTTTAAATGTAAACTAAGTGAGACTTCAACTTTCCGTTAGTGGGAAAATATTTCACTATAATAAACTTAGAAACTGTTTATTTCAGGTTTTTATGACTAATCATAGGCTTACACAAAACATGAGGAGAGAGTAAGAGAATAAATAGTAACAGAATATTTATTTAATGTCAAATACAAAGGGGGCGCCCTTAGCTCAGTTGGTAGGGCGTCCCCCCCCCCCCCCCATGGGCCTCAGCCAGCAGCGGACCCGGGTTCGATTCCAGCCCGCGGTCGTTCTCTGCATGTCACTCTCCTCTCTGCCCCATTTCAACTCTGTCTCTACACTATCAATAAAGCATAAAAATGCCCAAAAAATATTTATAAAAAAATAATAAAATACAAGTAAAAGTCCTGCAAAACTGTTCATACAGCTCTGAAAGAAATGAAGAGACCTTTCCAAATGTTCAGTGTCTCTCGTTTTACTGTTTATACACATATGTTTGAGTAGAATGAACATTTTGGTTTTATTCTATATAAACTACTGACAACATTTCTACCTGGCTGGTCTCTTAGTAAACTTTGAAAAAAAGGAAAGTACTAAAAATTCCAACACTAGAAACTGGAGTAAAAGTAGAAATGTTCTCACAATTAAATCTCAACTCAAAACAACACAACAGGTTTAGAAAAAGCTATGATTTACGTTCTATAACTACTATGAACTTAAAATATAAATCTATCTATCGATCTATCTATCTATCTATCTATCTATCTATCTATCTATCTATCTATCTATCTATCTATCTATCTATCTATCTATCTATCTATCCATCCATCCATCTATCCATCCATCCGTCCATCCATCTATCTATCTATCTATCTATCCATCCATCCATCCATCCATCCATCTATCCATCTATCTATCTATCCATCTATCTATCTATCCATCTATCTATCTATCTATCTATCTATCTATCTATCTATCCATCCATCTATCTATCTATCTCTCTCTCTATCTATCCATCCATCCATCCATCTATCCATCCATCCGTCCATCCGTGTAAAAGTTGCTAAGAAAGTACACTCACTAAAACACACAGCGGTAACACTATGAAATAAAGCTTTTTATACATTAATAAACATGTCGATCTGCTCTCAGCTGAAATATAATCTATACGTCTGTTAGAAACCGTTTATAAACAGGTTTTATCCTCACAACACGTGACAAATAACAAGTCTAAACTCTCTAACTCTGTATAAAGACCGGTAAATATTATTTATTTTATATTATTATACCTGTAGGCAAGGCAAGGCAAGTTCATTTATATAGCACAATTCAGACCCAAGGCCATTCAAAGTGCCTTACAGGGGCAAGATTAAAATACACAATACACATTAGAAAAGCGAAAACATTTAAAAGCGAATGAATAACATTTAAAAATTACAGGCTAAAATGGAAACAGAAAACTCTTCAGACTCGATTTAAAAGAGCTGAGAGTTGCAGCAGACCTCAAGTTCTCTGGGAGTCTGTTCCAGAGATTTTCTGTATTATACCTTCACTATATTATCATTCAAGTTAAATTACTCAAGCTCCCCACCTACCTACTCAACCTGCAACACTACATGAAAACTCCTCGTTTCACTGTATTCAGTATTGGACTTTAGTATTATTCTATTTTCCTTATTACAAAGTTTTCATGAACCTTACTGCACTACTTTTACCGCTATCTGCTGCATTATAGTCTGTTATAAACTGTTGATTACACTTTCTTTATGCTTATACATTAATATATATTTTTTTAAGTCCTTCAATAAAATGTACAAATATCTTAAAGTATAAAATATATTATGCTGATTACAAATGACAAGTAGCCTAATAGATAAGTTACTAACTCTAGTTCTGGACCAGTGAAATGAATCTTTAATTAGTTCATTTTATAACTCGTAAAATATTTTAAAAAGATAAGGAAATTAAAGTTGCTTACTCTGTTGGAAATGTATTTTAACAAACAAATGCCCATAACAAACCTGCGTCAGGTAAAAATACACCTGGTAGCGGATCTACTTGTTTACCAATGTTTCAACAGCTCTCTAAACATCGCTGACACTGTTTACATCCTCCTTAACACAATACATGAGCTGTTTTAGCGAATAACTCTAGTTTTTGTCTATTTTAATCGGTTTTTATTGTGTTTTTTTACGGCTATCTGCAGCATTACAGTCTGTTATGAACTGTTAATTACATGTTATATCCTCACACCACACACGGTGACGATGTTTCTATCACTCCTGCTAAACCAGAAACGAGCAGTTAATCTCAATAACTCTTGTTTACGTCTGTTTTGATCGGTTTTTAGTGTTTTTCGGGAGTTAAAGCGCTTTTTCCATCGCTCTGCGGGCCACCGTACAAACCTTCTCACGTCTGTCCGACATTTCTCCCGACTAGAACAAGTGGATAATAACGTTAGCCCGCCGATGCTAACAGTGATGCTAAGCTTCTGCTAAAGGCTGCAGCCGCACACTCCCAAACTTCACGCCACAATAAAACGAAATATTACGCATCTCGCTTTAGCCTGTGTGACTCTAAACACAGCGCAGATTAAACGAATCCTTGTGCATTATAAGGGGAAATAAACAATCCGCCATGTTTTTAACATTATGCTGCTATGACAGGCGAGCAGAGGCGGCGGTGGTGCCTAAGTTGCATCGGCCCCTTGTCCGCCACATTACAGCCTAACTCCTAGAATAAAAAAAAAAAAGCTAAAAGAGAGTCAACACAGCGCCAAACAGGGGCTCCCAATCACTCACACACACCTCGCCCCAGCTCACACACGCACACGCACGCAAAATACACACACACACATAGCGGCCCGAATTACTGTGAAGTTTGACAACAGAGGAAAAATTAAAGTTATGAAATTAAAAAAAGCCCCAATGTGCACTTACTCAGCAGCAGTCCTCCTCTTCAGAGATATAATTAAATAAATGTGTGAGTAGAAACCGATCCGCGGTGTAATAGCGTCCTGCGAAGCGCCCACGAGCTGCTAAAGGCCTTTCCGCTTGTATTTTAGATTTAGTTTGGCTCAAATTGGGTAAAAAAACAGAGAAACTGAAGCCACAAAACAAGAAGAACTCTTCTTCAATCTCATTCAGCTCAGCCGCAGCACAGCACATATCAATGCGCGGCGGAGCTCTGGGAAGAGGCACAAGGAAACTACTCACACCGCCAGATAACACGCCTTTAAGATCGACACACACTTTGATATTCACTCCCGTCGTTGTCAAAGTTGGTTAAATTGAGCCGATGAGTGTCGTGCGGTGAGCGGGAAAGGTGTTCTGGAAGAGGACTAGGTTTTGTGTCGGTGCGGCGAATTTATTTCACTTTGCCTAAGGAACGGCGGTGCTGCGGTCGCCCATTGCCTAGGGAAAAAACCCGGATGTAAACTACAGTGAAACTCTATGGATGGAGAGAGAGAGAGAGAGGGAAGAGAGAGAGAGAGAGAGAGAGAGAGAGGAGAGAGAGAGAGGGAAGTCTATAAGGAACACACACACACACACACACTTTAATTTAACTGAAACATTTTTTCAAGCATCGGTCAATTTCTAGATTGTTGTCTATTTATTTCCATAACATGTCTTCTTTCATACTAGTATACATCAAAGGTCCAAAATGTACATTCAGGTGTTTATTTGACTAAACCTTGTCTGTTTGCGTCTGTATATTTCTCCTATACAACCATCTTTAACTTCTCCTATACAACCATCTTTAACAGACATTATCTCAACATTAGTTTTTTTCTCGATACTCTGAACCAAAAATCTACAACTTCTAAAGCACTTACATCAACTAAACTTTCCATAATCATTCTCAGCACTATTCTGAAGGTTATTACAGAAGGATTTGTTCATATGTTGTTCACTGTCTGATTTATGAGACATTTTCTGCTTTAAAAAAATCCTGAAAATGCATTTTTAAGACCTGTACATAGTATTGTTTTGATATATAAAATTAAAAATGCTGTATCCCAAATCTGTTCTGTAAAAACTTTGGACACTTCTGTGTTTTAAAAAATGAAATAATCACAGACTATGGACAGAGCCTTTCTTATTTTATGAATCAAAAAATACTATGTACAGATCTTAAAAACGCATTTTTACCATGTTTTTTAAAGACGAAAATGTCTCATAAATCAGACAGTGAACGATATATGAACAAATCCTTCTGTAATAACCTTCAGAATAGTGCTGAGAATGATTATGGAAAGTTTATTGATGTAACTGCTTTAGAAGATGAGATTTTGTGGTTCAAAGTATGGATAAAAAAACAAAAAAATAACATTGAGATAATGTCCGTTAAAGATGGTTGTATAGGAGAAATATACAGACACAGACAGACAAGGTTTAGTCAAATAAACACCTAAATGTACATTGTGGACCCATGATTAATACCCCTTTTGTTTCATTTCCCTTTTTACTGGGTTACTAGCTGAGGATGGGGCATTCAAGCCAAATGCCAAACATTCCCTCGCCTTTAGAGACTCCAACCGAGAGCTCTTTTCAAGATTCTGACAGTTCCCTAGTATGAAAGAAGACATGTTGTGGAAGATAAATAGACAAAAATCTCAAAATTGGCCAGTGGTTGAAAAACAATAAGTTTTTGCCAGCAGTGGTCTGGTCTTATCCTGCAGTATTTAAAAACCTCTTTCATTGCACTTAAACAGCCATATTCACCCTTAATAAAGACATTATATTAAAATTAAACACTAAATGCACCATCAGAGCGTTTATAATGTGAATTGTGAGTGACTATTCTACTTGTGGTTGCAGTTACAGACAGTTGCCACTAGATGGTGGTATAACCCATAATACCAGCTCAATGCTATACCACTGGTTTATGATGAAGTCTCAACACTGCTTTATGACACACACACACACCACACACACACACACCAACACACACCACACACACACACCACACACACACACACACACCACCCACACACACACCGCACCACCACCCACCACACACACCCGCACCACACACACACACACACCACACACACACACACACACACACACACACACACACACACACACACACACACACACACACACACACACACACACACAACACACACACACACACACACACACACCCCACACACACACACACACACACACACACCACACACACACACACACACACACACACACACACACCACACACACCACACAACGGGGAGTATCTACGTGTAAGGTTTTACTTCACAAAACATTAAAGTTCTAAAACATTGAGCGATTACATGACGATCAATATTTTCTTTTGTACCGAATGTGTTAATGGAGTAGAACTTACAAATATCAAGAGACCACTTTCCAAATGTTCAGTGTCTCTTGTTTTACTATTTACAAGGCATATGTTTGAGTTGAATGAACATTTTGGTTTTATTCTACAAACTACTGATAACATCTCTACCAAATTCCAATACATGTTTTGTCATTAGAGAGCATTTTCAATAAGTAATGTAGAGATGAAGATTGAAGAACAATCCAGACTGGTCTCTTCATGTTTTCTGGAGCTGCATATGTTTCTATCTTGCTCATTTGTCTTTAGTTTGAGATTTTTTTTTAATTTTTTTTTTACCTTTATTTCTACAGGTAAATCCCGTTGAGACCGAAGACTCTTTTGCAAGGGAGACCTGTTTTCCTGTCCCACGTTACCATTCACACACACATTCATACACCGATAGCAGCAGGCTAACTATCGACATTCACACAAGGCAAGGTGGGTGAAGTGTCTTGCCCAAGGACACAACAACTATGACACAGGTGGCAGGGCGGGGATCGAACCTCCAACCCTTTGATCATCAGCCGACCCGCTCTACCAACTGAGACACAGTCGACATTCATTTTTCGGTGTTGTTTTGTGATGTTTGTGCCATTTTTCATTTCATTGATTTTTTTATTGAAAAAGGACATTGCACATAAGTCAACATTTCTGTAAAAGCCAGCAGACTGAGTTTGCGTTCCGAATCGCATACTTTCTACTATATAGTATGTAGAAAAAAGATTTAGGATGTCCCGATTCTTGTGGCCAGATTTAGGATGGTTAGAAGTACCCGGATGTCCTACTTCATGCGGCCAAGATTGTTAGTGTTGAAAAGTGCATCCTATTTGGGCGATTCTGACCCACAATCCAGTGCGCACGTGAAGTGACGTCACATCGACGAAGCCTCCATATGAAAACAAACGGGGATGCGACGGATATAAAAGCAAGAGGCAAGATCAAGGCGCAATGTTATGATGAAATAAAGAGAAAAGTATGTCCCAATAGTATGCCTACTGCATCCTAACTAGATTTTTTGTATCGTCGGATGTAGTATGTAGAATAGAAAAAAGAAAGAGTGTGCGATTCGGAACGCAACCTGATTTTCAACTGAAGTCCGTTGTCAAGATGTTACAATTACCACAGAAGATAGATAGATAGATAGATAGATAGATAGATAGATAGATAGATAGATAGATAGATAGATAGATAGATAGACAGATAGACAGACAGACAGATAGATAGATAGATAGATAGATAGATAGATAGATAGATAGATAGATAGATAGATAGATAGATAGATAGATAGATAGATAGATAGATAGATAGATAGACAGACAGACAGATAGACAGACAGACAGACAGACAGATAGATAGATAGATAGATAGATAGATAGATAGATAGATAGATAGATAGATAGATAGATAGATAGATAGATAGATAGATGGTTTGAATGGATGGACAGACAGACGGACAGACGGATAGATGTAATACAAATAATTGTTTGCAAAAAAAGATAATGTACCTAAAAAAAAAAAACAATAGCCTCACTTTCAGGCCCCAAGCCAGTGAGGCTGCTCTGTCTTTTGTCCTTTTGAAAGCTCCAGTTGGAAATTGAAATTGGAAATTCGACGACGCGGAAATGAACGCAAGCGCAACGCAAGTTTAGAACGGTTTGGTTTTTTGAGAGCAACTATTGAACGCGGATGTTTGTGTGATTGCATACCTGAGGCGGGGATCGAACCCGCGACCTGCTGTCCTCCAAGCGATGTCCTAGTCCACTAGTCCATCTTCAGATCCGGAGATTAGACATTTTATATGTTGAGAATAACTAAAACGTACTAAAAAAGTACAAACTAAAACATCCTTACCCACCACCATGGGTTAGATCTTATACATATACATATATATGAGGTTGTTGCTCCGTGATCCTAGGTGGCACAGTGCTAGCCAGTTATTTGTGTCCTCTAATGTACCTACATGTCAGGCACTGTTACCAAAGTTAATGTTCAATTTCATGTGTCGATTGGATGTATCAGAAAATAGCATCATTATAGCCTTAACCAACCCTATGGGCTATCGGTTCACATCCAGGCTTCGAAAGCATTGGCATGATAGCTTGCACCTATTTTAGTACAGTGTTTTATTGAGTAATGTATTTTAATG
>CM047513.1:607663-610163 GCA_026122265.1 Ammodytes dubius | reverse complement strand
CACTTCACGTGCGCACTGGATTGTGGGTCAGAATCGCCCAAATAGGATGCAGTTTTCAACACTAACAATCTTGGCCGCATGAAGTAGGACATCCGGGTACTCTAACCATCCTAAATCTGGCCACAAGAATCGGGACATCCTAAATCTTTTTTCTACATACTATATAGTAGAAAGTATGCGATTCGGAACGCAACCAACATCTTTTCAACTATTCAGCAATCTTTATCAGGGACAGGACAATATCACTTCTTCATGTCCGATCCAATACCGATATTGCGCCCCCTTTGTATCTCAAAGCTAAGTTAGTATCCTAGATAAAAATGAATTTGATAGTTTTAGGATCGGGTCAGACTAGTATCTATCTATATAGTGGAGCGGCTAAGTGATTATTTTGGTCAGAATCTTTCAGTTGATACAAGTCTGAAAATGAGCATGAGCATTCTCCATGGGTCACTTGACAAGAAAATTGTCCGAGACATTTGAAATTGTGAATTAAAAAATGTCTCATAGAAATGCTTTGTTTTTTTTTTTTTACATTTTTCGTCTGGGACAATTTTCTTGTCAAGTGACCGATGGAGACTCATGCTCAGGCCAATTTTCACGCTTGTATCACAAATTGAAAGATTGTAGCACCTAGCCGCTCCACTATACCTGTCGAGTTTATTCACAACACATTTCATCTATTTTCTCGAAGTGCCTCATATAATATAAAAAAAAAAACCTCCCTTTTTATTTTTGGCGCTAAAATTCTTCCCTAAAGATGACGGGGATGATTTCAGCGACTTCTCAACGGCTAACAACCAATCAGATGGCTCGGAGGAGGATGAGAGCCCGCCCTCCGAACCAGAGCGAATGGCAGAAGATCTAGACAGCAACGTTTCATACTCTCCTGACATGCCCTGCTCCTCCGCCAGTCTCCAAGTCAGCAGGAAAACCACCAGGTTCAGGTCCCCGTCCAAACCGATCAATACGAGCCCCTCGCTGCCTAAGAAGGAACTCTTCACAGGTATGCGCGGGAGCCGATAGGATAAATATTAACCTTAAAGGATATTATAGGATACTCTGACAGTATTTTAACTAAAAAAAAGGAATACTTCACCCATACGGAAGCGGCGTTCTAGCATTATAAAATCGCTATTATAATATAATGAATTAGGTTTTTCTTTCCTCAGTCTTCCCTCAGTCTTCCCTTGGCCCAGCTGTCCCGTTAATCCTAATCCTACATTTCACCATATGTGATGTCACACTAGTAAAATGTATGGTTAGACAGTGAGACCATAAAACACTCTTTCTGCCTTTTCTCAGGCTAGGATGAACCGATTTCTAAAATGTTTGCACATTTATACTTCATAGGATCTCAGAGTTCAATACACCTTCATATTCCTACTGGTGAAGTAGGTCTTTAACACCCTCTGCCTGTGTGTCACCCTAAAACCTTAGAATAGTAAAAACAATAGTGATTTTGAAACCTTGACTATTTAAAAAAAAAAAAAACGCGATACAACAACATACCATGCAAACCGTATATATACATATCGGCCCATCCATGGCACACAAACCTATGAAACATTTCCAGGTGTATTCCGGAGACTGTGCCGCCTACGGACGTTACCGAGCTTCCAGCACGCGGAAAAGACGAAGGGTTTCCACCATATCCAAAGCGGGCAGCCCCTGGCCCGGGAGAGGACAACCCTTACCCTGCAGAAAGACCTCTGTTTACTACCCCAACCCCCCGGCCTTCTACTGCCCCATGGGACCACACAGCTACAACGCACACCTGAGAGCTGGAGCACATTTCTGCTGTATGTGAAAACTAGAAGGCAGTGTGTCCGTGTTGTGATGATTAAATTGTGTGTGTGTGTGTGTGTGGTGTTGTGTGTGTGTGTGTGTGTGTGTGTGTGTGTGTGTGTGTGTGTTAGCACATTTCTGCTGTATGTGAAAATGTGAAAACTAGAAGGCAGTGTGTCCGTGTTGTGGTGATTAAATTGGTGTGTTTTGTAAATGTTGTGGTTGTAGTTCATTTAATACTTCACACACATTTATACACACACATCAAAAAACACTGAAAAAAGGAACACAGAAATGACGTGTGTGTGTGTCTGTGTGTAGTGGAGATTCATTGATTCTGGAGAACACTTGTTGTCAAAATCATTTTTTGTGCACATTTCTGCTGTATGTGAACGAGGCTAAAGGCAGTATGTTTGTGGTTAATAAATAGCGTTGTTTAGTAAATGTGGTGGTTGTAGTGAAGACAGTCAGTGATTCTGGAGACTGCTTGTTGTTAAAATAATTTTCTGTCACATTTCTGCTGTATGTGAAAAACTGATGTTCATCCCCAATTCTGAAAAAATGGTGACGTTTTTTTTGTTATTCTACATTTTTAAATGTTTATATTATAATTGTGTATAGCCTATTTATAAAATAAATTAAAAATAAAGCAATAAAGTGTATCAGTTTAAACAAATACACATGAAGTGTTTGTTATTTAGTGAATATATGT
>CM047513.1:592663-595163 GCA_026122265.1 Ammodytes dubius | reverse complement strand
ACATTGGTCTGTAGTTTAGTTTAGTTTAGTTTAGTTTAGTTTAGTTTGGTTTAGTTTAGTTTAGTTAACATTGAGAATTTAGACATCAATGTATCTGCTTTCTTCTTGCTTTTTACGGTGGAGTATTAGGACCAGGTTGAGGAAGAAAAAGAAATTATGAGAATAAACTCCTAAGAAAAAAATTGGAAAACATATTTCCTGTAACCTACAGAACTATTTCAATGGCTAGATACTCTCAGGTTATCTGGAGAAGATTTAATTTTGGGCAAACTTGTGTTTGTTTAGAGTGATCAGAAATGTGTCTAAAAGCCCCGAGCATATAAAATAGTGTCATCTGCATAAAAAATTACTTGTCAATAACACTGGAACAACAGGGGTCTTCTACCACTTTGGACCTGGAGTATAAGTGAAGGAATGATAATCTCAAATGGAGAAGCATACATTGTATATCGCCCATTATGGTGATATACAATATCACCATAATGGCTCCAGACTGGGACTAAATGCTGATATTTTGAGAGAGTTGATACCAGTAATCATTGGTCTCTCTCTCTCTAGGTATTGTGTGGGCACCACACCCTGGACACACACACACACACACACACACACACACACACACACACACACACACACACACACACACACACACACACACACACACACACACACACACACACACACACACACACACACACACACACACACACACACACACACACACCAGACACACACACAGTAAGCTATATATCTCTCTCTCAGGTATTGTGCGGGCACCACACCGTGGGGTCATCCCAGCGAGTCTCAGG
This sequence comes from Ammodytes dubius, assembly GCA_026122265.1. Classification (NCBI taxonomy): domain Eukaryota; kingdom Metazoa; phylum Chordata; class Actinopteri; order Uranoscopiformes; family Ammodytidae; genus Ammodytes; species Ammodytes dubius. Next base: position 594,357 of record CM047513.1, on the reverse strand, counting down.
AGTTTGAGCCTCAGCGTCATGACGACGGCTGCATCGAGGTCATCGGCTTCACTATGACATCACTGGTGAGATTTAAGCCAATCACATCAGACCATTAGATTAAGCTAGACTCCATCACACTCTGGTTGCGTTCCGATTCGCATACTCTTTATTTTTTCTATTCTACATACTACATCTGACGATAAAAATAATCTAGTTAGGATGCAGTAGGCATACTATTGGGACATACTTTTCTCTCTTATTTCATCATAACATTGCGCCTTGATCTTGCCTCTTGCTTTTATATCCGTCGCATCCCCGTTTGTTTTCATATGGAGGCTTCGTCGATGTTACGTCACTTCACGTGCGCACTGGATTGTGGGTCAGAATCGCCCAAATAGGATGCACTTTTCAACACTAACAATCTTGGCCGCATTAAGTAGACCATCCGGGTACTTCTAACCATCCTAAATCTGGCCACAAGAATCGGGACATCCTAAATCTTTTTTCTACCAAACTATATAGTAGAAAGTATGAGATTCAGAACACAACCAGAGTTTTACCTTTTCAAATCGAGATTTAGGTTGTGATATGAGTCCGCAGTAAGGTGCACACCACAGTGCGAACTTTGTTTTTAAACAATGGGGAAATAAGTCACTATTTACATCCCTTGTTCACAGTAATTCTGAAATAATACTCCCAAAACATCCACAACAACACCTTTACTTTGCTCATGCTGACATGCTTATGCTTTATGTCCCACAAGCCCGGTCTGAGCTGGGAAAGACAGCTTTTAGCTTCAGTGCCCCCGACTCCTGGAACAACTTACAGCACCAAATTAAACTAAATACATTCATATCCTTTGGCCAATTTAAACAGACTATCTTGGATCTGCCAAACTCTACTTGTAACTGTTTTAATTAGACTATATTGTACTTTATTCCTTTTAATTGCTGCCACTCTTCACCACTTTGTAAATGTTTCAATTGGTTTTTTTCTCTTCTCTTCACTTGTTCTGTATTTGATGTATTTGCATTGAATATTTTGTATGTATTGTTGTTTTGAATTTGTTTTGACTCGACGTCATTGAAAATGAGGGTCACCCCTCAATTGGTCTCTCGAGGATAAATAAAAGTTAAATGAAATGAAAATGAAATTAAAATGAACTTTACCCTGGACAAATACTCAGACTATAATACTTCATACATTCATACAATGAATGAAAGAAAAAGAGAAGTTCCAAGAATGTTTGTGTGTGCTGTAGAGGTAAGTTCTAAGGGGGAACAATTAGGTCAGACTTTTTACAAAATTGGCAATAGTGAAAAATGTCCTCAAAATTACAGACCTTGCATCCCTAAGGTTCTAGCAACCTATTTGTTGACCTTTTATTTATTTTTCTGCAGGCTTCATTGAATGGGCAGCAGTTCTACTTGATTCTAACAGTGTTGGTTGATATCTTGTTATATTTTCCTCCAGGCTACGTTACAGGTTGGCGGACACGGAGAGCGTCTGCACCAGTGTAAAGAAGTCACTCTCACCACCTTCAAGCCCATCCCGATGCAGGTGATAACATGATTTACTTTATACTTTCTATTCTATTTTACAGAAACTGTTTTATTTTGTACCCCTGTTGCACTATTTAGAATTAATTTACTGTAAATATTGTTTATCTTTATCTTGTTCTGCTTTATTTTATTGTTTATATTGCACCGTGG
>CM047513.1:567663-575163 GCA_026122265.1 Ammodytes dubius | reverse complement strand
CGGTGAAAATTAAGACCTTCAAAGATTCATGATTTCGATTGTGGCCTTTTTTGAAGATGGACAAAAAAATAAAATCTGGTCTGGTGTCTTGACACTCAAACCAACATTCTTCTACAGACCCTTACTTCCAACTTAGAACAGAAAAATAAACTTCACCATCAACTAGAAATGACTGAGGGTCCAGAAACACCACCATAACGGCCCCCACACACATCCTGCGTCTACCTCTGGAGCGCGTCGCGTTACCTTACTGCTGCCTCTCTCGGACTTTTCTCGGCCACACATGCAACGTCTCAGCAGCTGCTGCTGCTGCAGCGCTGCTTCTAAAAGCCCTATCTTTCTACATAGGTTTTCATAGATAATTCCCATTAAAAATGAAGTTCTTTCATGTCATCTATGATGCATATGATTTATATTGAGTCTGGACAGTAATCCGTGCGCCCCATTGCCATTTATTTTCTTTTCTTTTGCCATATTTTCGCTTGTTGGAAGTTTTATTTTGAAGGGGACACACCAGGAAATGGTGAAACTACAGCGAAAGCTTCCAGTATGAAGTCAATATGACTCTCAGCAGAGTATTTCAAAAATCACTTTACTGATTTATACGGGAGAGAGAGAGGGGGGTGTGGTCGGGGAAGAAGAAGGCCGTAGACACAGATAGAGCAACGGAAAACTGTTGCGCTCATCATGATCTTTTTTATTTCTTCACTATATTGGATCTCTATATGTGTCATTTATCCAAAAATGAAATGCCAGAACTAATTGAAAATTAGGTTTTAAATCCCTCGGATTTTGATTGCACAATTAAATCGTGAAATAAAGGGATTATTCGCGTATACGACTGAGGGATGTTTTATTTTGAAATAAACACACCGGGTAAACGTGTAACTAGACTGAATGCTGCTGGTATGACTGTCAGCAGAGTATTTCTCTATCAGTTAAAGCACAGAGACGCGAGAGAGACGCGCTGCTCTCAGAAAAAAAATAGGCGAGCCTCCTGAGGTGAAGGGGAGCGGCGCTGCAGACGTGCCTCCGACGCGCCTCAGCAGTGCGTCTGAGGTTGGATGTGTGCTCGCTCTACGTTGATTTCACAGTCTGTGACCAAAAGTCAGACGCAGACGCGAGGTAGACGCGCAGTAGAGGTAGGATGTGTGTGGGGGCCGTAAGGGTCCGTTTAATTTATTCACATTCCCCAAAAACATCATCGTGTGTAGCCAGAGTGTTTCACACGTCGGCTATAGCGCTTCCTATTTAAGTTTCCAAGGAAAATTAATTATGTTTAATGCACAGCCTAGGCTCTGTAAACGGGCATGTAAACAAAGGGGGGCCCACTGTAGCTCACAACTTGCCCGTTTAAGTAGTCTAGGCTGTGCATTAACACAGGATTATTTTCAGCACACACACACACACACACACACAGTACAGACAGGTAACGGATCATGAGGAGGTATTCACTGATTTTTGACAAATAAGTGACAGCAAACTATCTCCAGAATTGTTTGAACTGCACCTTTAAATCGCTTCTGTCTTGTCAAGTCTAAAGGAAAACTTCTGGACACTACAGTGGATTCAAACTGTTCAGGAAACAAACCCTGCGTTCCAAATCACATACTCTTTCTTTGTACTATCCTACATACTTTAAAGCTGTCGGTTTGCACACCGCAAAATACAATCGAATGTAATAGGGCATCCAGGTATTTTTCGGCATTCTGCATTTTACATCATGTATTGGGACATCCTAAAAATATTTTTCTGGCATACTAAATAGTATATTTAAGTGTGGGGACTGGAACGCAGGTAAAGACTCTGGCTGTGTTCGAAAAGCCCTACTAAAGTCCTACTCATACTAAAAGCCCTACTAACGTCCTACTCATACTAAAAGCCCTACTAACGTCCTACACATACTCATTTTGACGTCAATTTGAGTATGTTGCGGTTGTGTATGCGAGCTTGTGTAGGCAAGAAATGTCCGGGTGAGTACTTACTTCCGGGAAGATTTTTCGTATGGATCGATAGGATACTTTTCCTACTCAACCGCCCCACAATGCATTGCGTCTTTTCAAGCTTCTGTATACTTCAGTGTAAACGGTTCGACAAACCTCGCATACATGATCGATGGTTAAGTAGACAGTATGTAGTATATACTGTACATGTTGAGTATGTAGGAGGGAGGACGTTAGTTGGGCTTTTACAACACAGCCTCTCTCTCTCTCTCTCTCTCTCTCTCTCTCTCTCTCTCTCTCTCTCTCTCTCTCTCTCTTTTTTTGTATGTGTCTTTATGGAGCTAACATTAGCATAGCGACAAAATGGCCGTTGTCTATCCGCCTGCACTGCAAGTCAAATCGCCATGAAACTAGAAAAAGCTTTTTTTGCCATTTTCAGAATAGAACGGCTGCAAAAAAAATAAAAAATACGGTGTCTTGTTGAGACGTGTCTGAGCTTCTAGTGACCTTTTGGATGTATTTGTTTACTGGACAGAAATAAGTGTTTTGCATATTTAACTTTAGACACACATTGAATTGAGCTATTTATGATTTTATTTAGAGATGAAACCACATGTTGTTTTTTTGTTTATTTTGCTTGTGAACAAAGAATGAAAAAAGAAGTGAAACTGAATTTTAGATTTAATTTTTTTTTTTTGTTGTTTTTTTTCTGGTCTGTTACATACGTGTAAAAGCAAAATGGCGGACGTCGTCAGTGTTGGACAGAAGCTGAAGCCAGATTCAAGTCTGTATTAATAATATTAATATTAATAATAATTATATTACTGTTTAATATGTGTTTGCTTTTGGTTTTATCATTTCGGAGTGACCTGCAATAAAGCATGTCGGTTACAGCCCCACCGTGTGGACACTCACGTTATTACAACTCTTCGAATTTACACAAGGTAGTTACTTTGTTTAAACCCTCATCCTACTGTGTGTGTGTGTGTGTGTGTGTGTGTGTGTGTGTGTGTGTGTGTGTGTGTGTGTGTGTGTGTGTGTGTGTGTGTGTGTGTGTGTGTGTGTGTGTGTGTGTGTGTCATACTCACTCATGGTTTAGTGCTTTAACCCCTTCAGACCCGCATTTTTTCTGCTGGGCAAATATGTTTTCTTTTAACTGATTCAGACTACTCTTGAACATAAAAACAGAGTGGATTTTTTTTTTTTTTCAAACTCATGTTTTTATGAGTTTTTTTTCATGTCCATTCCAATGGACGCCAGGACACGATGCACGTAAAATGCCATAAAACATTAAAAGTAAAAGGCATATATGTCCTCAGGTATGGCCTAAACATCTGGAACTGGATGTTTTTGAGTCTGTGTTAGGTTCTGAACATGAATATCAACTTGATAGGTGTATCACAGCGAGGGTAGGGAACAGCAGTGAGGTCATCAGCAGGAAAGCCCAGTGCCTACTAGAAGAGAGGGAAATGCTATGACGCAATCTGAACATGCACATGAAGACAATATATGTTGGATTGTAGATAAGATGACATGAAAAATAAATCAGTTTTGCCTTCAGTAAACAATCATGGAACTTCCAACACATAACCATACTTTTTATAGTATGCTAATTAACCTTTAACAAGGTTATTCGCCCAACTCCTGATGTCCATTGCAATGGACATCGGACTTTGAAAAAATCCTACAAATTAATTATGTGACATATGTTCAAAATAACTTCAAATATTATCACTTGTAATAGTTGAAATTACACTGAGAGCACGTTTGTTTGGCTAGCATGAACATACATGTAGATTTTAGATGGAAAATGGGCAGTTACTCTTCCCTCTCTGGATCGGCTCAGCCATACTTGTCTTGTCAGATGTCTGTCACTCTCTCAGAGCATACGCAAAGTCATTACATGATTTTGATTGGATAATCAGGATCCAATCAGTAACCAGCAGTGCTGACATCATCCAATTGCAGAGTATTTATTGGTTTAGAGAAATAAATATGTAATGTCCATTCCAATGGACGTAGGGTCTGAAGGGGTTAATTGGCAACTGATGAAGTTACAGAGTCCGCGGGTTCAAATCCTGTCCAGGTTTAAAGCTGGGGTATGTGATTTCTGATTGGTCAAAGTTAACATGAGCTGTACCCTTTGACCAATCAGAGCGAGGCTCCGATTCTCTGTTCTTATTGGCTGTTGGGACTGTCCATTCACTTTGGCACGACTTTGTTGGTGTGTAGAGCGTGTCAGGCAGGGACCATAGGGGAGGGACCAAAGAGAACAAGTGGAGCGGTTGAGGTATTTGGATTCAAATCTCTATCCCAACTGCCATTTTCTCCCCAAATCCTCCACCGCAGCTTTAAATGATACTAATGATTTTAAGGCTAAAATAAAATAGTTTTAATATGTAGTGACCTTTTGACCGGTTCAAGGCGTTTCCATTTACACACACCAACTCTACCTGAACTCTGAGCAACAGCTGCTGTTTGAGTCAATATTAACACACACACACAACACACAAAACACACACACACACACACACACACACACACACACACACACACACACAGTCACATACTGTATATGAAACACAGACACACACACACACACACACACACACACACACACACACACACACACACACACACAACACACACACACACACACACACACACAACACACACACACACACACACACACACACACACACAGTCATATACTGTATATGAAACACACACTGACACATAAAACACACAAGCACACAATTACATGTAAAGAAAATACACAAACACCTAGATACACACGTAGATACATAACATATACGCACACACGTACACACAAAGTCTCTCTCACACACACACACAGTCATATACTGTATATGAAACACACACACACAGTCTCTCTCGTACACTGACACAAACGCATAAAATACACACATATACCACAAGCACACACACAGACAAACACACACACACACACGCACTGCGCACACACACACACACACACACACACACACACACACACACTCACACTCACACTCACACTCACACTCACACTCACACTCTCTCACACACACACACACACACACACACACACACACACACACACACACACACACACACACACACACACACACCGTGACATCACAAGCTTTAATCCCGGGGGAACAAAACAATCAGCTCATTATCATAATGTGAAGTGTGTGTGTGTGTGTGTGTGAGAGAGAGAGTTTGTGTGTGTGTGTGTGTGTGGTGTGTGTGTGTGTGTGTGTGTGTGTGTGTGTGTGCGTGTGTGTGTGTGTGTGTGTGTGAGAGAGAGAGCGCTTGTGTGTGTGTGTGTGTGTGTGTGTGTGTGAGAGAGAGAGAGCTTGTGTGTGTGTGTGTGAGAGAGAGATTGGTGTGTGTGTGTGTGTGTGTGTGTGTGTGTGTGAGAGAGAGAGAGCTTGTGTGTGTGTGTGTGAGAGAGAGCTTGTGTTGTGTGTGTGTGTGTGTGTGTGTGTGTGTGTGTGTGTGTGTGTGTGTGTGTGTGTGTGTGTGTGTGTGTGAGGGGAGGGATTCTGAGAAGCATTTGAAACAGCGACAGAAGGCAACAGCAACTCGACGCGAAAGCAGCTCTCAAAACAACAAGTAAGGTTTCACCATTTTCTGTTTATTTCTATGTATTACATTTATTTAAAAATGAACCCTTTAAAAAGATTGTAGATTAATATCTTGTCATTTAAGGCAAGACACTACAGAGAAAAAAAAATTCTGTCTATTTATCTTCCATAACATGTCTTCTTTCATACTAGTATAAATCAAAGGTCCAACATGTACATTTAGGTGTTTTATTTGACTAAACCTTGTCTGTTTGCGTCTGTTAATTTCTCCTATACAACCATCTTTAACGGACATTATCTAAACGTTATTTTTTTGTTCAATACCCTGAACCAAAAATCTCAACTTCTAAAGCACTTACATCAACTAAACTTTCCATAATCATTCTCAGCACTATTCTGAAGGTTATTACAGAAGGATTTGTTCATATGTTGTTCACTATCTGATTTATGAGACATTTACTTCTTAAAAACATCCTGAAAATGCATTTTTAAGACCTGTACATAGTATGTTAACTTGAAGTTATATTAACATACAAATGATGAGTTATCCCAACAAAAGATATTTAGTTGTCTGCAAATGTTTTCCTTCAATCTGAAGAGTTTTAGTTTTCAAAGTCAAGTGCAGACAGTTGGCTTGAAATACGAGTTCTACAAACTCTTTGCAGTGTAGACTTTATCTCTGAAATGTGAAGTGTGTGTGTGTGTGTGTGTGTGTGTGTGTGTGTGTGTGTGTGTGTGTGTGTGCGTCACCTTTCAACATCCGGGAAGTATGGTTTTGAATTCTGGATTTACGACTCTCTTAAATAATAAAAGATAAGAATGTCCCCACCATCAGTAAACAAGACTTATTTTACCCAAATAGCCGAGTACTTTGTTATAACCTCTGAAGCATCATACTGAGGTCTGCTGTAAGATAAGCAAGGCAAGGCAAGTTTATTTGTATAGCACAATTCAGACACAAGGCCATTCAAAGCTGAGGTCTGTTGTAAGATCTCTTTCTAAGATTAAAATGTTTCTGTATTTAGATTTTTCCATGTTATTTTTTAAGTTACTTAAAGCTGGGGTATGTGATTTCTGATTGGTCAAAGTTAACATGAGCTGCACACTTTGACCAATCAGAGCGAGGCTCCGATTATCTGTTCTTATTGGCTGTTGGGACTGTCCATTCACTTTGGCACGACTTTGTTGGTGTAGAGCGTGTCAGGGAGGGACCATAGGGGAGGGACCAAAGAGAACGAGTGGAGCGGTTGAGGTATTTGGATTCAAATCTCTTTCCCAACTGCTATTTTCTCCTCAAATCCTCCACCCCAGATTTAAAGTCTCAAAGTTTGATCAATACTAGCACTACAAGATGTGTTATATTTTGGAATTTATACAAAGAAAGTTTGTTATATTACAAACCGTTTACTGCACAGTAAAACCCTGTTTACCGTAATGGAATAATTTGTTTTACCGTTTTTATTACGGTAGTATTCTGGCGACTGCAGCTGCCAGTTTTTTACCGTAAATACAACAGTTTTTCTACCATTTTATTAATTGGAGAAATCCTTAAATAATTTGGTATTTCCACGTTAAATATAAACCCTGTAAAACACTGTAAAATCAGCAGAACTAATATCCTTTTACCGTTATTGAAAAAAAGTTATATCGTATTTTTTACGGTAGAATTCTGCCGACTGCAGCTGCCAGATTTTTACCGTAAAAAATATGGTTTTCTTTTTACAGTGTAGATAGATAGATAGATAGATAGATAGATAGATGGATGGATGGATGGATGGATGGATGGATGGATGGACGGACGGACGGACGGACGGACGGACGGACGGACGGACGGACGGACGGACGGACGGACGGACGGACGGACGGACGGACGGACGGACGGACGGACGGACGGACGGACAGACAGACAGACAGACAGACAGACAGACAGACAGATAGATAGATAGATAGATATATAGATAGATAGA
>CM047513.1:535163-560163 GCA_026122265.1 Ammodytes dubius | reverse complement strand
AAGACTTGCCTGCTCAATGTACAAAATGTAATATTAATATTTGTAATTCTCCGCTCAGGAGGATAATTCAGATTATTGGCAGAGGTGATTTTACACCAATGAGGATATATTTATGAATGAGGATATTGATTTTAGCTAATAAATTACTTAAAATGTTACACAGTGTCCCTTTAATATCTATTGGTTATTTTTAAACAACAATGACCATATTTTCATTGACGATATACAGAACATCGCACACACTAAATAATAATAAACAAAAAAAAACGTAAACATGCCGGTGTGTCCTGTGTTCTTCTAATTTGGGGCGACTGTGGCTCAGTTGGTAGAGCGGGTCGGCTGATGATCAAAGGGTTGGAGGTTCGATCCCCACCCTGCCACCTGTGTGATAGTTGTTGTGTCCTTGGGCAAGACACTTCACCCACCTTGCCACGTGTGAATGCCGATAGTTAGCCTGCTGCTATCGGTGTGTGAATGGTAACGTGGGAAAGGAAAAACAGGTCTCCCTTGCAAAAGAGTCTTCGGTCTCAATGGGATCTACCTGTAGAAATAAAGGAAAAAAATTAATAAAAAATCTGTAATAATTTGGACACTCTATTTGAAGAAAAAAACCTGGATTTTTCTCCTGACGAGTAAATCAATCGATCGACTGATTTATTGATTTAATATTTATCGATTAATTCCTTTTTCTTTCCGTTTCCAGGCGACAAGAAATCAAAGGACTGAGAGATGAAATCGCAGAAGAAGAAGAAACGGACAGATTTCGTCTTCAAAATAAAACAAGACTCTAAAACACAACGACCAACTTTCATTTTTACTTTGAAATTATTTGTGTATTTGGATTAAACGTGTAAAGCTTTTTTTCTCCCGTTAGAATATAATAAAATAATTCTGCCCCTTGTAGCCGATAGTTTGTTTTAACAGTAAAATTCAGTTTTTAGACTTAAAAGGCTTTTATTTTCACAGTAGCTAAAGTTTAAACTAACTTCTTGTAAACTCTCCGACACCAGATTTTTTGTGGAAATCTCATTTTAAAAATATGTTTAAATAAATTTGAACATTTTGGACGGATATTAAATCTATTTTTCAACGCTGCAAGATGAGACTTGTGTAAAATAAATGAAGAAATTAAAGAGTGTACATTGTTTTGGTGAAGAGTCTGCTGTGGTTATTGGTGCACGTTCACACACACACACACACACACACACACACACACACACACACACACACACACACACACACACACACACACACACACACACACACACACACACACACACACACACACACACACACACACACACATTTAATGGATGTTTATGTTTTCTTCTTATTTATTTAAATATTAGATTTACGTTGGAGCCAATCGGAGGTATAGCCTAATTAGAGGCAGCTGGCATAGAGTGGGTTGGGGCACCAAGCAGCCAGGTTAAGAAGGAGGAAATAAGCCACTGACAGGGTGGAACAGGGGGAATCGAGACTGCTTTAGACCTCACGCTCTGAAATGTTCTGTGATAAAGAAAGAAAATAAATAATCTGAAAGAAGCCACAAGACTCTGGAGTATAATTGAACAGAGTGTGCGAGTCCAGCAAGCGATCCCCTGTACGGTGGAAAGTTTAAAAACTAAGGTTAAGAAACTGGCCACAACACTGGGGGATCCCGAGGCGTTCCCAGTGTGGAGATATAATCTCTCCACCTAGTCCTGGGTCTTCCTCCTTCTCACCCTAGAATAAGTTTGTAAACCAAACTGTGGGCCCTGCTGCTGTAAACTACAACAGTGAAACAGTAACTTTTCAGGAAGCTTTCTAACTTCAAACAGTGTTCCAGGGATCACATTTTCCTGTGAGGAAAGTTTGTTTATTCAGTTATGAGAATATACCTTAGAAAATGTTTCACTTCTCTGACACACACAAAGTTACACAGTGCACCTTTAATACCAATAAAAAAAACATTATGTTTATAATACAAATGGAGAAGAACAAACTAAATATTGTATTATGTTTTTTTATTTATTATGTTATATTTACAACAGATACTTCAGTTAGTTGTTAAACACCATCACAGTCGAGTGGCGCACAGGTTCACAGTCCATCTGTGAGAAAGAGAAATAATCCACAATCCGGGGAAACGAAGCTCGATGTCCCACTCACACAGTTCAGTCTGAAGAGTCTCTTAATACATTTCTCCATGGAAAGTTATCCATTACATACACAGTGCAAGAAATAATGCTCAACGTAATGACATTCTTTGTCCATTCATAGATACTGACACACACACGTACGCGCACACACACACACACACACACACACACACACACACACACACACACACACACACACACACACACACACACACACACACACACACACAGATTCAGGTCCAGGGGCTAAGCTTTTTTAATAATTACCAATGTTAATGCCAAACTAAACTCTACGATCATGTTTCTTAATATACGGCTCTGACGGTTGAATCGTTTCAATCAATGAACTGATTCATTTGTTACAAAAACCTGAAAGATTTCTGTCACTGTGATCCTGTTCAGACTCTCCCTCCTACAGAGACACTGAGGAACCATCTGACCAGAACCCAAACCCAGCATACAGAGGTTCTGTGAATGTGGTGTTGAAGGTGTGGAGGTGGATCAGTGAGTCAGAGGAGACCCTGTAGAAGGACAGAGAGCCAGCAGGACAGTCCACATACACTGCTACTCTGTGAGAGGCAGAGGAGGAGGAGAAGGATGTTCCTGTGTTATTGTGACTGACACAGTAACCAGGAGGATTACCATCATCACCATCAGAGCAGAACAGACTCCAGGACTGATCACTCCATCCAAACAAACAGTCTCTACTGCCTCCTTTCCTGCTGATTCCTCTGTAACTCACTGATATAAGAACCATTCCTCTCCACTCGACCTCCCAGTAACGGCGACCAGTCAGACCATTACTACACACCAGCTGACAGTAGGTGTCAAATCTCTCTGGATGATCAGAATATGGCTGCTCCTCCTTCACACGTGTCACCTTCCTGTTGTTGTCAGACAGTTTGAGTTTTCTGTGTACTGTGTTTGTGTCCAGTGTGAGTTCACAGGAATCTGATGGAGAGAAAAAGACACAACACAGCAGCAGTTATTAAAGGCCTACTTCACCGGTTTGAATATGAAGGTGTATTGTATTGTATTGTGACATCACAGTAATATTTACAAAGTAAGTTTTTTTTTAACCCAATATTTCTCTTTCTGTGATGTCACGAGAAAGAGAAATATAGGGTTAAAAAAACACTCTTTCTGCCTTTTCTCAGGCTAGGATGAACCGATTTTAATTTTTTTTTTGCACATTTATACTACATAGGATCTCAGAATTCAATACACCTTCATATTCAAACCGGTGAAGTAGGCCTTTAATCCATCATCTATTCATTGATTGACAGTTTGATGATTATGAACATTATAAACACACTTACACTTCCTCAGACCTGGTGTCAGCCATTGGACTCCAGCAGGCTCCACCCTGAAAGGAGAGGGGTGGGGTGGGGTAGAGAGGGGGGGGGGGGGGGGTCAGACCATGTACTCTTTCAGCATAGACACATGGACATTACATTAGCTTGTGGCTCTTTTTTACTGGAATTTTTATTCCTTGATATTTTTTCAGGGATTTTTTCATTTTATACTCAGCATTACTTTATATTTATTTTATATTTTAACATTTATTTGAAAACATCCCCTGGCCTTTCCTCAATTCTTGTTATTGTCTGGGGGGGGGGTCCCATTTTTATTTTAAGTTTGATTTATTGATTGAGATCAAGGAAACATGTTGAATTTTTTTTTTTTTTAAGATTATTTTTCTGTATTTTCAAGCTTTATTAGACAGTACAGAGTTGAAATGGGGAGACAGAGAGAGAGAGAGAGAGAGAGAGAGAGAGAGAGAGAGAGAGAGAGAGAGAGGGGGGGGGGATGACCTGCAGTAAAGGACCTGCCAATATGGTACACACTCTATCCACTACACCACCAGAGTGCCCCACATTTTCTTTTTTTAAGGGTTTGCTTCAGTTTTGATCATCAAACAAGCGTTTTGGTCGCGGTAATGTTACACAATAGAAAACTATACAATGACTCAACAGCAAGGAGGGCACTGCTTCTATACCTCATTAACTCAGTGGAATCAATTCATTCATTTATTGAACAACATGAGCATCTTCAGCCGAATGCACACTAACAGACAGGTTGCCCTGCTGTCAGTGGCGCAAAAAGTGGGTTTGCACTATATGCGGCGCATAGGGGCGCCGCACTAGAGGGGCGCCAAAGCGATCGGGGGAAAATTATTTGGAGTCGGCGTTTTTCTGTATTTAACAGCGTTTGTGTAAATGATATGATCAGTAACAGAGGCACGTCACTGATAAGGCGCCCCCCCGCTCCTTCGCCTCCTCCTCCCCACACTATAGCGCTCCAGTGCGCGCCCCCTCGAGCACGCGCTGGAGCGCGAGAGCTTTCATTTGAATCGTGTTGTCATCTGATGACAGGGACCTACAGTTGGAGAGGCAGAAAAGAAAGCTCTCGGGGCACAAAACAGAAAACGGGAAGATTGAGAAGGAGAAAGATTGCATGGAGGAAAAAAAGCTTTTCAAAGTGGTTGAATGAATAAATACACAGTGCACAGAGTTTGCCAACCTTTGTTTTATATGGCCGATTGTATTGATTAATGCACACTGATTGTCACTGCAGATTAACGTGTCACCCCAAGTTTTTGACTATTGCTGTTTTCACAGTTTTTGAATGGTAGTGTAGTGATTATAGCAGGTCAGCGCCCAAACAACACACTCACCTGTTTCCCACTATTATCATATTTTGCACCGTTCCAGCGCACAACTGAGTTGTGTGTGTGTGTGTGTGTGTGTGTGTGTGTGTGTGTGTGTGTGTGTGTGTGTGTGTGTGTGTGTGTGTGTGTGTGTGTGTGTGTGTGAGAGAGAGAGAGAGAGAGAGAGACAGAGAGAGAGAGGGAGAGAGAGAGAGCTAGAGACAGAGAGATATATGTGTTTGATTGATGGTTGTGTAGCAATGATGATGACAATCCTGTTTGCCACAATCTTAATAGTTTATTGTAAGGGAATTTGGTGCGATAGATTTGAGTCTCTAAGTTATTTTCTGTCTTATTTAATGCCTTTTCTCTCTCATTCACTTGAAAAAAAGTGTTATCAACAAGCTGGTTTTTCCCATTTAATCGTTTTTCTGAGCTGTTTTTTAACGTTTTTCTTAGTAAATACCTACACACGTTGTACGGGTAAAGTCAAGAAAGTTGGCTGACTAACTTGTTTGTCTCATATTACTATTCATTTGAACTGAAATAAAACTTTTCTTTGTCTTTAATTCTCTTCACCAGAGTACACCAAATTGCTTATTTTACATGTTCAAATCCCCCCAAAAAATGGGGGGTGCCCCCAGACCCTCCTACAGGGGTTTGTTTTCGGACATGACATCTTTTTTAATGGCTTATGAATTTGCATGCCTGACACTAGTGAGGCCACAAAAACCTAAATGCCCAGTATGGGTTTAATTTCTGCAGACCAACCTGTTATTCGCTGTGTCCTTTACTTTTGGGAGAATCAGTGCAGGCAGACATGACATGGTTGAGCCGATCACCTGCTCTAATATGTAACTTAAAGTGGTAGTTGCGCCCCTGCCTGCTGTAATGGAAACGCAAACCACTGCCATGCTGGGCTGATGTGGCGAAGTGTAGTCGACCCTCAACTACAGGGTCTGTGGTTTCGATCCCCTGTCTCCCCGCCACACGTAGAAGTGCCCCTGAGCAAGACACTAAACCATAAATTGCTCCCGATAGTTTGCCTGCTATTGGATAATGAATGTGTTTGTGAATGGTAACAATTCTCCCTTGACAAAAGAGTCTCTGGTCTCAATGGGATTTTATTTACCTGTATAAATAAAACGTTTAAAAAACATATATAGCTATATAGAAAAACACAATTGGTGTGTCAGGGTCATATGAGAAACTGTCTCCAGCTCTCCCTCCTCTATCAGACTGACAGCAGCCTCTTCATACCTGAGAGTGTCCAGTCTCCAGAGGGGACCGTCCCGTCCAGCTGACAGTAGCTCCACTCCTGAGGCTCCTGGATGGTTGTAGCTCAGGTCCAGCTCTCTCAGATGGGAGGGGTTGGAGCTCAGAGCTGAGGCCAGAGAAGCACAGCCTTTCTCTGTGATCAGACAACCTGACAGACTACACACACACACACACACACACACACACACACACACACACACACACACACACACCACACACACACACACACACACACACACACACACACACACACACACACACACACACACACACACACACACACACACACACACACACACACACAAACCATCTGAGAACTTGTGATGGTGAGTTTTCATTTGTTTTTGTACGTTTTAAGTCCGGCTTTAAAGCCATGTTTATAATAAATGTTTAACATAATCTTTGGGATTTAATCATTCAACAATAAACATGAAAAGGAGAGAAAGTTATGAAAATAACAGTTTTTGAAAATTAATTATTTGATTCTAGAAACAACTGCCGAAGTTTAATTAAAGAGCTTTTGATAAATCATTGTTGCAGAAAAAGTTTAAAAGGTTAACTTGATGTTAAATGGTCATCATTTGAACTGGTTGATAATCTGACCTGAGAGTTTCCAGTTTACAGTGTGGACTCTTCAGTGCAGCAGAAAGATGGATCACTCCTGAATCCTGCAGGTCGTTGTTACTCAGGTCCAGCTCTCTCAGACTAGAGGAGGAGCTGAGAACTGAGGACAGAGCTTCACAGCTTCTCTTTGAGAGGTTACAGCCACTCAGTCTGGAGATACAACAGAAAGGTAAATAGTTATACATTGTTTATTTTTTTAGTTAAAATATTGCAGAGACGAAATAATGAACAAGGAGTGAGAAACATATTTGTTAGTATGTCGAGTCTGGACTTCTAATGATTCTATGTACCGTATTTATAATCAGAATCGTTTATAAATTCATGTATGATTACCAAACATGAAATTAGTTTCTTGTCCGCCTTTTTTTAATTTATTTAGTTTATAATTTTCTGTTTTACAATGTGTGAATCCGAACTAGCACTAAATACACTGGAACATTCTATTTTCTGTTCTCTGAATTTGAAAATATTTTCAGGAGAAATTCTTAAACCCTGAAGGCTGTTAAATGTAATGGAGACAAATTGCAACTTGATCTGACCTGAGAGCAGTTTAATTAAATAACTTTTTTGATAAATCATTGTTGTAGACAAAGATTGAAAGGTTAACTTGATGTTAAATGGTCATCATTTGAAATGGTTGATAATCTGACCTGAGAGTTTCCAGTTTCCAGTGTGGACTCTTCAGTGCAGCAGACAGATGCTTCACTCCTGAATCCTGCAGGTCGTTGTTACTCAGGTCCAGCTCTCTCAGACTAGAGGAGGAGCTGAGATCTGAGGACAGAGCTTCACAGCTTCTCTCTGAGAGGTGACAGCCACTCAGTCTGGAGAGACAACAGAAAGGTAAATAGTTATACATTGGTTATTTGTTTAGTTAAAAGATCACAGAGACGAAATAATGAACAAGGAGTGAAAAACATATTTGTAAGTATGTCGAGTCTAGACTTCCTATGATTATGAATATATTCAGTTTCTGATTATTCTATATAACGTATAGTATATAATCAGAATAGTTTTTCTTTTAATTCATGCATGATTACCAAACATAAAATTAGTTTCATGTCCGCCTTTTTTCAAATGTATTTAGTTTAACATGTTCTGTTTTACAATGTGTGAATCCGAACAATAACTTAATACACTTGAAAATTCTATTTTCTGTTCTTTGGATTTGAAAATATTTTCAGGAGGAATTCTTAAACCCTGATGAGAGGCTGTTAAATGTAATGGAGACAAATTGCAACTTAATCTGACCTGAGAGAAATTTAATTAAAGAGCTTTTGATAAATCATTGTTGTTGACAAATTTTAAAAGGTTAACTTGTTAATGTAAATCAGATGTTAAATGGTCCTTAGTTGAACTGGTTGATGATTTGACCTGAGAGATTCCAGTTTACAGTGTGGACTCTGCAGTGCAGCAGACAGATGCTTCACTCCTGAATCCTGCAGGTCGTTGTTACTCAGGTCCAGCTCTCTCAGACTAGAGGAGGAGCTGAGAACTGAGGCCAGAGCTTCACAGCTTCTCTCTGAGAGGTGACAGCCACTCAGTCTGGAGAGACAACAGAAAGGTAAATAGTAATACATTGGTTATTTTTTTAGTTAAACTATTGCAGAGACGAAATAATGAACAAGGAGTGAGAAACATATTTGTTAGTATGTCGAGTCTGGACTTCTGATGATTCTATGTACTGTATTTATAATCAGAATCGTTTATAAATTCATGTATGATTACCAAACATAAAATTAGTTTCTTGTCAGCCTTTTTTTATTTGATGTAGTTTATAATTTTCTGTTATACAATGTGTGAATCCTAACTAGAACTAAATACACTGGAAAATTCTATTTTCTGTTCTTTGATTTTGATATGTTTTCAGGAGAAATTCCTAAACCCTGATGAGAGGCTGTTAAATGTAATGGAGACAAACTGCAACTTAATCCGACCTGAGAGAAGTTTAATTAAAGAGCTTTTGATAAATCATTGTTGTTGACAAAGTTTAAAAGGTTAACTTGTTAATGTAAATCAGATGTTAAATGGTCACCAGTTGAACTGGTTGATAATCTGACCTGAGAGTTTCCAGTTTACAGTGTGACTAGAGGAGAAGCTGAGAACTGAGGACAGAGTTTAAAAGCTTTTCTCTGAGAGGTTACAGCCACTCAGTCTGTTTCAGTTAAAATATTGCAGTATTTATTGGTGAATAAATCCTACGTACAGAGCTTTGTTGGAGGCTTTGACCACTGGCAGCAGCCTCAGAAGAACCTCCTCTGAAGCAGAGTATTTCTTCAGGTCAAACACGTCCAGATCTTTTCCTGATGACAGTAAGATGAAGCCCAGAGCGGACCACTGAGCAGGAGACAGTTTATCTGTGGAGAGACTTCCTGATCTCAGGGACTGTTGGATCTCCTCCACTAGAGAACTATCATTCAGTTCATTCAGACAGTGGAACAGATTGATGCTTTTCTCTGCAGAGGGAGTTGTTTCAATCTTCGTCTTGATGTACTCAACTGTTTCCTGATTGGTCTGTGAGCTACTTCCTGTCTGTGTCAGCAGACCTCTGAGGAGCTTCTGAATGGTCTTTGACCTACTTCCTGTCTGTGTCAGCAGACCTCTGAGGAGCTTCTGATTGGTCGGCAGTGAAAGACCCAGGAGGAAGCGGAGGAACAAGTCCAGGTGTCCATTTGGACTCTGTAAAGCCTTGTCCACAGCACTCTGGTAGAACTGTGTCTCTGCAGATTCCTGGGAGGTTGTTTGTTTTTCTGACATCAGATTGACTCCAGAGTTGATGAATGTCAGATGGACATGAAGAGCAGCCAGAAACTCCTGAACGCTCAGATGGACGAAGCAGAACACCTTGTCCTGGTACAGTCCTCTCTCCTCTTTAAAGATCTCTGTGAACACTCCTGAGACCACTGAGGCTGCTGTGATATCGATGCCACACTCTGTCAGGTCTGATTCATAGAAGATCAGGTTTCCTTTCTGCAGCTGCTCAAAAGCCAGTTTTCCCAGAGACTCGATCATATTCCTGCTCTCTGGACTCCAGTGTGGATCTGTCTGAGCTCCTCCATCATACTTGATGTTCTTCAGTTTGGCCTGAACCACCAGGAAGTGGATGTACATCTCAGTCAGGGTCTTGGGCAGTTCTCCTCCCTCTCCGGTCTTCAACACATCCTCCAGAACTGTAGCAGTGATCCAGCAGAAGACTGGGATGTGGCACATGATGTGGAGGCTTCGTGATTTCTTGATGTGGGAGATGATTCTGCTGGCCTTCTCCTCCTCATCTCTGAATCTCTTCCTGAAGTACTTCTCCTTCTGTGGGTCAGTGAACCCTCTGACCTCTGTCACCATGCCAACACAGTCAGGAGGGATCTGATTGGCTGCTGCAGGTCGTGTGGTTATCCAGAGGCGAGCAGAGGGAAGCAGTCTCCCCTGATGAGGTTTATCAGCAGCACATCCACTGAGGTGGACTCTGTAACATCAGACAGGATCTCAGTGTTGTTGAAGTCCAGAGGAGGTCGACACTCATCCAGACCGTCAAAGATGAACACAACCTGGAACTCTTCAAAGCTGCAGATTCCTGCTGCTTTGGTTTCAGTGAAGAAGTGATGAACAAGTTCCACCAAGCTGAACTTTTTCTCTTTCAACACATTCAGCTCTCTGAAAGTGAATGGAAATATGAACTGTATGTGCTGGTTGGTTTTGTCTTCAGCCCAGTCCAGAGTGAACTTCTGTGTTAAGACTGTTTTCCCAATGCCAGCCACTCCCTTTGTCATCACTGTTCTGCTTGGTTCATCTCTTCCAGGTGAGGCTTTAAAGATGTTTTCTTGTTTGATGGTTGTTTCTGGTCTGTGTGGGTTCCTGGATGCTGTTTCAATCTGTCTGACCTCATGTTCATCATTGACCCCTCCAGTCCCTCCCTCTGTGATGTAGAGCTCTGTGTAGATTTTATTCAGAAGGGTTTGGTTTCCTGCTTTAGCGATCCCCTCAAACACACACTGGAACTTCTTCTGCAGGTTGGACTTGAGTTCTCGCTGACACAATGGAGCCATGGTTCCTGAATGAATACACATGAGATAAGAATGAGTCAAGAGTCAACAGTATAAATAATATCAATGAGTGATTCATGATGAAAATATGAATGCACACAAACATTTGTCCCTCCATCTCTTGAGACTTCAGTAAATGTCCCATTTCACCATCATGTTAAACCTTTAGAGAAATCCTCTTACTGCTCCACAGAAGGTCAGCCAGCTCCTTCTGCTTCATTCTCCTCAGGAAGTCCAGTGTGATCTTCAGAAATGCCTCTCTGCTGCTGCTCTGCTCCTCATCCTCACTCTGACCCTCTAAGCATTCTGGGTAATCTGGACTCAGAAGGTTCTGCATCTTCTTCAGCTCGTTCTTCACAAACGAGACGATGTTTTCCTCCAACAGCTGGAACAGAATATTATATGAACGACACGATCAAACTAAAATCATGAATCAAACATCAGATCCATGTTGGACAGAGTGACAGTCCACTGGTCTAAACAGTTAAACATGGAGGTTGTTGTGAACAGAACAGATGGAAAGTATTTGTTATTCATGTACAGACCCTGAATATTGAGTCCAGGTGTGTTTGATGCTGCTGGGCAGACCGACCACTGGGAACCTCTGAGATCTCCTGGTCGACTCTGTGGAGAAACCATGAAGAATTAGTTCATCATGTCTGGGGTTGAGGACAGACCCAAGAACGGCCTGGGGCAAAGGCGGACTCCTGGGGAAAAGCAGCAAAGAGACCTGAATCACGGGGCAACCGTGGCTCAGGTGGTAGAGCGGGTCGGCCAATGATCAAAGGGTTGGAGGTTCGATCCCCGCCCGGCCACCTGTGTCATGGTTGTTGTGCCCTTGGGCAAGACACTTCACCCACCTTGCCTGGTGTGAATGTGTATGACTGCAGTATGTTTGAGGTGGTGGTCTGAGGGGCCGTTGGCGCAGAATGGCAACCTACTATCGTAGTTTACCACCACCGGTATGACTGTGTGTGAATGAATGGAACCTGGAACCCTGTAAAGTGCTTTGAGTCCTTTGGGAATAAAGCGCTATATAAATCCAATCCATTATTATGATTACATACGGTGAGGTTATTTTGGTTCCCTTCAGAAATGTTCAAAGTAGAAACGCAAATGATTGAGTCCCAAACCAAACCAGACTGAACTGGAAACAGTAATTAATCTGCACTCCAACCAGAACACAGTAGTTATACTGAGCATTTCAGAACCGTGCTGAAAATAAACAGTAAAAACATGAATCGGTGATATTTAAATGTTAGTAACAGTTTACCTTTCTGCAGCAGACGGCTGTTGTCCTTTAAAATCAAGAAAATAATCTTTTGACCAATCGCTCTTTAAGGACAAACAGCTGGGTCCAGGTCCAGGAGAGTCTGGTCTGTTGAACACAATACACACACACACACACACACACACACACACACACACACACACACACACACACACACACACACACACACACACACACACACACACACACACACACACACACACACACACACACACACACACACACACCCCACACACACACACACACACACACACACACACACACACACACACAGGGCTTAGAGAGTGAATAATGATGGTGCAGTATTTTGAATGCTGAGCTCTGTTTCATTATGTGTTTTGGGACCAAACAGTTTTAGGAAAGGTTTTTGAGAGGAACGGACAACACCATTAAGGGGATGGAGGAGGCTGTTGTCAGAGCGATGTTTGCCATATATGGGTTTGATTTAAAGAGGAGGAGAGAATTGTTGAGCAACTTTCAAATGGTTCCTGCGGTCCCAAAACGCCCTTTAACAATTTTTTTTAAAGTTTGACAAAATATATATTTGACCAAACCATGTCCAATGTTGAACTGAAGCCAAAGGTTGAAGACTGGTTACACTGAGCAGCTTTCACATGTGAGAATATAAATTAACGTGAGGAGAACCAGAAAATAAACAGTAAAAACATGAATCAGAGATATTTAAGTGTTAGTTACAGTTTACCTCTCTGCAGCAGACGGTTGTTGTCCTTTAAAATCAAAGAAATGATCCTTTGAGTTGTCGCTCTTTAAAGACAAACAGCTGGGTCCAGGTCCAGGAGAGTCTTGTCTGTTGAACACAACAGACACACACACACACACACACACACACACACACACACACACACACACACAACACACACACACACACACACACACACACACACACACACACACACACACACACACACACAGAGCTTTGAGAGTGAATAATGACGGTGAAGTGATTTGAGAAATGGACAGTTAGAGATCCTTTTTGAAGCGATTTATGTTGGACATTTTGCCCTCCTTCTGGTATAGATTGATCATAAGCCCTATAGTAAGAGAACATCTAAATAAAAGAAGAATTAGTCTATTGAGTGGAGTACAAACATATACCTCTATACTTAATTTAAGACTAACAACCTTTATAGAGAAGACAAATGAAAATAAACATGTTAAGACATGAATTTAGAGATATTTAAATGTTAGTAACAGTTTACCTCTCTGCAGCAGGTGGTTTTTGTCCTTTAAAATCAAGAAAACGATCCTTTGAGTTGTCGCTCTTGAAGGACAAACAGCTGGCTCCAGGTCCAGGAGAGTCTGGTCTCTGATTGATCCTGTAAAAAAAAGAAACAGCATTGATAAATAAATCCAAAAAGATTCATTAAGTCTAATGTGATGAATTAACTTGAATATTCTTGTAGACAGACTTGTATTAACTTTTTTGTAGCAGTCAGTAAATGGACGGAGAGCAGGAAAGCATGAAATCGTCTGACATGACGCACCAACCTCTCTGGTAACCATCACCTTATGGTGCTGGAGAGGTTTGTGTCCCTATGAACCTGAGGGCTGTGTTGTCTGGAGCCTAGTGCTCCTGGTCTCCCAAGGCAAAGTGTCTCAGGTGAGGGGCCGACTAAAAAAAACAAGTTAGAGGAGGAGAGACCCTGCCCGGAGGAAGCCCGAGCCCACCAAAGTGTTTCTGGAAGACCGTCCGGCATCTCAAGAGGGGAAGCGGGAAACCATCCCAGCTGTGTACAGTCAGGATGGGACACTGTTGACTTCAACTGAGGAGGAACTCGGTTGGTGGAAGGAGCACTTTGAGGAACTCCTGAATCTAACTAACACGCCCTCTATGTTGGAGGCAGAGCTGGAGGCTGATGGGGGTCATCGAGGGGTATGGGGTGAGGGGGTCCCTTCTCAGGGCCATCCAATCTCTGTACACTCAAAGCGTGTCCGGGTCCTGTAGTAATTCAGACTTGTTTCCGGTGGGGGTTGGCCTCCGCCAGGGCTGCGCTTTATCACCAATCCTGTTTGTGATATTCATGGACAGGATATCAAGGCGTAGTCGTGGTGGGGAGGGGCTGCAGTTTGGAGGGCTGAAGATCTTCTCTCTGCTGTTTGCGGATGATGTGGTTCTGATGGCATCATCGGCCTGTGACCTTCAGCTCTCATTGGATCGGTTTGCAGCCGAGTGTGAAGCGGTTGGGATGAGGATCAGCACCTCTAAATCTGAGGCCATGGTGCTCAGCAGGAAACCGATGGTTTGTCTACTACAGGTAGGGAATGAGTCCTTACCCCAAGTGAAGGAGTTCAAGTACCTCGGGGTCTTGTTTGCGAGTGAGAGAACGGTGTTGCACTCGCTTTACTGCACTGTTGTGACGAAAAGAGAGCTGGGTCGTAAGGCAAAGCTTTCGATCTACCGGTCGATCTTTGTTCCCACCCTCACCTGGTCATGAAGGCTGGGTAATGACCCAAAGAAAGAACGTCTCCCTTAGAGATAGGGTGAGAAGCTCAGTCAACCTGAGAGACCCAGAGTAGGGCCACCGCTCCTTTGCGTTGAAAGAAGCCACCTGAGGTGGTTCAGGCATCTGGTGAGGATGCCCCCAGGGCGCCTCCCTAAGGAGGTGTTCCAGGAGCGTCCAGCTGGAAGGAGGAAGACCCAGGACTAGGTGGAGAGATTATATCTCCACTCTGGGAACGCCTCAGGATCCCCCAGTCAGAGCTGGTTGATGTGGCCCGGGAAAGAGAAGTTTGGGGTTCCCTGCTCAAGCTGCTGCCCCCACGACCCGACTCCGGAGAAGCAGTTGAAGATGATGATGATGATGATGATGATGATGATGATGATGATGATGCATCAACATCTGACGCCTCCGAGGAAGACTTCAGGAAGTTTATCAGTAGAAACAAGTCGAGGTCCTTAGAGTTAATACTAGTCTGAATACAAGAACATTTAAGGTAATTGATAAATAAAGTTATTTTGAACACAACACACACACACACACACACACACACACACCGGGGCAACCGTGGCTCACGGGGCAACCGTGGCTCAGGTGGTAGAGCGGGTTGGCCAATGATCCAAGGGTTGGCGGTTCGATCCCCGCTCTGCCACCTGTGTCATGGTTGTTGTGTCCTTGGGCAAGACACTTCACCCACCTTGCCTTGTGTGCATGTGTATGACTGCTGTATGTTTGAGGTGGTGGTCTGAGGGGCCGTAGGCGATGAATGGCAGCCACGCTTCTGTCAGTCTGCCCCAGGGCAGCTGTGGCTACTATGGTAGTTTACCACCACCAGTATGACTGTGTGTGAATGAATGGAACCTGGAACCCTGTAAAGCGTCTTTGAGTGCCTTGAAAAGCGCTATATAAATCCAATCCATTATTATTATTACACACACACACACACACACACACAGAGCTTTGAGAGTGAATAATGATGGTGCAGTGATATTTAAATGTTATTAACAGTTTACCTCTTTGCAGCGGACGGCTGTTGTCCTTTGATTTGATTTGACCAGAAACTCTTTATGTCCGAAAAGCTGGGTCCAGGTCCAGGAGAGTCTGGTCTGTTGAATACAACACACACACACACACACACACACACACACACACACACACACACACACACACACACACAGAGCTTTGAGAGTTAATAATGATGGTGCAGTGATTTGAGTCATGGACAGTTAGAGATCCTCATGTCACCTCTGAGCTTTGGTCTGGCCGCCATGTTCCCCTCCCTCCTCTGTGTCCTCACTCTGATCCATAGCAGAGCCCACACCTTCACTTTCACCTGGAAAGGAAATAGAATATAATATGTTTATTGTCATTTGCACAGGTACAGGACAGTAAAAGTGCATTTGGATTCTTGTGTGATACTCCCTGAGTCAGCTTCATCAACAAAAAACAATTATATATATAAAAAAGAATAACATCATAATTAAAACAAAAGAGTAGAAAAGTACAAAAATAAATAAAAGTATGAATAAATAAGTTTTAGTAACAGCTAAGAGATTTAAAAGACCCTGTACAGAGGCTATATACTGCATTAAAGCAGATATACAATAATATAAAATAACAAAGGGGAACACTGTACAGTGAGAAACACATCAACATCAACTGAAAACCACCTTTCCATCACTGGTCCTGTTAAGTATCAGCTACTCCTCCCGTGAGCTGATATTCTCTGCTTCAAAGGCTTTGTTCGAAAAGCCATACTAACATCCTACTCACGTCCTACTAACGTCCTACTCATACTAAAAGAGTAGGACGTTAGTAGGGCTTTTAGTATGAGTAGGATGTTAGTAGGGCTTTTAGTATGAGTAGGACGTTAGTAGGGCTTTTAGTATAAGTAGGACATTAGTAGGGCTTTAGTATGAGTAGGACGTTAGTAGGGCTTTTAGTATAAGTAGGACATTAGTAGGCTTTTAGTATGAGTAGGACGTTAGTAGGGCTTTTAGTATAAGTAGGACATTAGTAGGGCTTTTAGTATGAGTAGGACATTAGTAGGGCTTTTAGTATGAGTAGGACATTAGTATGGCTTTTTGAACACAGTCAGACAGTGTGAGACTGAGGAAGTTTCAATCAGCTGCTGTACTTCTACTACCAGGCCACTAGATGGCGCCATGCAGCTGCAGCTCAGCACACACACACTGCACAGGGAGGTTTACTGAACTTTAGTCTGGATGTTTATTTTGGATTTTCATCTTGATTTTACCAGATAAACTGAATTTCATGAGCTTCAGGTTCATTATATTCTGTCTGAGTGACCTGTCTATTGAGTCTATGCATTTCTTTGTTCTGAATGTTTAGAGTTTATTTAGTTTGCTAAATGTTTTCTATTTCTAGATTCACCTGCTAATATCCTGTCATAGTCATACATTTTTTGAACTATATTTTGACATTTTATGGAGGGACTTAATATGATCAATTTACATTTGTAATGTGTGACTGAGGTGATAGTAATGTTTGTATTTGTTAACCCACATCAACCACTTGATAGGAATCTATGACATCACGCATGTGAAAATGTAGTGTTAGACAGTGAGACCATAAAACACTCTGTCTGCCTTTTCTTAGGCTAGGATGAACCGATTTTTTTAAAAAATGCACATTTATACTACACAGGATCTCAGAGTTCAATACACCTTCATATTTCCAC
The DNA here is from genome assembly GCA_026122265.1 of Ammodytes dubius. Lineage (NCBI taxonomy): Eukaryota > Metazoa > Chordata > Actinopteri > Uranoscopiformes > Ammodytidae > Ammodytes > Ammodytes dubius. Next base: position 542,985 of record CM047513.1, on the reverse strand, counting down.
CGGTGAAATAGGTCTTTAAGTGACCATGGATTCAATAATTTCCGACCAACAAATAGAAAAAGAACAAATAGCAACACCTGACATTAATAACCTGTACACACCTGCTGCAAAGTGTACAAAGACACAATATGTGTCCAGAACTGAACTCAGATTAGATAAAGGAGTTTTATTATTATATTATTATATAGTCAGCACTCCAGCAGAGTTTTTCTGTTTTCTAACTACTACAGTTCAGTTAGACAGAGGTTGGGTTCATGACTGGGCTGGTTTATTGTGTTCCAGCAGTTTTATTGTTAGATATGTTTAGTTAGTGATTAACAGCCAATACAGTCATGAAATGTTTCACTTGTTGTTCATTGAACATTTCCAACAAAAACTGTGTCTCTGCGACTGATCACCATCTCCATAAGGAAACTCACAAATATGGTCATACAGCCCCACTTCTATAATATTATATTAAGACCAAATGACAGTAGGCTACGGGCAAACCTGCAGTCACCGTCCTGTCATTTCATATACGTCCGGTCTGTGTGTGTGTGTGTGTGTGTGTGTGTGTGTGTGTGTGTGTGTGTGTGTGTGTGTGTGTGTGTGTGTGTGTGTGTGTGTGTGTGTGTGTGTGTGTGTGTCTGCGTGTGTGTGTGACAGAGAGAGAGAGAAAAAAAGAGAGGGAATTACAATGTGTGCCTGTTGTTTATTGTTTGTGATTTAACAATATATAGGTTTACATCAATCTGGCTTTCAGAACTCAGTGCCTACCCACTCACTGACCTCACCCCACGTCACTGCATATGGGTAAAAGCAAAGAAGGCCCGTAGGCCTACTGCCATTATGTAACTGTGTGGTACCAGGCGTAGAAGTTTCAAGATGCATTAGTATTGCATCAATACTCCTTCAAAGATAATTCATTTGAGTAATGTGCATCAGTCGCCCATTATGAGCGTATTGAAGAAAGGCTTGATGATCTTAAACAGGGATTAAAGCCTGCAGTCAATCATATTCCATGTTATCTTTCCAGTCCCCATACTATCTACTATTTAGTTTGGTAGAAAAAAGATTTAGGAAGTCCCGATTCTTGTGGCCAGATTTAGTATGGTTAGAAATACCCGTAAGTCTACTAAATCCGGCCGAGATTGTTAGTGTTGAAAACAGCACGCTATTTGGGCGATTCTGACCCACAATCCAGTGCGCACTGGACGTGACGTCACATCGACGGAGCCTCCATATGAAAACAAACTGGGATGCAATGGATATAAAAGCAAGAGGCAAGATCAAGGCGCAATGTTATGATGAAATAAAATAAGTAAAAGTATGTCCCAGGTGTAGCATACTGCATCCTAACTAGATTATTTTTATGATCAGATGTAGAATGTAGAATAGAGAAAAGATCTGATCTCTGTTTGTCTGTTGCCCTTTAACCAGTGTTGGATGGTGAAGACGACTGTACTGAAGTTTTATTACTTTATGGTGAGAGCCTTGAACCTTGATGCTCCACGTAGAAAACCTTTACTGTTTATCACACAGTGAAAAGTAATAATTAACAGAATGAATGTTGGAGTCAAATCTGTCTGAATAAGGACATTATGTGAACAATACATTATTGTGGGAAAGAAGTGACTGAACATTTGATGGTTGTTGTGCATTAGTGCGATATTTCATTAAAGGAAATTAATGTTGTAAAAAGACTGGGTTGGTTTGTTGTAGTATTCCTACATTCTTATTCATTTCATCTAATACTATTTTAAATTTTACACATTTTAAATCCTACTTCTTCATAATAATATTTGATATATTATTTCTTTACATATAGTTTTATTTAAACCTTTGTCTCCTTATTTTCTAACATTTATTTGTTAGCCTTTATTTCTTTCTTTTAACCTTTATTTAACCAGGAGAAAAACCTATTGAGATTAAAAATCTCTTTTTCAAAGGTGACCTGGTCCAGACAGGCAGCAGCACAATGAACCACAGTTACAGACAAACAGTTACAGACAAACAGTTACAGACAAACAGTTACAGACAAACACACAAGGACCAAATTAAAATAGCACTAAAACAAAGCAAATCAATTCACACTGCAACTATCTAATAGACCCATTGCTGTAACCAGGAAAAAAAACTATTGAAAACACTGACATCTTAGAGAGTCTAGCTCAATTTCCTTCTTTTTCAACTTAAAAGCATTCAACAAAATTAAATTCAACAAGTCCTAGGTCTTTGTGCAGCGTATTCCACACAGTGGGGGCAGAGTACACAAAAACCTTTTTATCCTTTTCTGTCTGCACATTGGGGACAGAAAGCAACACCAAGTCCTGTGAACGTAAACACTGTGGACCAGCACTTTTCCGCATGATAAGGGAGCATACATAGCTAGGCAGCACACCAAGTATTGCCTTATAAATAAATATGCAGTAGTGACTGAGCCTACGAGTGGACAAAGCAGGCCATCCTACCCGAGAGTACAACTGGCAGTGGTGAGTCCGAGCCTTACAGTTTGTGATGAATCTCAGGGATGAATGGTACGCCGAGTCAATCATATTAAGACACTGAACAGAGGTAAGCATGTACAACAAATCTCCATATTCCAAGACAGACCTTATAAATATGATTTGATTGTGATTGTTGACAGGGGTGGAGCTCTTGTACATTGGGCCTCGTTCCCTCCTTGCACCATTAATGTTAATGTGCTGAATAGATCAACTGAACTAAACTAAAGCATTCTAAAGCCATCTCCCAGTCGGAGGCTTGGTTCTCCCAGTGGATAGTTTTTGTATTTATTTTATTTTACCAGCACAAGACCCCCATGTAACACATGAGCCTAGATAACTTATTTTTTTCATCATCTTTTTATTTGGGATGGGGATTAGACGCTATACACACTGTACACAGATTGTCCGTAAATCCCTCCCCTCCACCAACATAAACACAGACACACATGCACATCTGTAACATGAGATCAATGCAGAAGGACTGAATACAACCACATGAATACTGAACTATCCTTTTAACACATAATAGCTGACTGAGACAACATGCAAACTGTTGGTCACGTTACGCACACACACACACACACACACACACACACACACACACACACACACACACACACACACACACACACACACACACACACACACACACACACACACACACACACACACACACACACACACACACACACACACACACCTTCTGAAGGGGAGCATCATCTGTGTGGATCCGATCAGTGAAGGAGAAATCTATCAGCTTCTTCAAGAGAGAACAAACATGTCACTGACAGCACGGAGTTCACAAAGGTGTATTGGTTCACACACAGTCTCCGCCTTTAAAGACACACACACACACACACACACACACACACACACACACACACACACACACACACACACACACACACACACACACACACACACACACACACACCACACACACACACACACACACACACACACACACACACACACACACGAACACACACACACACACACACACACACACACACACACACACACAGTCTCCGCCCTCTGTGTTCATCTACTCAAGTGTTCATTAAAGCTATAGTGTGTAACTTTTTCATATGAATGAACATCGGTTACATTCAAGCCACCGCCAAATGAGTTGACACAAAGTTGATTAAGCCTATCAGCTCCACAAAACTCTCTCTGTATTTCTCAGTATGGCAGCGTTTACAAACGACCGCCCCCCACCCCCACTGACACTGGTGCAGGAGCTCAGAAAAATCCCAAGAAGAGCCCAAGAAATGTTTCCGTTGTTGCTTCTATACTGCTGAGAAAACAAACCTGGACGTACAGCAGAAGGTATAAAATCCATGTGCCATCACTGAAGGCTTTACCTCATGTAGATGCACCGACAGTGTTGTTGTAATAACTCAGAATTCATTATGGGGAGCGACAGAAGTTACACACTATAGCTTTAAGGGAATGTGATCCCAGAACAGCTCAAGACTTTGGAACCAACAACTGAAGTCAAACATTAACAGAATAAAACCTGAAAGCTTTATGACACGGTGACAAGGCTCCATGTATTACTGCAGGCTGTTGTAATGTCTTTGTTTTCAGCAGTGTTTATAATCTCTCCACCTAGTCCTGGGTCTTCCTCCTTCCAGCTGGGCGCTCCTGAAACACCTCAACTGGCTCCTTTCAATGCAAAGGAGCAGCAGCTCTGCCCCGAGTTCCTCACGAATGACTGAGCTTCTCCAAACTGTGGGCCCTGCTGCTGTAAACAACAACAGTGAAACAGTAACTTTTCAGGAAGCTTTCTAACTTCAAACAGTGTTCCAGGGATCACATTTTCCTGTGAGGAAAGTTTGTTTATTCAGTTATGAGAATATACCTTAGAAAATGTTTAACTTCTCTGACACACACAAAGTTACAAAGTACACCTTAAACACCAATAAAAAACCATTATGTTTATAATACAAATGGAGAAAAACATACTGCATATTTTATTATGTCTTTTTATTTATTATGTTATATTTACAACAGATACTTCAGATAGTTGTTAAACACCATCACAGTCGAGTGGCGCACAGGTTCACAGTCCATCTGTGAAAAAGAGAAATAATCCACAATCCGGTGAAACGAAGCTCGATGTCCCACTCACACAGTTCAGTCTGAAGAGTCTCTTAATACATTTCTCCATGGAAAGTTATCCATTACATACACAGTATTTAGGATTCCTAAAGTTAGTTAGGATTTGTTTCTGTAATACCAAATCAGAACAAATTCTATCTTAGACCATTAGAGAAACTTCCTATCTTATGGTAGGACTTAAGGAAGTTTCTCTAATACGGACCCAGGGGTTTATATATTGAGCCACTAAGAAAAAAGAAAAAGAAATACTTCAAAGAGGGAAGGAGCTTTGGGATTATTAAAAAATTCACAAGGCGGACTGGATTTTTTAAACCTGTACATTTTTTCTTTCTGCTTTTTGGTAATTCTGTGTCTCCAAATTATTCCATAAAATAGTACTGAATAGCTCACATAGGACACAGTTGATTTAGCCTTAGTTTTCTTCTCAAAGTGCACCAGATTGATGAATTTTACTTTCAAAAGGTTAACATTTTTCTTCCGGGGGAGCCCCCTAGAAGGTCAAGGGTCCCCGACACAGTCTGCCAAATTCCTCTGACAAAAACACTTTGTATGTGTATGGTTACTAAGCGTCATTAGACCAGGGGCTGTTTATGTACAAGTAACAATTTGGTCATTCATCAAATGAAATATTGTGGAGTTGTCTGGTTCAGAGAGCCATGTGTTTAAGACCGTCTTTCAGGGGGCCCATCAGGACTTTTTGTATAGGGGCCCAGAATTAGGTGCTATGCCCCTGCACAGACACACACACACACGCAAACATACGTACCTACACACACACACACACACGCACACACACACATAGACAGACAGACAGACAGACAGACAGACAGACAGACAGACAGACACACACACACACACACACACACACACACACAGACACCACACACAGACACACACACACAGACAGATTCAGGTCCAGGGGCTAAGCTTTTTTTTAATTACCAATGTTAATGCCAAACTAAACTCTACGATCATGTTTCTTAATGTTTGGCTCTGACAGTTGAATCGTTTCAATCAATGAACTGATTCATTTGTTACAAAAACCTGAAAGATTTCTGTCACTGTGATCCTGTTCAGACTCTCCCTCCTACAGACGACACAGAGACACTGAGGCACCAGGTGTCATGAACCCAAACACAGACCCAAACCCAAACCCAGCATACAGAGGTTCAGTGAATGTGGTGTTGAAGGTGTGGAGGTGGATCAGTGAGTCAGAGGAGACTCTGTAGAAGGACAGAGAGCCAGCAGGACAGTCCACATACACTGCTACTCTGTGAGAGGGAGAGGAAGAGGAGAAGGATGTTCCTGTGTTATTGTGACAGAGCCAGTAACCAGGAGGATTACCATCATCACCATCAGAGCAGTTCAGATTCCAGGACTGATCATTCTCTCCAAACATACAGTCTGTACTGTCTCCCCGCAGCAGAAGAGGAGTCGTTCTTTAAAGTATGTCCCAATTGTAACATATTACTGCGTGCTAATAAAATATTTTTATGATCAGCTTTAACTTTGTGTAACTCTGCGTGTGTCAGAGAAGTGAAACATTATCTAAGGTTAATTTTCATAACTGAATAAACAAACTTTCCTCACAGGAAAATGTGATCCCTGGAACACTGTTTGAAGTTAAAAAGCTTCCTGAAAAGTTACTGTTGTTGTTTACAGCAGCAGGGCCCACAGTTTGGTTTACAAACATATTCTAGTCTTAACGTTTGGTTCCAGGTTCCTCAAAATAGTTTGATTCATGATGATAGAATTATTCAATACTAAGAATTACATGTAGAGAAAATTATGTTTAGTAAACTAACTGCAGGCTCTGTGAATGTAAACAAACCCCCCCTCCTCTGAAACTACATAGTGACCCTTTAAACTACACAGTGACCCTTTAAACTACACAGTGACCCTTTAAACTACACAGTGACCCTTTAAACTACACAGTGACCCTTTAAAGAAAAGTGCAATAAAAAATAAAAAACAATTCATCGTAGCCTCTTACACCTCAGTAAACTACAAAACGTTTTTCTAAATGTGACGTTGCACAGCGCGTAGCATCCGGGATTAATAGCGCTGTTTACGTAGCATAGCCAGTAGCCGGTGGTCCACAGGCTCTTAGGGATACACACATGGCAGAAGGCAGCCACCACAGCCAGTGTGTTGTAAGGAATCCATGTTAGAATGAAGGCCAGCAGAATGGCGAGGATGGTTTTGGTGACCCTGCGCTCCCTTGCTACCACTCTCCTGCGACGTCTCTCGTTGGAACTTAAGTTTGGGCAAGAAGAGAACGCCACAGACGCACACCGGTGAAGCCCTGGAAGGAAAACACATACACACACAGAGAGAGAGAGAGAGAGAGAGACACACACACACACACAGAGAGAGAGAGAGAGAGAGAGACACATACACACACACAGAGAGAGAGAGAGAGAGAGACACATACACACACACAGAGAGAGAGAGAGAGAGAGAGAGAGAGAGAGAGAGAGAGAGAGAGAGAGACACACACATACACACACACATAGAGAGAGAGAGAGAGAGAGAGAGAGAGACACATACACACACACAGAGAGAGAGAGAGAGAGAGAGACACATACACACACACAGAGAGAGAGAGAGAGAGAGAGACACATACACACACACAGAGAGAGAGAGAGAGAGAGAGAGAGAGAGAGAGAGAGAGAGAGAGAGAGAGAGAGACACACACATACACACACACATAGAGAGAGAGAGAGAGAGAGAGAGAGAGAGAGAGAGAGAGAGAGAGAGAGAGAGAGAGAGAGACACATACACACACACATAGAGAGACACACACACACACACAGAGAGAGAGAGAGAGAGAGAGAGAGAGACACATACACACACAGAGAGAGACACACACACACACATAGAGAGAATCACACACACACACACACACACACACACACACACACACACACACACACACGTCTCAATGAGTTTACCTGAATGTATACATCAAAAACGGTGGATAAAAATATATTAATTATGCCACTAAAAAGGTTCTCCGAGGAACATTCAGTTTGTGTTAATTCTAGCGTCCCCCTTTGGACTAAAAGCAGTAGTGTTTGAACCACGCCAGCTGTTGTTCCTGGGTGAGCGTATACCCATGACAAAGGCATTAAGAAAAACTATATATTCTTTTTAACTGCAACCAAATCTACCCTTGGGTGCAAATAAAGTTACCTTATCCTGACCTTATA
>CM047513.1:515163-522663 GCA_026122265.1 Ammodytes dubius | reverse complement strand
TGTGTGTGTGTTGTGTCTCTATCTGTGCGTGTGTGTGTCTCTCTATCTGGTGCGTGTGTGTGTGTGTGTGTGTGTGCGTGTGTGTGTGTGTGTGTGTGTGTGTGTGTGTGTGTGTGTGTGTCTCTATCTGTGTGTGCGTGTGTTTATGTGTGTGTCTGTGTGTGTGTGTGTGTCCTCTCTCTTTATCTGTGTGTGTGTGTGTGTCTCTCTCTATCTGTGTGTGTGTGTGTGTGTGTGCGTGTGTGTGTGTGGGACAGTTTAAAGTTCAACTCCCGTGGGACCATCATCTCCTCAGTTTTCCTTGTCAGACACACATGGCACTTTGTCTGTTTGTATCTCCGTTGCAGCAGACTGACTCCTGTTGGATAAAATAAGATGGCCGCCGCGTTTCAGCTTCACTCCAGTTTGAAATAAGTGCAGAGGACGAAAAAGAAAAGTGCACGCCAATGCTTCCTTCCAGGTCTGTTGTTGTGCCCCTGCTACTCCAGACGGGAGACCCTGTAGCAGCAGCTATGATGTAATAACGGTTGAAAAAAGTAGAATTTTTTCAGGTTTCAATATATTTTGTTATTAAAGCTAGAGTGCGTAAGTTTTTTTTCATATAAATGAATGTCCGTTACATTCAAGCAATCGCCAAAACGAGGAGCTCAAGAAATGTTTCAGTTGTTGATTCTACTGCCAAGAAAAAAAAACCTGTACGTACAGCAGAAGGTATAAAATCCATGAGCCATCACTGAAGGCTTTACCTCATGTAGATGCACCGACAGTGTTGTTGTAATTACTCAGAATTCCTCATGGGGGGGGGCGACAGAAGTTACGCATGATAGCTTTAAATTAAAACTTCCAAATCCTACCAATATCGACCGTTATAACATCATTAGCTGCTACAAATGCCATATGCCAAAGCAGCACACTCTCTCTCTCCGTCTCTCTCTTTCTCCCTTTCTCTCCCTCTCTCTGAGTGTCTCCCTCTTTCTTTCTCTCTCTCTCTCTCTCTCTCTCTCTTTCTCTCTTTCTCTCTCTCTTCTTTGTGAGATAAGGCTTCTTGAGGAGCATGGGTATTATTTTCTTTTTTCTTCTTTTCTTCTTGTTGCTATACCAGTAGTTTCTACCTGCTATAAGGGTCTCCGGTTGGGTAACTACTGTGGCCCATAGATGATCCACTGGTGTTATGTCCCCCACTCACACCATTGTTCCTGGAGCTTTGCGATGAATTTGAATTAGCTGACGATTGGGAGGAAGACAGTAACATGGCAGAAGCAGCAGCAGCAGCAGCAGCAGATGTAGATGTAGAAATCGAATGCGATGGTCCGGGCATTTGTGAATCATCACTGTCTATTCGCGCGCTGTCAAACACACTATCCTCCATTTCTAGGGTTAAGGAAAGGCCGGGGAGAATGCGGGTGTGTGCGGTAGGATTGGGGCCGCTCCACAAGTGCTCGTGGGGGGTTTGAGTAGCTAGAAAGGGGCCCGGGGAAGCCTCGGAGACCACAGACGTATGTGCAGCAGGCTCCGACACCGTGGAGGGTCTAGAAGCAGCGATTCCGGTCTGGGAGCCGCGGTGTATTCTGTGGCTGACGATGATGTTGTTTCCGAAGCCGCCCATTGAAGCCATGGTGGTGCTTTGTTCCCTCTGCACCACCGCCGTCATCCCACCTTCAGCTATCAGCCGGCGGATACGAGCCAGGGCGTCCTCCCCCGACACCCCGCCGAGCTCCGCAGAGTCTGAGGGGGCAAGGAGAAGGGGAAGGGGAGAAGAGGGGTTAGAGAGAGGTAGAACTTACAATGGGTTAATAAGGATTTTTATTTAGTATTTTTTTTTTCTTTTAAGTTCTATAATATATATAGGGGAAGGTGGGGTGATTTGTGCATTTTGGAAGTTGCAAAACCCCTTGTTTCTAGAAAACCGTGGAAGAAATTGGAAATGTGACCACATATTTAAGAAGGGCCATCCATTTGACTCATCCTGTAAAGAAGGGAGACACAAGGAATAAGATATAAGCACATTTAAGCTCAAAAAACTGTGTTTTGCCTTTCAAAGTAAAATTTCCATGATCAAGGTTTTTTGATTATTGTGTCTGAACAATTATAGACACGTTTGAAAACATTTGACACATGTTTTAGTGCTTTGGTATGCTACACTTTGAGTCTATATAGTTAGCACAATGTCAACCCTAAATTGCTGCATCATGCCTATTATCCAAAATTCTGGGGATGGGGGTGATTTGTGCGCAAGGGCCTGGGTGAGTTATAAGTAAGTAAGTAAGTAAAATGTATTTATAAAAGCACATTTATGACAGTTTGCACTGTCCAAAGTGCTGTACATAGTGCATTCAGTAGGTAAACAATGAAGGTACAATAACAATAACCAAAATAAAAGACGTAAAGCCCATACATCCACATAAACACAGATAGTAGTGCAGAGGTAAGATAGTTAATGGGGAGGAAACACCAGGGTGTACATATGGGTTTTGAGCCTTGATTTAAAGGCAGAAATGTAGGGGGAATCACATTTGTCAGGTGGCAGTTGGTTCCACAAGCACGGAGCAACTAGTGCAAAGTACATTTCTGAGAGTTGTGCCAGTGGCATGGCTGTATACGCTGGTCACCAAAAGAAAGTGATTGTCTACAGTAGCTCAGAAGAGAGTGACATCTCAATTCCACTTAACGACACCACTGATGAGAGTTCAGATGGCCAGAAAGATGATGATGGTGACTTTGTCATTGTGACACAATGACGCACAAATCACCCCACATAGTGGGGTGATTTGTGCGTCAAGACAACTTTTTTTCCGAAAGCTATATTTCTTAAACAGTTTATTCCAGATCCAAAGTTTTTATTGCCAGGGATGCACAACATCCTGAAATATATGTACATATTTGAGTTGGAGACATAACTGTCAAGGCCTCACTTTAAAATCACTTTGAGTAAAAAGTTGCACAAATCACCCCACCTTCCCCTATAATTTTTTTTTTAAATGTATAATAAATGATATAAAATTATAGAACTAGCTCTGGAGAGTCTGAGGGGAGAAGGGGAAGGGTAGAAGGGGGGTTAGAGATAGGTAGAACTTACAATGGGTTAATAAGGATTTTTATTTTTTATTTTTTTTATTCTATAATATATATATATTTTTTTGGTATACATTTTTTTTAAATGTATAATAAATGATATAAAATGATAGAACTAGCTCTGGAGAGTCTGAGGGGAGAAGGGGGAGGGGGAAGGGGGGTTAGAGAGAGGTAGAACTCAGGCACTTTTTGTCGCACTTTCCTCGCACTTTAAATTGTCTGAATGTTTTTATGTCCTAGAATTACCGTGTGATGTTCTTGTTGTTTTGGCTTTCTCCAATGTGTAGGCCAAGGTTTTACTGTGTTTTTACTGTGTCATATTGTTGTTGTCTACTGGTTAAGCAAAATGTAGCACAATGCCCAAGACAAATTTCCTTAACAGGACAATAAAGCTTACCCTGACCCTGACCTGACCCTAGAACTTACAATGGGTTAATGAGGATTTTTATTTTGTATTTTTTTTTATTTTATTTAAGTTCTATAATATATATATATTTTTTTTGGTATAATTTTTTTTTTAAATGTATAATAAATGATATAAAATGATAGAACTAGCTCTGGAGAGTCTGTGGGGGCAAGGAGAAGGGGAAGGGGGGTTAGAGAGAGGTAGAACTTACAATGGGTTAATAAGGATTTTTATTTTGTATTTTTTTTTAAGTTCTATAATATATATATATTTTTTTTTTGGAGAGGCTGTGGAGGCAAGGAGAAGGAGAGTTAGAGATGGACAACACTCATATTGGGTTTACAAGGATTTTTATTTAGCTTTTTTTTTCTATAATAAATCTTTTTTTAAATGTATAATAAATTATTTACAGTTATACACCCAGCACTGGAGAGTCTGTGGGGGCAAGGAGAAATACAACTTTTAAAAAAAAAATATTATTATGAACATTTTTAGTATCCAATTTTTTTTATATTAGTTATAAATGATTATTTCTTTGTTTGTTCTTATAAAGACCATGGATTCTCTATCAGCTCAACTGAATGGATGGATTATATATAAATCAGATCAGAGCTGCAGCTGGGCTTAATCAGGCTCAAACAGGGAAAGACTTCAGACTGAACAAACCTGCGTCTGTATCACTCACTCTCACACACACACACACACACACACACACACACACACACACACACACACACACACACACACACACACACACACACACACACACACACAGAGAGAGAGAGAGAGTCAGGCCTGTTTCACAACCATTAGGCTAAAGAATGACAGTCTTCCTGTGTTTATCTTGAATCATGTGTTATGTTTATCGTTCTAAAAGCCAGAAATACCAAGAAACTTAAAGGAATACTTCACCCATACAGAACCAGCGTTCTATCATTATAAAATCACTATAATGATATAATGAATGAGGTTTTTCTTCCCTCAGTCTTCCTTTGGCCCAGCTGTCCTGTTAATCCTAACCCTACATTTTACCATGTGTGATGTCACAAATGGGAAAATGTAGGGTTAGACAGTGAGACCATAAAACAAGCTTTCTGCCTTTTCACAGGCTAGGATGAACCGATTTCTAAAATGTTTGCACATTTATACTACATAGGATCTCAGAGTTCAATACACCTTCATATTCCCACCAGGTGAAATAAGTCTTTAATATTGTGCTCAGATAATAGATCACTTTTTGTCAGAATCAGTTAATATCTCCTCATGAGCTCAGACTGTAAACTGGCATGTTATTAGCTACGGTTCCCCCTCTGTTGACCTGCTTGTTTACAGAGCCTAGGCCGTGTATTAACACAGTACAGACAGGTAGAAGATCATGAGGAGAAATTAGATATTCTATTCACTGATTTTGACAAAAAGCGTTCTCCAGAATCACACACACGCGCACACACACACACACACACACGCGAGAACAGTAGAAATATTTGTAATAATAATAAGGTGTAGCAGTGGACCCCCCCCACACACACACACACACATCCCCCCAGACCCCACCCACCCCACACATCTCCCCCCCCCAAACACACAACCCCCTCCCAAACACAACAACACACCCCCCCCCAACCACAAAACCCCTCCCCCCACCCCCCCCCCCACACACCCCCCCCCCCCCACACACACACCCCCTCCCCCCCCACACACACACCCCCCTCCCAGACCCCCTCCCCTCCCCCCCCCCCCCCCCCCCCCCCCCCCACCCACACACACACACACACACACACACACACACACACAGACAGGTGAAGGTAATAATAAAGTGGTGTTAAACCCTGTGTGTGGCAGTGGAGCAGTACCAGTGGCTGTGTTTGGGTCAGTAGCGTCTGTAGCGTCTGTAGCTCTGTTGGTCTGTGAGGCTTCTGACTGGCCCAGGGCTGCTCGGCTGGTCGAGGGGGTTTCCGGAGGGGGGGCTGGGGGGGGGAGAGGACAATATAAGGTTAATTTCATTTGAGGGGCGTGGGTGTGTGGGTGTGTGAGAGAGTGAGTGTGTGTGTGTGTGTGTGTGTGAGTGAGTGAGTGAGTGAGTGAGTGAGTGAGTGAGTGAGTGAGTGAGTGAGTGAGTGAGTGAGTGAGTGAGTGAGTGAGTGAGTGAGTGAGTGTGTGTGTGGGCTGGGGTTAAAGAGTTAGAAATACAACGTCAATTATACTGAAATTAAGACTGAAAACACTTTGAACGAGTCTTTCATTTAGCCCAAATAACGCCACAGCGACTCAGATTCAACTTCATGGGTGTCAATAATTCATCAGTTATTTATTTTGGCTGGAAATAATACAACAATAGGTGATAATGTATCGAATTTAAATGGAATATTTTGAGTCCAAAATCGAAAACTTTTTCCACTGAAATTTTTGGTAATTTCTTAATTCAAAGATCATGGACATTTTCCATCAATTTTATAAGTGTTGTTTATTATATTGTTTTTCAGTGTGTATAATATATATTTTTTTTTAAACCTTTATTTAAATTTGGGTAAATCCCATTGAGACCGAAGACTCTTTTGCAAGGGAGACCTGTTTTCCTTTCCCACGTTACCATTCACACACACATTCATACACCGATAGCAGCAGGCTAACTATCGACATTCACACGAGGCAAGGTGGGTGAAGTGTCTTGCCCAAGGACACAACAACTATGACACAGGTGGCAGGGCGGGGATCGAACCTCCAACCCTTTGATCATCAGCCGACCCGCTCTACCAACTGAGCCACAGTCGCCCCACACATAATATTGTGTATGTTACTGTGTCCGTACTGTGTGTGTGTGTCCGTAGTGTGTGTGTGTCCGTACTGTGTGTGTGTGTGTGTGTGTGTGTGTACTGTGTGTGTGTGTGTGCGTACTGTGTGTGTATGTGTGTGTGTGTGTGTGTGTGTGTGTGTGTGTGTGTGTATGAGTGTGTGTGTGTGTGCGTACTGTGTGTGTGTGTGTGCGTACTGTGTGTGTGTGTGTGCGTACTGTGTGTACTGTGTGTGTGTGTGTGTGTGTGTGTGCGTACTGTGTGTGTGCGTAGCCCCTCTGCTCTCCGTCTGCGTCTGTGCGTGTTGCAGTTGGACGATGGGCGTCTGCGTGCCCTGTGATGTCACGGAGGGGGCGGGGTTTCTGGGCTGTAGACCAATCGCATTCATCAGACCCATGTCCCTGTCCAATCGCCAGCCGGAGCGGTTAGGCCTGAAATAACATGAGAGAAAAGGCAATGTATGGGTTAGGTTAGGCCTGAAATAACATGAGAGAAAGGCAATGTATGGGTTAGAACAGCACAAATACAATGAACTTATAATCTGTAATGTGTACAAGAGATTTGCCTAGAAACAGGTTACATATAATATGCTTGATTAAACCTGCAGTGTGTAGAATTTTGGGTTTTATTTCCTAGCAGATTTTGTAGAAAGTAATTATAATGTCCATAACTACATTTACTTTAGTGCATAATAGCTGATTTTTTTTTTTTAAATTATAATTTTTTCCCTTAGAAAGGGTCTCATATATGTCCATATTTCTGCATATTTTGGACCAAGGCCTAGTGCTGCCATCTTGACAGTGTCATAGTTGGAATGTCATCAGGTGCATTGTTTAAAATTTAGAATTGTTCTTGTCCTTGAAGGCCACTGTAGCTTCTGTTATTATTCTAAAGGGTTGGGGTTACCCAGGGAGCGCTGCATTCTAGAACTTTGTAGAACTTTCTTGATGATGTCATATTACACACTGCACCTTTAAAGTGTCTACGAGGAACTTTCAGTTACTGTTAAGCCTGTTACATACTCAGCGAGAAGAAAGAACAAACTTCTCGCTGACAGAGCTGAGAGAAGAAAGTGACGTCATTTTCTTCTCTCAGCTCTTGTTTAGCTGTTCTCGCAGCTTGTTCTCGACACATCACCCGGGCCGAACTTTCTTCTCGCAGCTTGTCCGAGAACTATTGTGTGATTGGTCAGTCTGAAGTCAATGAGGAAAGCGAAGTGCCCGTTTTAAA
>CM047513.1:497663-510163 GCA_026122265.1 Ammodytes dubius | reverse complement strand
CACTGCAGACGGTACGTGGTGTTAGCAATGTTGCTAGCAACCGCAGACTGCCCGTCACCGATAGACGCACCTGAGGGATAAACAAAAAGGAAACGGCTTAATGGTAAATACTGGGGATTGTGTTATCATGAATAGGGATGCAACAAATGTTTGGCAACCAACATTTTTTGTCTGATTTTTTTTTAAAAAGAGAAGCACTTTTGGTGTTTGGCCGAATAAGTGAAAAGGCCGAATAACTTGTACCAAACAATAAAGTTTTTAAATCATACGATCAAATCAGCATGAATTGAAGTGATTTGAAGATTGTATTGTCTACCAATTTATTCATTTATTTTCAATTATATTGTGCTTTGTTGGTTTAGGTTATGTCTGCTAGAATGGTTTATTTTATATTTTATAAGCAACAGTGAAAAAACTGGCAAACTAAAAAAAAAAACATCAATGCTGCAATGTTTGTGTGTCTCTCTGTCTGTCTGTGTGTGTGTCTGTGTGTGTCTGTCTGTGTGTCTGTGTACCTGCTAGCACTCTGTTAACCGTGGTGTGTCTGTCTGTCTGTGTGTGTGTGTGTGTGTGTGTGTGTGTCTGTCTGTGTGTCTGTCTGTGTGTGTGTGTACCTGCTAGCACTCTGTTAACCGTGGTGTGTCTGTCTGTCTGTGTGTGTGTGTGTGTGTGTGTGTGTGTCTGTCTGTGTGTCTGTCTGTGTGTGTGTGTACCTGCTAGCACTCTGTTAACCGTGGTGTGTGTAGCCAGACCAGGCTGTCCTCTCTCATGGAAGATCCCAGCGTAGGGCAGATACTCAGGCAGGAGGAAGCGCCTGCCACACAAACAGGTTTATTTATAATTCAACAAGTATTTAGGTATTTTTATTTATTTGCGCACACTCAACAAATACATTAACAGTTAACACATGTAAAGATTAAAAGAGTATGTGCTGGAGAGGTCAGAAACCCGAATGGGCTTATCGAGTGACCTCACCAGGTTACTTAAATAAAAAGTAGACATTGAAATAAATGAAAATAAACACAAAAACAAAACTTTAAATTCATCTTAAAATATCCATGTTTAGGATGGTACACATGGGAAAATTATACCAAATAAATAAATAAAATAAAATCAGAAAGGTAAGTGAAGGACGTCTAATTAAATAAATAAAAGTAAATCAAGAATTAAAAAATACTAAAAATACTTTTTAAATTAAAGCTTACCAACCCAGTCTTCAATTAATAATAATAATAATAATTGATTGGATTTATATAGCGCTATATTTCTCTGTGACTCAAAGCGCTTTTACAGGGTTCCAGGTTCCATTCGTTCACACACAGTCATACCGGTGGTGGTAAACTACCATAGTAGCCACAGCTGCCCTGGGGCAGACTGACGGAAGCGTGGCTGCCATTCAGCGCCTACGGCCCCTCAGACCACCACCTCAAACATACAGCAATCATACACATTCACACCTGGCAAGGTGGGTGAAGTGTCTTGCCCAAGGACACAACAACCATGACACAGGTGGCAGGGCGGGGATCGAACCGCCAACCCTAGGATCGTTGGCCAACCCGCTTAACCACCTGAGCCAGAGTCGCCCTTCAGAGCTCCAAGCATCATAACAGACAGTGTGTTTTAATGAAAGAGAATCATGAATCCATTCTCACCGTGGGACAAATCGCCCGAGCGAGGGAGCAGACATCCGGGCGTTACGAGGTGTTCTGTGTCTGGCTCTTTCTCCGGTGTCACTGGGAGAGGAAAGGTAGAAAGCACACAGGCATTGGTTTAATAGACATATTTACGCAAATACAATTCTGGCAGCATTTGTATTAATTCAGTTTTAGTCTTTAGTCGAACATTTTTATTAGTTTAGTCACATTTTAGTAATTTTTCATCTTTTTCTAGAAACATTGACTTCAAAAGAATAACCACGACTGATGCACAACCTTAAAACAGTATGTAAGGGGGCGCCTTTAGCTCAGTTGGTAGGGCGTCCCCCTCCCGGGCCGGGCCCAGCAGCAGACCCGGGTTCAATTCCCACCCGCGGTCATTCTCTGCATGTCACTCCCCTCTCTGCCCCATTTCAACTCTGTCTCTCTGCACTATCAATAAAGCATAAAAATGCCCAAAAAATATCTTAATCTAATCTAACGTGATAAACCGGTTAAATAGAAACTTAATGTAAAGGTACTCCAGTTCACCTCGATGTTACGCTGTGTTAGTAGCTACGGTGTGCTCCTTTGTTTACATACCAGTTTACAGAGCCTAGGCTGTGTATTAACAATAAAACAGAATCTAACATTATAAACCAGGTTGAATATAAACTTAATATAAACATACTCTAGTTCTTCAAAGTCCACCTCGCTGCTGTCCAAAGGGTTAGCTGTGTTACTAGCTACGGTGTGCTCCTTTGTTTACATACCAGTTTACAGAGCCTAGGCTGTGTATTAACACCATATTGAATGACTTGATTCTAACATTAACATTATAAACCAGGTTTAATAGATATCAATGTAAACATACTCTAGTTCTTCAAAGTCGACCTCACTGCTGTCCAAAGGGTTAGCTGTGTTGCTGCTAATTTTGGACATGCCACTTTTTGTTCAAATGTCAATAAAAGCTGAAATATATCTTTTTCCCCCACAATATTGCCTCTTGTACATCGTCTTATTATCTTCTGGGAGAAGCCTGAGTCATTTCCAATCAAGAAAAATCTTGCTGGTTTCATAAAAGTAACTTTAAGTCAAAATTTGCCAGAGGTATGAATAATTTCAGTTTCAACTGTAAGCACACAGCACAGCAGGGTTATTGTTGGAAGCAATTTTAGCGTTTTCCAGAATCACTGACTACACCTTTAAATATAAACTTAATGTAAACATACTCTAGTTCTTCAAAAAGTCGACCTCACTGCTGTCCAAAGGGTTAGCTGTGTTACTGGCTACGGTGTGCTCCTTTGTTTACATACAAGTTTACAGAGCCTAGGCTGTGTATTAACACCAGATTGAATGACTTGATTCTAACATTAACATTATAAACCAGGTTTCATAGATATTAATTCCTTCGTGATTTTCTCTACTTATGACATCTATTGCAGTATGTCCGTCCTGGGAGAGGGATCCCTTACTCTGTCGACTCTCCCTGAGATTTCTTTAAAAAAAAATGTAATCCCGGTAAAGGGTTTTTTACTGGGAGTTTTTTCTCAGCCGAGCTAAGGGTGAAAGGGCAGGGTGTCATATTGTATCATATTGTATGAAAGGTAAAGCCCACTGAGACAAATGTATTTGTGATTTTGGGCTATACAAATAAAACTGATTTGATTTAATGTAAACGTACTCTAGCTCTTCAAAGTCCACCTCGCTGCCCTCCATGGGGTTAGCTGTGTTACTGGCTGGTCCCTCAGAGGAGCTCATGGCTCTCAGCCTGTTCTGCTGGTATCTCAGAGATCTCTGGCGGATACTGTCTCTCCTCGACAGGTACTGGATCATCCTCTGAGCGTAGTACGCAGCTGGGGACAGTCTGGAAGGGGGCAGACATTTGAACATTTAAATAAAAGAATAAACAAACATTTAAATGTGAAAAAAATGGGGTTGTGTAAGAAAAAAATAAAAATAAATAATGAAATCGCATGTTTAAAATTCTAATGTTTTGCATTTCACAACAGCTTTTAAGAAAATTTGTTATAAAACAAAATCATTATAGAAAAAATTATTGGATGGGGGTAAATAGAGTGTTCTTGTACCTGGCTGGGTCTGGGTACATGGAGTATTATCTATTATAGTATATTATATTATATTATATTACCAAGCTGGGTCTGGGTAGGTAATAGGGTTGCCGCGGTGTGGACATTTTCATACCGAGTAATACACGTGCGTCAACACCGGTGTTACCGAGTAAACACCACCAGACAGGGTCTTAAAAAAAAAAAAAAAAAAAAAAATGATTAGGCTTCACCGCAGATTTCAAGAGAAGACGGTCCGTCGGCTCTGTAGGCGCTTACTTTGATCTTAAACATTAGATCGCGCAATTTATTCTTGAACAAAACAAATGCTTAGTTGTTTGTAGATCATTTGGTTAAATTATTATGCAATTTGTTCAATATGAGCCACCAGAGCCACCGTACTGTGTTGCCTCATCGAATCAGAACGACTGGTGGGCTACTTCACTTTTACCTGTCTGTAGGCTATCAGAGCCATGATCGGAGCGCAGTTTATTGAATGCTTGGATTAAATTCACTCGTTTAAACTCGATGTGATCCTTGACTCATACCAACCCATATGAACTTTCTACATGGTGTCAATAACTGTTGTCGGTGCACTTTGAGGTGTGTCGGTGACGCGACGTCATTTTACCGGGGCTTCAGCTCCAAATGTTTTGAGTGAAGCTACCACGGATAGGCATATATTTGCGGCGTGATTTCCACTGGGGATTTAACATGTTCTCCCCCCCCCCCCCCCCACACACACTTTACAATTTATAATTTTTTCACCGCAAGCTGTCATCGACACGGAGCAGCAGCACACAGACAGCCTGCCGCTGTGTAGGCGCGGGTGTGTGTGAGTGTGTGTGTTTACCTCCGGTTACCTCCCGTTGCTGAATCTTCAACAGTTTGCAGACTACCTAGTTTAGCCTACGTTTTCAGGTTCCCTAGTATTGGGGTTTCATCAAAAATATTGCCAAATAGGCGCGTTTGCTTTGGGCTTTGAAGCCAAGTCCTCCGCCATCGTCTTATAAACTCTCTACGGGAGACTCCGCTGCTGTGACGCGGCTCTGCGCTGCACGGAGCGGAGCAGACACTTTCAGTTTCATTGTTTTCTGAGTAGCCTTATTATAACTTAGAATTTAGAGTAGCCTCAGACATACTAGTTTTTTATTTAGCCGAATGAACTGCCGCCGTCACGCAAAATTTAACCAATTGGCTTTTATGTATGTCTTTTTTTTTTTAAATAGGCATATGCCTAGACTATCCGGTGTTGCTCGGTGTTGAGGCTCCCACCGGTGTGAGCCTCAACACCGAGTAACACCGGTAACACCTACTACCGCGGCAACCCTAGTAGGTAATATAATATTGATTATATAGGTTAATAGGTTGATCCTACCCCTTTTCCACTGTGGAAAAGGGGTAGGATCAAATAAGTTTATACTTCTTCCTACTCCTTTTCAGGCATATCAATTCAATATGTTATTTGTTTATTTTTTGTTTATTTTTTGTTTATTTTTATTTGTGAAATCATTTGAACATATTTTTTTATTGTATTTTCATGCTTTTAATTTTTCTTTTTTTGATATGTCTGAAATAAAATTGAATCAATCAATCAATCAATCAATCAATCAATCAAAGGTAAATAAAGAGTGTTCTTGTACCTGGCGGGGTCTGGGTAGATGGAGTATTATCTATCATAGTATATTATATTATATTATATTATATTACCTAGCTGGGTTTAGGTAAATAGAGTGCTCTTGTACCTAGCTGGGTTTAGGTAAATAGAGAGTGCTCTTGTACCTGGCTGGGTCTGGGTACATGGAGTATTATCTATCATAGTCATAGTATATTATATTATATTACCTAGCTGGGTTTAGGTAAATAAAGAGTGTTCTTGTACCTGGCTGGGTCTGGGTAGATGGAGTATTATCTATCATAGTCATAGTATATTATATTATATTACCTAGCTGGGTTTAGGTAAATAGAGAGTGCTCTTGTACCTGGCTGGGTCTGGGTAGATGGAGTATTATCTATCATAGTCATAGTATATTATATATTATATTACCTAGCTGGGTTTAGGTAAATAAAGAGTGTTCTTGTACCTGGCTGGGTCTGGGTAGATGGAGTATTATTTATTAAAGTATATTATAGTATATTATAGTATATTACCTAGCTGGGTTTAGGTAAATAGAGTGTTCTTTTACCTGGCTGGGTCTGGGTACATGGAGTATTATCTATTATAGTATATTATATTATATTACCTAGCTAGTAAAGTATATTACCTAGCTGGGTCTGGGTAGATGGAGTATTATCTATCATAGTCATAGTATATTATATTATATTACCTGGCTGGGTCTGGGTAGATGGAGTATTATTCATTATAGTATATTATATTAGTTACCTGGCTGGGTCGGGGTAGATGGAGTATTAGTTATCATAGTAAAGTATATCATAGTATATTATATTATTGCCTAGCTGGGTTTAGGTAAATAGAGAGTGTTCTTGTACCTAGCTGGGTCTGGGTAAATAAAGAGTGTTCTTGTACCTGGCAGGGTCTGGGTAGATGGAGTATTATCTATCATATCATATCATATCATATCATATCATATCATATCATATCATATCATATCATATCATATCATATCATATTATATTATATTATATTATATTATATTATATCATATTATATTATATTATATTATATTATATTATATTATATTATATTATATTATATTATATTATATTATATTATATTATATTATATTACCTGGCTGGGTCTGGGTAGATGGAGTATTATCTATTATAGTCATAGTATAGTATATTACATTACCTAGCTGGGTTTAGGTAAATAAAGAGTGCTCTTGTACCTGGCTGGGTTTAGGTAAATAGAGTGTTCTTGTACCTGGCTGGGTCGGGGTAGATGGGATGGTCTCTAGATCCTGACATGTCATAACGAGACAGAGACAGCAGAGAGGATTCCAGCAGACGCCTGATAGAGACAGAGAGGAGGTTAGGGTGAGAGATAACTATTAATAAATGTTCATATTTAAACTCTAAACTAGAAAATCATTATAAAAATGTATTAAAAACATATAAAAATAAAAGAAAATGCATTATAAAAAAAAACAATGTATATATATATTTAAAAACATTTATTGTATAAGTATATTATAGAAAAAAAAATACAAAAAATAATTAAATTCATTATTAAAAAAATCATTAAAAGAAAATTCAATAACATATCTCTCCCTCCCCTCCTGAGTGAGTCCTTGTCATACAGAATATAAAAAAATAAAAATAAATAATAATAATAATAATAATAATAATAATAATAATAATAATAATAATAATAATAATAATAATAATAATAATAATAATAATAATAATAATAATACAAAAAATAAAATTAATTTCATAATAAAAATAATACAAAAAATTAAATCATTAACATATCAATAACAAATCCCCTGGTTACCTCCTGAGAGAGTCTTCGTCGGGCGGGTCCCCTGTGATCTCTGTGTGTAAGGCGTCTGTGGCGTCTGCCTGCCTGGAAGCCGTCTGTCTGAACACTCTCTCCCACTGGGCGCTCTCCTGGTTATACACCAAGCCCACTGTCTGCTCTCCACTCTGCTGGGAGGGGGAGGGGGCCATGGGGAAGGGGGCTGAGGGGGCTGACAAACACAAGGGAAAAGTTCAATTAGAAGGCAGTTTTTTTTTTCCTTTATATCGCTAACATTTTGACTTTTTTTCTACTTTTGAGCAACTTTTTTGGGGGACCGGAAAAAGTCGCAAAAGCAATTTATTTTTCTCGAACATTACATTTTTTTTTCTGCTATTTTTTTTGCAAACACTCCGAAAAAAAGTCAAATAACGCAAAAACATAATTTTCTTTTTCGACTTTTTTACGACTTTATAACTTTCATACTACATTTATAACCAGGAGCGCTCTCCTGGTTATAAATGGGGAAGGGGGCTGGGAGGGGGCTGAAAGAGCAGGGGAAAGTTTAGAAAGTAGAAATAAACTTTTGTGTCTCTGAACATGTGTAAATGAGGTGCATATATGCACAACAAGTATTCCTTATTGTCAGTGAAAACAAGGAACAGAAATGTGAATATAAAATATTCTAATAATCAAAATTAACAAAACTTCAATATCCAAGAGGCTCGGGCCAAAAAGAAATCTAAAAAAAAAAACTATATAGATTTTTTAAACACAGCCTTTTAGACAAACATATAAATATTAAACACACACACACACACACACACACACACACACACACACACACACACACACACACACACACACACACACACAGACACACACACACACACACACACCTGCAGTAGGCGCCGGCTGCTCGCTGGGTTCAGGCGCTGCTCTCCTCTCAGGGGGCGGAGCCTCTACTGACCGTCTGACATCATCGCTCTGTTGCCATGGTGAGGAGGGGGAGGAGCCAGCAGAGGTGGAGGACGCCTGTTAACATATTTAGAGATATTTAGTTATTGTCATTCCACTAAAAATGGTTTAATCTGCCAATACCAAAAGGTTTAGGGGTGCTGATAATTCTTTTTTATGGAATCGTGGGATTATGACGAATTACACCCGTGCGATGCAGCAAAAAAAATATATTTAAATTTATAAAAAAAAATTATATATATAAAAAAAAAAGTTGTCCTTGTCAATAAAGCATGGAAAATGAAAAAAAATTATCTTTAAAAATAAAAATAAATAAAAATCTACCTTTAAATTCACATTTAAAAAATAAAATTAAAATAAAAACAGTATACTGTCACTAATACCAAAAGGTTTTATTGACATTAAAAGGTTCTGAAAAAAATCGATTCATTTGTGGGATTATAAAGAATTACACCCGTGCGATGCAGCAAAAAAATATATATTTAAATAAAAAATAAAAAATAAAAAAAAAAAGTTGTCCTTGTCAATAAAGCATGGAAAATTAAAAAAATATCTTTAAAAATAAAAATAAATAAAAAAATCTACCTTTAAATTCACATTTAAAAATAAAATAAAATTAAAAACGGTATACTGTCACTAATACCAAAAGGTTTTATTGACATTAAAAGGTGCTGAAAAAAATCGATTCATTCGTGGGATTATTAATAGTCACACCCATACAATGCAGCAAAAAAAATCTATCTTTAAAACAAAATTTACAAAAAACATAAAAAAAAAAAAACAGCACACTGATTGGTCCAATTAGCACCTTTTAAAAGTGCATACAAAGGTCATAATAAATAATAACTCATACCTGATTGATCTAATGCATTTTTTGTTTGTTAAATCGATATAAAAATGTTATACTGTTTACCTGATTGGTGCGTTCCCATCTCTGCGAGTCATGGTTGAAGGTGAGCAGGTTGTGACAGGCTCTGCAGCGGTTGAGATGCCCCCGGGCGGCTTGAGAGGCAGAGGCCGTGTCCATAGTGTCCCTGGGAGGGGGCGGGGGTGGCGGGGAGGAGGGTAGTGGATAATGTTTGGAGAGACGGCAGCAGATTGAAGAGAAGAAGAAGAAGACGGCCCAGGGCGCTCCACTGGGTCCAGGTTGTTGTTGAGGAGCTCCTGGGCGGGTTCCTGGGCTCCGTCTGGGAGGCTGGAAGACCCTAGTGGAGCCTCCAAGTCCTGAAGGAAGGAAGCATTTTAGGGGTGAATAAACATTTTATTTTTTTATTTCGGTGTCTGTTAATTAACAAGATTCAGATTTTGAATTTTTCAAGAATATTAATTTTTTTTAAATATTTTTTTTTAAATATTTTTTTTTAAATAATTTTTTTTAAAGAATTTTTTAATAGTTTTTAAGATTTATTTCCATTTTAGGGAACGCTTGTTGTTAAAATCAATCAATATCTCCTTAGGATAGACTGGAGACTGGAAGACCCTAGTGGAGCCTCCAAGTCCTGTAAAGTCACAAGATTAAACAACAATTAAACACTCAAAAATTCAGAATGTTCCATTAAAAAATAGTTTCTGAATGTTTGCAAAAAATAAAAAATAAATAAATAAAACGGAATGTCGGCCAAAAAAAACAATCTATGCAAAACGGAGCCTCCAAGTCCTACAGTAAAGAAGCATTTTAGGGGTTAATAAACATTTTATTTTTTTATTTCGGTGTCTGTTAATTAACAAGATTCAGATTTTGAATTTTTTAAGAATATGAATTTTTTTTAAATATTTTTTTTTAAATAATTTTTTTTAAATATTTTTTTTTAAATATTTAAGATTTATTTCCATTTTAGGGAACGCTTGTTGTCAAAATCAATCAATATCTCCTTAGGATAGACTGGAGACTGGAAGACCCTGAAGGAGCCTCCAAGTCCTGTAAAGTCACAAGATTAAACACAACAATTAAACACTCAAATTCGGAATGTTCCCTTAATTTTTTTTCTGAATGTTTGCAAAAAAAAAAAAAAAAAGGAATGTCCACACCTAATTTTGGCCAAAAAAACATAATCTATGCAAAACAGAGACTTTACAACAATACCCGTCACACACAAACACATTTCACCTTAAATATAAGACACAAAACAACAGCAACCCATACACACCATAAACACACAAAAAAAAAATGCTTATTCAGACCCGGAAATTCCACAACAGACAGCCAGACAGCCAGCCAGACAGACAGACAGACAGACAGACAGACAGACAGACAGACACACAGACAGACAGACAGAGACATAAATCTCACCTGCATGCGATCAAACTCCATGAAGTATCTGCTGAGGTTGCACTGCAGCACATTTCTGAAGGACGCTGTGTTGTTGCCGCTCCGCGACCCGTCCCAAAAGGGGTGATGCCCGCTGCTGGTGCCCGCCGCCCCTAACCCTGCCCCCCCTCCCTCCCTGGCCCCCCCTGGATCTAAGCCCTGCGATTGGCTGAACCCCCTCCCGCCCTCCGATGACGCTGCCGACGTGTAGACAGGGCTTTGAGAGCTGTGCGAGGAACCGTCTTGCTGTCTCAAAACCGATAGCAGACTGATGGATGAAGAGGAAGTTCTGGGAGGTAGCATGCCACTCGGGCTGGTGATGTTCCCTCCTTCTCGCACACTAAGCACATTCCTTCTCCAGTCTGGCCCTGATGTTTGTCTAGAACTAGTAGTATTTGAAGAGTGACTGTCTGTGTGTATGCTACTAGGGGCTGAATTTGGGTTTAGAGAACTCCCGGCGCTGTAGTAAACAGAAGTGAAAGCGGAGGGTCTTTCGGTGGGCTGCCGAGGCTCCGTGCGGGCTGAAGAGAAGGTGTTGTTTTGGGGTTGGGGTTGCGTGCTGTCGGGGGGTAGAGCCATGGAAGGGTTGCGTGTGAGGGAGCAGCGTGTACACAGACACACCATGCCTAGGTGTTGGGTGCAGCCCGGATAGGGGGGTGGGGGCTGGGTAGGCCCACGGTCAGAGGGAGGGTACTGGCTGAGAGGGATGTTAGATGGTGGGTCTCCTATCGTGCCCACATTACCTGTGGACGAAAAAAAAAAGACACATTTCAGTTATTTTAATTAAAATTATTTGTTGTTGTTGTGTTACTGTGATGTTTTTATTAAAAGAATAGCTGCAGCAATATTTTTTTCACAGGTTTCTGAACTGAAAACGAATCTTGTCCTCAGCACTTCAAAGCAACAAAGGTAAGACTGGAAACTTGACTTAATATTTAACTAAACAGTGTTCTCTGTATTTCTCAGTTTGGAAGCTTAACTTAAACCTGCAGTGTGTAAAATATTGGGTTTTATTTCCCAGCAGATTTTGTAGAAAATAATTATAATATCCATAAGTACGTTTAATTTAGTGCATAATAGCTGCATTTTTTTTTTATTATATTTTTTTTCCTTAGAAAGGGTCTCATAAGTTCTAACAAATGGTAAAAGAATAACGTCACTAAACATTATACTTTTTGAAATAAAGGCTGAAAACATAAAGGCGTAAGTGAAAACCTTCAGTTGAGCTTGGCGCACAAAAGGCGTAAGTGCATCATAAATAGGCTCAAGAGCTGACAATATGGAGGGATTGCAGAAAAGACCATCATTTATACTACAGAAAAGGTGTTTTTGAATATGTTTGGAGAATTTGATATACCCACATATGATGGAGAACATATGGACACTAAAATAAACACTTTATTTTTTATTTTATTTTAATAAAAAAAAAAAAAAAAAAAAAATTATTAAATATTAATTCCTTGAAGCCTAATCTCTATTAAAGTAGAGATTGATTTCATATGCTGTTTAAATATTTATGATCAATAAAAAGTTTGTTTTTGCTCTCCTGTAAAATTCTGGAAATGTCACTTACGCCCTTTTCGCTCCAAGCCAATACGAGTATTGTCAGCTCTTTAGCCTATTTATGATGCACTTACGCCTTTTGTGCGCCAAGCTCAGTGCACTTACGCCTTTTTTGCTCCAAACTCAACTGAAGGTTTTCACTTACGCCTTTATGTTTTTAGCCTTTATTTCAAAAAATAAAATGTTTAGTGACGTTATTCTTTCACCATTTGATAGAACTTATCAAGACCTTTAAAATGATATATAAAAGTCATTTTCGCAAAATATGTCACTTACGCCCCTTTTGCTCCAAGCCCTCGTTATCAAGACCTTTAAAATGATATATAAAAGTCATTTCTAATCTCTATTAAAGTAGAGATTGCTTCCATATGCTGTTTTTTGTTAAATATTTACAATCAATAAAAAGTTTGTTTTTGCTCTCCTGTAAAATTCTGAAAATGTCACTTACGCCCCTTTTGCGCCAAGCCCTCGATATGTCCATATTTTTCCATACTTTGGACCAAGGCCTTGTCACTGCCATTTTGGAA
>CM047513.1:485163-492663 GCA_026122265.1 Ammodytes dubius | reverse complement strand
GGTTTACAAACATATTCTAGTCTTACGTTTGGTTCCAGGTTCCTCAAAAATAATTTGATTTATGATGATAGAATTATTCAATACTAAGAATTACATGTAGAGAAAATATGTTTAGTAAACTAACTGCAGGCTCTGTGAATGTAAACAAACCCCCTCCTCTGAAACTACACAGTGACCCTTTAAACACATTTCTTTTTTTTTTTAAGATATTTTTTTGGGCATTTTTATGCTTTATTGACAGAGAGACAGAGGTGAAATGGGGCAGAGAGGGGAGTGACATGTAGAGAATGACCGCGGGCTGGAATCAAACCCGGGTCTGCTGCTGGGCCCGGCCCGTGAGGGGGACGCCCTACCAACTGAGCTAAAGGCGCCCCCCCCTTTAAACTCATTTCTAAATAGATGAGTTGAAACATTCTGCAGTCTTCTCACCTGTCGGGGCTGAATGCCAACAGGAAGGTTGAACGAGGGCTGTCCGGCAACTCCACTTTCTGTCAAACAAAAACATTTCAACAGATTTTGTTAAATTTTGTTCAAAACTCTGTCGCTGTTCATGAAAGACAAGTCAGTACAAACTTAGAAAATGGAACAGAGTGAATCAAACCCTCAGTTCAACAATACTTTGTTTTAGATAAAGTTTGTTCATCCTTCTGCCCAGAAATTAAGATTAAAGGTGCAGTGTGTAATATGACATCATCAAGAAAGTTCTAGAAAGTTCTAGAATGCAACGCTCCCTGGGTAACCCCACCCCTTTAGAATAATAACAGAAGCTACAGTGGCCTTCAAGGACAAGAACAATTCTAATTTCTAAACAATGCACCTGATGACATTCCAACTATGACACTTTCAAGATGGCGGCACTAGGCCTTGGTCCAAGATATGCAGAAATATGGACATATGAGACCCTTTCTAAGGAAAAAAATTATAATTAAAAAAAAATGCAGCTATTATGCACTAAATTAAATGTACTTATGGATATTATAATTACTTTCTACAAAATCTGCTCGGAAATAAAACCCAAAATTCTACACACTGCAGGTTTAAAGAGCATTGTGTGTATTTGGAACAAATATATATAATGCAAAGGTTATGACGTTTCAGTTGAATGAAAGCAGTATTATCTCCACCCCACAAACAAACAAACAAACAGACAGACAGACAGACAGACACACCCACTTAGTCACACACACACACAAATACACACCCAGACAGACAGACAGACACACACACACACACACCCACTTAGACACACAAATACACACAGACACACACAGCCCCTCCCACACCCCCCACCAACAACACACACACACACACACACACACACACACACACACACAGACACAGACACACCCCCTCCCACACACACACACACTCCCCCACACACACACACACACACAAACCCACCTGACTCTGCCATTTCATCCATCGTACTTTCTCCTCCACCAGCAGCTGCAGCATCCTGTGGGAACTCCTGCTCTGAGCTCCTGTCTCTCTGCTGAGCAGGATCCTCACCGCATTCCTCTGACGGGCCGCCATGACGGGGGGGGGGGGGGGGGGGGTGGACTACAGCGCAGCCCGGGACCAGGCCATGCACTGACTAGGCTGCAAGGGGGGAGAGGAAAACATTGGGTTAAAATATTGCTCTTAAAGGTGCAGTGTGTAATATGACATCATCAAGAAAGTTCTACAAAGTTCTAGAATGCAACGCTCCCTGGGTAACCCCAACCCTTTTGAATAATAACAGAAGCTACAGTGGCCTTCAAGGACAAGAACAATTCTACATTTTAAACAATGCACCTGATGACATTCCAACCAACATGGATTCCTCCATAAGACTTGCCTGCTCAATGTACAAAATGTAATATTAATATTTGTAATTCTCCGCTCAGGAGGATAATTCAGATTATTGGCAGAGGTGATTTTACACCAATGAGGACATATTTATGAATGAGGATATTGATTTTAGCTAATAAATAACTTAAAATGTTACACAGTGTCCCTTTAAAGTATTGCTCTTAGTAAGTTCTCATCCGGGCATTTCTCGATTTCTCGCCTACACAAACTTGCATACACAACCACAACATACTCAAATTAGTATGAGAAGGACGTTAGTAGGACATTTCGAACACAGCCCCACACACACACACACACACACACACACAGTCCCACACACACACACACACACACAGTCTAGGTTGCAGGAGGGAGGAGGAATACATTTGGTTAGAATATATATACAAAATATACACAACCACAACATACTCAAATTGGGTAATCAAACAGTGGCCCAGAGGAGGAGGAACAAATAGGGTTAATATTGAAAGGGGCACTGTGTAACATTTTAAGTAATTTATTAGCTAAAATCAATATCCTCATTCATAAATATGTCCAAGAGCAACACACACACACACACACACACACACACACACACACACACACACACACACACACACACACACACACACACACACACACACACACACACACACACACACACACACACACACACACACACACACACACACACACACAC
Source organism: Ammodytes dubius (assembly GCA_026122265.1). Taxonomy (NCBI): domain Eukaryota; kingdom Metazoa; phylum Chordata; class Actinopteri; order Uranoscopiformes; family Ammodytidae; genus Ammodytes; species Ammodytes dubius. The sequence continues at coordinate 490,133 of CM047513.1, read as the reverse complement.
ACACAACACACACACACACACACACACACACACACACACACACACACAACACACACACACAGACTAGAGAGAGATCATCACATTAATATCTTTTCACTCCGACCTCGTTTACTTTGGACTGTCAGGCTTCTACCTTTGATCCCACTTGACTAAATTCAAACCCTGCGTTCCAGTCCCCATACTTTCTACTATTTAGTTTGGTAGAAAAAAGATTTAGGATGTCCCGATTCTTGTGGCCAGGTTTAGGATGGTTAGAAGTACCCGGATGTCGGGCGTTCTGGTGGTGTAGTGGATAGAGTGTGTAACCATATCGGCTCCGGCCTTCGTTGCAGTGGTCGCAGGTTCAAATCTGACCTGTGGACCTTACTGCAGGTCATCCCCCCCCTCCTCTCTCTCTCCTCTCTCTCCTCTCTCTCTCTCTCTCTCTCTCTCTCTCTCTCTCTCTCCTCTCTCTCCTCTCTCTCTCTCTCTCTCTCTCTCTCTCTCTCCTCTCTCTCTTCTCTCTCTCCATTTCAACTCTGTACTGTCTAATAAAGCTTGAAAATGCCCCAAAAATAAATCTTAAAAAAAAAAAAAATACCCAGATGTCCTAGTACATCCGGCCGAGATTGTTAGTGTTAATAACTACAAGTGCAGCTCAAAAGGTATGTTTCAGTATAGAGAAAGGGAATACTGCTGCAGTGCAAACAACCAAGGTCTCCAATAAATAAAATACTTCTAGAATAAAAAGGTGAAAGTTCCACACCGCGATCAAAAGCAAGCCTGAACATTTGACATATTTAATCAATTTTAGCGCCATTTATGCTATTCTATTTTCCATTACTAACTTTCAGCTCCATTTTCAAATTGTTTGTTACATCACATTATTGTTAAACTGTTTTGTCAAAAGGTGTGGTCAGTGATTCTTGAGAACGCTTGTTGTTAAAATAATGTTGCCAAAATCAGTGAATATCCTCATGTACTGTGTGAGTGCTATGAAAATAATCCAGTGTTAATATACACAGCCTAGGCTCTGTAAACAGGCATGTTGCTTTACTAGGTGGCGCCTCTGTTTACATACCCTTTGTTTACATATCAGTTTACAGAGCCTAGGCTGTGTATCAACACTGGATTGTTTTTCAGCTCACACACACACACACACACACACACACACACACACACACAGTACAGACAGGTAGCAGATCATGAGGAGATATTCACTGATTTTGACGATTAGTGATTTTGACAACAAGCGTTCTCCAGAATCACTGACTCCACCTTTAATACATGTTGACATAAATTAACACACACACACACACACACAGAAGGATTTTGACTATTGATTTTGCCTCGGTTGCATTTTCCTCTATGAATTACCAGCTTGTTTACTCAGTTATGATCAAACGTAATTCAAAATCTTGAACAGGGTCGAAAGAGGTTCAATTAATTTCACGTGAAAATACAGCGAACATTGCGTTTGTCTTTATAACATTAGGGAACAAAAATAAAAATGTAATTCGCATTAAATCTGAGCGCACACGTGAATGTAGCTGTTATGAGACCAGATCAATCCTTTAATGTTTCCTAAACCGTCTAGAAATCAGCCCAAATGTTTATTTATTTCATTGTTTTTCGCCCTTTAAACTGAGGCTAATGCTACATTAGCTCTTTCCGGATGTCGGTCAGTTAAACGCCAACCGCTGAGGAAAATGCAACTTATTAATAGATTTTAAAAGGTTTAGCTTGTTTATAAAAGCATAAATAAACAGCCAAGGTGTTAATCTATCGGTGTAGGTGTTTAAACGTAACAAATGAGGCCTACCTTTCTTTCCAGAGCCCATTTCAAATTTCAACCGATGCTAAACCAATGCTAGCAGCAGTTAGCGGTTAGCTCGGCCAGGAACGGAAAATATGTCCGCTATGAATAATTACACTTTCTAGCGCTAACATCGGTGTTTTAGCGCCTATTCTGATAAACTGTGTTCCCTTTAGTCAACACACGACCTCCATTTTGTGTGAAATATGCGGATTAATGGAGGATTTCGGAGTATTTCTTGGTCCAATATTTGACGCCGAGGTGCTACTGCGTAACCAGCTAGCAGGCTAGTTAGCCACACACACACACAGGCTGACGAACAGAGCGCCGATAACAGTCGATCGATCTCTCACACACTCACACACACTCACACACACACACACACACACACACACACACACACACACACACACACACACACACACACACAACACACACACACACACACACACACACACACACACACACACACACACACACACACACACACACACACGGGGCGCCGATCCCAATCGATCGATCACAAAAATCCATTCAAAAATCTAGACGTTGAGTGAAGCCAGAGTTAAAATCTTTATTTCATGTTTACAACATAAAGCCAAAGTGTCCAACATTTTAGCAGAACAGATTTTTGGAAAACAGCCTGTTTTCATTTTATAAATCAAATAACATTACATGTAGGGGTCTTAAAAATTCACTTTCAGCATGTTTTTAAGAAGAAAATGTCTCATAAATCAGACAATGAACAATAAATGAACGAATCCTTCTGGCTACTCACAATAAAGCCAGAGTTAACATATTTTTTATTTTTACAACATATTACTGTATAAACCAAACAAATAATTTTCATACACACCCTGCGTTCCAATCTCCTCCTCTTTCTTTTCTCTATTCTACTACTACAATCTGACCATTAAAATAATCTAGTTAGGATGCAGTAGGCTACACTTGGGACATACTTTTACTTTTTATTTCATCATAACATTGCTCCTTGATCTTGCCTCTTGCTTTTATACCTGTCTCATCGCTGGTTGTTTATGGAGGCTTCGTTGATGTGACGTCACTTCACGTGCGCACGGATTGTGGGTCAGAATCGCCCAAATAGGATGCGTTTTCAACACTAAAAATCTCGACTGGATGTAAATTAAGACATTCGGGTATTTCTAATCCATACCAAATCTGGCCACAAGAATCGGGACATCCTAAATATTTTTTCTACCGTACTAAACAGTAGATAGTATGGGCACTGGAACACAGCCAATGATATGAGGGAAAAAGATCCTTTATTTTGAATGTAGCCTACGATAGCCAGCCAACCACTAACGTTTTAGTAACAAAACATATATTTCATAATTTTTTTAGCTCCTCAACGTCCCGTTTTAGAGATAAAAAATAAGCTTGATGACAAATATTTTTCGTCATAGTTTTTAAGCAAAATTCATTAAAGGTGCAGTGTGTAATATGACATCATCAAGTAAAGTTCTAGAAAGTTCTAGAATGCAACGCTCCCTGGGTAACCCCACCCCTTTAGAATAATAACAGAAGCTACAGTGGCCTTCAAGGACAAGAACAATTCTAAATTTTAAACAATGCACCTGATGACATTCCAACTATGACACTTTCAAGATGGCGGCACTAGGCCTTGGTCCAAATATGCAGAAATATGGACATATATGAGACCCTTTCTAAGGAAAAAATAAATAAATCTAAAAAAAAATTCAGCTGTTATGCACTAAATTAAATGTACTTATGGATATTATAATTACTTTCCTACAAAATCTGCCAGGAAATAAAACCCAAAATTCTACACACTGCAGGTGTAATTAATTCATTACATAACATGTATTTTCCTCGGTAACATATGAGGCAGGAACCTCGTTTACAACATGGCAGTAAACATTCACTGACACCTCTGACACAAATAAGACAAGTAAGTTACTTAAAGGCCTATAAAACTACTTTGAATATAAAGGTGTAATGCATTACTGAGATCCTAGTATATAATTGCGAAAAAAATTAACAGGTTAATCTAGCTGAAAAACAGTAACTGTTTTTTTTAACCCTATATTTCTCTTTCTGGACTATCACAGAAAGAGAAATATAGGGTTAAAAAAAAACTACTTTGTAATATTACTGTAATGTCTTTTACTGTACATCCAGTAATTTACAAGTACTTTTTTTTTAACCCTATATATCTCTATTCTGGATGTCACAAAGAAATATAGGATTAAAAACACCTTTCAGCTTTTCTCAGGCTAGGATGAACCGATTTAAATTTTTTTTGCACATTACTACAATAAGATTCAAATCAATACACCTCAATTCAACCGTGAAGTAGGCTTTAAAGAAAAGAGCATCAGAAATAAGCAGTAAACATTAAAACATAATACTTGAAGTGAAATAGATAAAAATCACTTAATTACTAAGGATAGAAATAAAGGCAGCGTTTGATTGTTACAGGTGCACACACAGTGAGAAGTACAACAAAAACAGCGAGCCTGTGCGTGTGTGTGTGTGTGTGTGTGTGTTTGTGTGTTGTTTGTCTGTGTGGGTCTGTCTGTCTGTGTGTCTGTTGTGTATCTGTCTTCTTTCTCTCTCTCTCTCTCTCAGGTGTGTGTGTGTTTGTGTGTATGTGTGTCTGTCTGTCTCCAGTCCGTCGTCTCTGTCCGTCCGTCTGTCGTCTGTCCGTCTCTCTGTCTGTCCTGTCGCCGTCCGTCTGTCCGTCTTTTTCTGTCTGTTCTCTCTCCGTGCCTCTCGTGTGTTGTTGTGTCTGTCTGTCTGTCTTCTGTGTTTATCTGTCTGTCTCTCTCTCTCTCTCTGTTCTCTCTCATGTGTTTCTGTTGTCTTCTTCTTCCTCCTCTCGTCTCTCTGTCTTCTTCTGTCTCGATCAGAAGTTTTCCTTGTAGAAGTGAAAGCCGAATCGTTCACATTCAGCTTTGATGGTCTTAGCCAGAGCAGGAGCCCGCAGTAGAACACATGGACCTTCCCTTTCTTCTCCTCAGACACCTTCTGAAACACCTGGAAAAAATAAAAAATAAAGTTATCTGCATGTTTTAACCAAAATCTACTCAACTTCTAAAGCACTGACATCAACTAAACTTTCCATAATCATTCTCAGCACTATTCTGAAGGTTATTACAGAAGGATTTGTTCATCATGTTGTTCACTGTCTGAA
>CM047513.1:470163-472663 GCA_026122265.1 Ammodytes dubius | reverse complement strand
GAGAGAGAGAAAGAGAGACAGACAGACAGGGTTAGAAAGAGAGAGAGAAGTAGAGAGAGAGAGAGAGAGCAGAAGAAGGAGAAAGGAGAGAGAGAAGTGAGAGAGAGAGAGAGAGAGAGAGAGAGAGAGAGAGAGAGAGAGGAGAGAGACATACCCCCCCCCCCCCTGACCTGATGGTGAGGTTCTCCATGACTTCGGGGAAGTTCTGCAGCTCGGCCTCCAGCTCGTCGAAGGTGATGGTTCCGCTCTGGTCCTGGTCGGCCGACTCAAACAGAGCCACGGTCAGCGCGTCCAGCTTCTGCTCCGGCAGAGAGATAGCACTCTCTCTCAGGCAAGACTTCAGCACTGTACGCAGCTCATCTGGGTCTATGGACCCACTGCCTGGGAGAGGGATAGTTATTATGTCTGTCTGTCCCCTTGTCTGTGTGTCTGTGTGTCTGCTCAGGCAGGGAGATAGCAGCTTGTCTGGGTCTATGGACCCACTGCCTGGGAGAGGGATAGTTATTAGTGTGTCTGTCTGTCTGAGTGTGTGAGGGCGTGTAGCCACTGCCTGGGAGAGGGATAGTTATTAGTGTGTCTGTCTGTGTGAGTGTGTGAGGGCGTGTAGCCACTGCCTGGGAGAGGGATAGTTATTTAGTGTCTGTCTGTGTGTCTGTACGCAGCTCGTCTGGGTCTATGGACCCACTGCCTGGGAGAGGGATAGTTATTATGTCTGTCTGTCCCCTTGTCTGTGTGTCTGTGTGTCTGTGTGTCTGCTCAGGCAGGGAGATAGCAGCTTGTCTGGGTCTATGGACCCACTGCCTGGGAGAGGGATAGTTATTAGTGTGTCTGTCTGTCCCCTTGTCTGTGTGTCTGTGTGTCTGTGTGTCTATGGACCCACTGCCTGGGAGAGGGATAGTTATTAGTGTGTCTGTCTGTCTGAGTGTGTGAGGGCGTGTAGCCACTGCCTAGGAGAGGGATAGTTATTAGTGTGTCTGTCTGTCTGAGTGTGTGAGGGCGTGTAGCCACTGCCTGGGAGGGGGGGGGCAGTTAGTTAGTGTCTGTCTGTGTGTCTATTCAGGCAGGGAGATAGCAGCTCGTCTGGGTCTATGGACCCACTGCCTGGGAGAGGGAGGCAGTCAATTAATGGATCAATCAGTCCATTAAGATTTTTTTTTTTTTTTGCTTTTTATTTATTTATTTTTTCTGTTGATAATTTTGGGGCATTTTGGCCTTAATTAGACAGTTTTGGAGGGACAGAGATGTACTGTATGTGTGTGTGTGTCTCTCTCTCTCCGTGTGTGTGTGTGTGTGTGTGTGTGTGTGTGTCTCTCTCTCTCTATCCGTGTGTGTGTGTCTCTCTCCGTGTCTCTCTCTCTCTCTCTCTCTCTCCGTGTGTGTGTGTGTCTCTCCCCGTGTGTGTCTCTCTCTCTCTCCCCGTGTGTGTCTCTCTCTGTGTGTCTGTCTGTGTGTCTGTCTGTCTGTCTTACCGTCCACGTCATAAACCTGGAAGAGGAAGTGCAGCTTGTCTGTCTCCGTGCCGTGGATCAGAAGGTCCAGAGCTTTGAGCAGCTCGTCCAGAGAGATGGAGGCCGAGCCATCTGAGTCAAAGAGGGCAAAGAACCGCTCTGCAAAGAAAGACTGAGAGAGAGAGAGAGAGAGGGAGAGAGAGGGAGGGAGAGGGAGAGGGAGAGAGAGAGAGGGAGAGAGGGAGAGAGAGAGAGAAAGAGGGAGGGAGGGAGAGGGAGAGAGGGAGGGAGAGAGAGAGGGAGGGAGAAAGAGACAGAGAGAGAGACAGTTGATGATGTGCTTTGGCAATATTGTATCTTTCATGCCAATAAAGCCAATTTGAATTGAATTGAGAGAGAGAGAGACATACAGAGAGAGACATACACACTCTCTCTCACACACACACACACACACACACACAGAAGGACAGTCTAACCTCTTTAACCTTCAGCGCTGTCTTGAACTCGTTGATGTCTATTTCCTTGTCGTCCCCGGCGATGGACTCAAACTGTTTGGTGACCCACTCCAGCCAACGGGCGTCTTCATCCACACTCATTCTACACACAGAGGAGGGTCTGTTAGTGTGTGTGTGGGTGTGTGTGTGTGTGTGTGTGTGTGTGCTTGTGTGAGTGTGTGTGTGTGGGTGGAACACTTGTTGTAAAAATAATTTTTTGTCAAAATCAGTGAATATCTCCTGATGATCTGCTACCTGTCTGTCTGTCTGTGTGTGGTGGGGAAAAAAACTTGAGTGTGTAAACAAAGGTCCCACGGTAGCTAGCAACATGCCCGTTCACAGAGCCTAGGCTGTTTATTAACACTAGATTTGTTTCAGCACACACACAGTACAGACAGGTAGCGGATCATGAGGAGATATTCACTGATTTTGACAACAAGCGTTCTCCAGAATCACTGACTCCACCTTTATTATGCTCCTTCTTATTACATACGTACATTGTAATATAAGGCACGTATTGGCTTTATGCTTAAAGGAATACTTCACCCATAAGGAACT
>CM047513.1:452663-465163 GCA_026122265.1 Ammodytes dubius | reverse complement strand
TCTATAACACACACACACACACACACACACACACACACACACACACACACACACACACAGACGGACACACTCACAGACAGACCTTTGCTGTAGTTGTAGCTGACTGTCTGTCCATGCGAAGGCTTGGGCAGAGAGAGCGGCGTCTCTACAGTTGGAAGGTCCAGGAGAGAATACTCCACAAACAGACGAGACACGGTGGGATCCATGGCAACACGGGAGTCAGGGGTCAGGGAGAGAGACACCACCTCCACACGCACTCGCTCACAGGCCTGGGAACACAGTGTAGCATTAATATGATTATATATCTATCTATCTATCTATCTATCTATCTATCTATCTATCTATCTATCTATCTATCTATCTATCTATCTATCTATCTATCTATCTATCTATCTATCTATCTATCTATCTATCTATCTATCTATCTATCTATCTATCTATCTACCTATCTGTCTATCTGTCTGTCTGTCTGTCTATCTATCTATCTATCTATCTATCTATCTATCTGTCTGTGTGTCTGGAACACAGTGTAGCATTAATATGACTGTCTGTCTGTCTGTCTGTCTGTCTGTCTGTCTAGGAATACAATTTATTGAACGTATTATAAGCCTCAGTTGAAAATCAAATATAAATCAGATACAAAAGGGTCATAATGAAAAACAATGGCTTAATAATGTGAAGGGAAAAAAAGTATTGATTAATAAATAACAATACGGCAAAAGAAAAAATAATAATAATGGTCTGGTGGTTAGCTTTGATCCCCGTTGTGTTTCACAAACTAATCTTTCTAAAAATCAAACTGAATTTCAGCACAAACAATAAGATCATAGTTTTCTACCAAGCCTCCCTCTGAGGTAGACAGACTAATTTGATTTGATTCAATTTATTTCAGACATATCAAACATACAAAACAAAATGAAAAGCATGGAAATACAATAAACAAATTATGTTTTCACAAAAAAAAAAAAAAAAAGAAAACAAATTATCTGTATTGCTGAGATATGCCTGAAAAGGAGCAGGAAGAAGTATACACTTATTTAATCCTACCCCTTTTCCATAGTAAAAAAAATAAAAATACTTATTAAATTAAAAAAATAAAAATAAAAAGGTGTGTGTGTGTGTGTGTGTGTGTGTGTGTGTGTGTGTGTGTGTGTGTGTGTGTGTGTGTGTACCTACCTTCCTCCCTGTGGCTGTAGCCTGAACGATACAGTCATCACTGTCTGAGTGAGTGGAGCCTCTCTGCTTCTCTTCTGGAGCATCTGCACACACACACACACACACACACACACACACACACACACACACACACACAACACACACACACACACACACACACACACACACACACACACACACACACACACACACACACACACACACACACACACACACACACACACACACACACACACACACACACACACACACACACACACACACACACACACACACACACACACACACACACACACCACACACACACACACACACACACACACACACACACACACACACACACACACACACACACACACACACACACACACACACACACACACACACACACACAGTCAATATTTACAATATGTGTCTTCTCAACTTCCCAACCACTTTGCACACAAACATAAACTTTACACCACTGCATGCACACACACATACAAGCTACTTCCTAAGATACCAAGATTCACAATTCTTTTTTATCGTTTTCCAATGTGTACCGTCCTATAAACTAATATTTAAAGATGGATTTTAGTTCTGTTTTTGTGTTATTTTAATGTATTTCAGTCTCTACTTGTTAAGTTATCTATAGACTATAAATATACAGCAAGAAAAACTGTGAATATGACTATCTTAAACCCACAGTGTGTAGAATTTGGGATTTTATTTCCTAGCAGATTTTGTAGAAAGTAATTATAATATCCATAAGTACATTTAATTTAGTGCATAATAGCTGAAATTATTATTATTATTATTTTCCTTAGAAAGGGTCTTTTATATGTCCATATTTCTGCATATTTTGGACCAAGGCCTAGTGCCGCCATCTTGAAAGTGTCATAGTTGGAATGTCATCAGGTGCATTGTTTAAAATTTAGAATTGTTCTTGTCCTTGAAGGCCACTGTAGCTTCTGTTATTATTCTAAATTTGTGGGGTTACCCAGGGAGCGTTGCATTCTAGAACTTTGTAGAACTTTCTTGATGATGTCATATTACACACTGCACCTTTAAGAGACATTAAAACTGGAAAAAAAATCAAAAAAAATAAATAATAAAACGTAGTTTGCCGAAGTGCTGTACAGGTTTCAAACACAATAAAGAATAACATGTAGGTGCAACAACTCACACATGTGAGATATTATTATCATTCTAAGATTACTTGACAATATTATTAGATAAATACGACGATATTATTAGATAAATATGCAATTGGTAACAAATTGTATCATATTGAAAACTAATATATATTAATATGTATTATTATTTTTCGATTATTATTATATCATTAATAAGGAAGCCAATAGTCATTATAGATATATAAATCAGGGAGAAGGGGTGAGATTAAATACGTTTTCTTCTTCTCACCCCTTTTCGAACAGGTAAAGCAAGTGTAAGACAGTTTATTTTCATTTGTGGTTTTCATTGTGTGTAAACTTTATTGTAACTGTCCACTTGTTTCATTTATTTTATTGTTTATTATTGCTTTTTTTATTTTTTATTATTTACTTGTTCAAAATAAAAACATTTTCAATTCAATTCAATTCATGTATTGGACAGGCAGGGAGAAATACACACAGATATACACACAGAATGAATCCATCAGATCACAAGATGAATTCAGTATCAGGATGTTTTGCTAACAATGATGTTATTCATTCTCATTATTCTTTCATGAAGCTCAAAATAAAGATGATTGGAATTGGGCAACAACAACATTCAATATTTATGTCTGTTTTTGTCTGGAAATATTGTTAGAAAACCAAAACATTTGCACCTTTAAGACCAAGTGAAGGGCTTAGGAAATACTCTGGAGAGACACTAGATAACATGAGAGTACAAAGATGTTGGAATAAAAAACGCATACCGGTACACGCATATACTGTAACACACACACACACACACATTCACACACACACACACACGCCCACCACAGAGGGAGACACACCACAGACAGACAGACAGGAACACACAGACACACACGTGCACACAGAGAGAGACACACACACACCACACACACACACACACACACACACACACACACACACAACACACACACACACACACACAGACCTTCTGGTATGTCCTCAGAGATGTCAGACTCATCAGAGAAAGAGCCGGTGTGGATCAGCTGTCCCTCTGACACATGGGATTCCTCCTCTTCCTCGGTGGTGCTTTTAGAGGCAGCAGGCGCTTCTGATAACACCTGGACAAACACAGGGGATTTAAATATAGCTTTGGGATTTAAACCTGCAGCGTGTAGAATTGTGGGTTTTATTTCCCAGCAGATTTTGTAGAAAGTAATTATAATATCCATAAGTACATTTAATTTAGTGCATAATAGCTGAAAAAAAAATTTGAATAATTTTTTTTTTCCTTAGAAAGGGTCTCATATATGTCCATATTTCTGCATTATTTTGGACAAGGCTAGTGCCGCCATCTTGAAAAGTGTCATAGTTGGAATGTCATCAGGTGCATTGTTTAAAATTTAGAATTGTTCTTGTCCTTGAAGGCCACTGTAGCTTCTGTTATTATTCGAAAGGGTTGGGGTTACCCAGGGAGTGTTGCATTCTAGAACTTTCTAGAACTTTCTTGATGATGTCATATTACACACTGCACCTTTAAATTTATGAAAAATTTGGATAAAAATCAAACTTTGATTTGAAAAAAACCCAAATAGATTTTAAAACTATTTTTTTTCCTAATTCTTGTTTTTCAAGAAAAGACTATTTCAATTTGCAATAGTGTGGAAAAACATTTTTGGATTTAAAAAGAAAAAAAAATATTCAAACTGATTTTCAAAAAAGATACGTAAATTAGACAAGAAACTTGTTGGGGATTTGAAGAAAAATTATATTTTGAGATTTTTTTCATTTGGATTTGAATCGCATTAAACAAAGTGTTTACCTTTATAACAGGTGGTAACGTTCTGTGTTTCGTCTCCTCCGCCTGACGGAAGAGAAAATGTTATAGAATTCATGTTAAAGGAATAGTTTAGTATTATGAGGTTCTTCTGTATAGTCAATCCATCAATCAATCAATCAATCAATCAATCAATCAATCAATCAATCAATCAATCACTTTTATTTTCACTGGAAAGTCACTGAGGTTTCCCTCATTTACAGTGGCGACGAACATACACAATAAACACAATCACAAGGGTAACATAATGAACAGAAAACAGAAATAAGATAGGAAAAAAGTTAATATATAATAATATATACCGACAGACACACAGACACACACAGACAGACAGACAGACAAACAGACAGACAGACACACTGACCTGCTGTGTATCTGAACCAGTAGGATCCATGAATGAAACTCTTTTCGCTCCGTCTTTCACTAATGACTTGACTCTGAGCTTTGGAAGAGGAGCCTGGAGGGAGAGACACATTCAAAAGACATTTACTGTAATGACTTAGGAAGGATGGTGTACATTTACAGATCTGATATCACACGCACAGATTGAGATACACACTTGGAAATAGTTTTGCTATAATAATGACCCCATAAAAAGACAGACAGACAGACACACAGACAGACGGACGGACAGACAGACAGACAGACAGACAGAATAACATTTCTCTGACCTTAGCAGCAGTAGTGACTGGAGGCAGAGAGACAGACGGACATACAGACAGACAGACAGACAGACAGACAGACAGACGACAGACACACACACCTTAGCAGTAGTGACTGGAGCAGACAGACAGACGACAGACAGACAGACAGACAGACAGACAGACACACACACACACCTTAGCAGCAGTAGTGACTGGAGGCAGAGAGACAGGCAGACCAAACAATTCTCTAGATTCTTCCTCAAACAGTTTATCAATATCTTCTTCTTCATCTTCCTCCTCATCATCATCCTGAGTCTCCACACGGGGTTTGGGGATTTCTGGCTCTTCATGAATTAACCTGGACGGACACACCACACACACACACACACACACACACACACACACACACACACACACACACACACACACCACACACACACACACCACACACACACACACACACACACACACACACCACACACACACACACACACACACAGTTAATGGATCAGTCAATGTGCAATCTAGAAAGTGTAGTCAGTGATTCTTGAGAATGCTTGTCGTCAATTTTTTTTTAATCAAAATCAGTGAATAGCTCCTCATGATCTGCTACCTGTCTGTACTGTGTGTGTGCGCTGAAAACAAAAATATATATACAGATTTACAGAGCTTAGGCTGTGTATAAACACTGGATTTATTTTCAGTGCAAATAGACACAGATCGTGAGGAGATATTCCCTGATTTTGACAAAAAAAACCTCCACAAATGTTCTCCAGAATTACTGACTCCACCTAGAAAGTTTGTATCTCTATTCTGTATAATGTGAATACAAATAAAAGGCATTGAATTAATAAAATATGATGTACCTGGGCTTCTGTGTGCTTTCTGTCTCTTCATGGATGTCTGTATTCTCTCCCACAGTATGAGGTGGTGATGGAGGGTTAGTGAAGGGTTGTGATGGAGGGTTAGAGAAGGGTTGTGATGGAGGGTTAGTGAAGGGTTGTGATGGAGATATCAGGCGGTTAGTGATGGGTTGATAATCGAACTTCCATCTCAGCTCCACCTCGATCACACCAGCCGGACGGCCAGAGGGATCGCACAGATCAAACACTCCTGGAGCAAAACGGGAGGAATTACTTGACTTATTACAAAACCGGTTTTAAGACAAATACGTTTAACAGATAAGTACAATGCAAAAAAAAAAAATAAGTTTATGAATCTGAAAAAAATAGAAAATGAATGAATGAAAAAAACAATTGATGAGAGTTAAAAAATTAATCATTACGATACAAATAAGTAAAATAAAATAAAACATAAGGAGCTCAGAAAAAATCCCTAGAAGAGCTCAAGAAATGTTTCAGTTGTTGATTCTACTGATAAGAAGAAACCTGGACGTACAGCAGAAATAGGATGCAGTTTTCAGCACTAAAGATCTCGACCGGATGTAGTAGACATCCGGGTATTTCTATCCATCCTAAATCTGGCCACAAGAATCAGGACATCTATTTTTCTACCAAACTAAATAGGAGATAGAATGGGGATTGGAGCGCAGCCTTAGTGTTGAAATCAGCACGCTATTTGGGCGATTCTGACCCACATCGACGAAGCCTCCATATGAAAACAAACGGGGATGAGACGGATATAAAAGCAAGAGGCAAGATCAAGGAGCCATGTTATGATGAAATAAATAAGTTAAAGTATGTCCCAAGTGTAGCATACTGCATCCTAACTAGATTCTGTTTATGGTCAGATGTAGTATGTAGAATAGAGAAAAGAAAGAGGAGGAGATTTGGAATGCAGCAGTAGTACAAAACACCCCCCCCCCCACACACACACACACACTGACCCTGTACTTCCTGGTTGTGAGCCAATGAGCAGAGAGGAACCCTGGCCTTGCCCAGGTACGTGTCCATCCGTTCCTCTCTCAAGTCGAACACGTAGAAACTCACTTCCTGGTTCCTCAGGTAGCCGTCCAGGGCCGTATCCATGGAGACCAGGTAAGACATGAGGTCGTTGAATTCCGGGTGGGAGGAGTCAGAGACGGTGGCGGTGGGGTGGTCCGGGAAGTCTGAGAATCTGAAAATATAATAGTTTTAGTCTGAAAGATTTGAGCTTCAAAGACACTGTTTCTCGCATTCTGGCGATTTTATAAACACAAAATGAGTTGTTCACATCATTGTGCACTTTCACATTTTGGCCAAAGAAGGAAAGGATTGCTGCCTTCATCTTTACTAACAGTTAAGTAAAAAATAGACAGGAGAAAATTCAATGTGCCGCTACAGTCTTTGGCCTCCGACAGCCAGATACAGAAATGTCAAGGTGGAGTTTTCCTTCATGTTGAGGTGATAGCTGACTATTATCGTTTCTCTTGCGTGACATAACCTACACAGTACACTTGAATGAGGAATGGATCTTCAACGATCAAAAAATGTATATCAATTTCAAAAAGACTATGCAAACTGCAAATATTCCATTTTTCTCAAGTGGAGCAAAAACTCCTGGTGGCTCCAGCAGCAGCTGTGCGCAGCGTGAACCTCAAACTGCATCTTAACTAACTGAGTCAAGTGACAACAGGGCATAGGACTAACTTAGTAAAGCCTCATTCACGCAGCCTTTGTGACGTTATGGCTACACATCACAGACAATCTGCTGAAGTACTTCTTCATATTCTGACGACAAAACAGCTCAATAATTCCTAATAAAAATAAGAGGCTTTATTTAAATGCTTTCCATGCGCAGGTGGTGGTTATATTAGCATTGTAGGCTGTAGACTGAAACTAACGAGGGAGGCGGCTGTTTCACTGTACAGACTATCGCGCAGTCAGTTCGGGGACATGTCTCTGTGTATCCAAGGTTAGGGACAAGCAATCGATCACGATTTTAAGAGAGAATTAAGCTTTCGTTTCAGCACTGCTATATGATTAACTATGAGCATAAAATAAATGCTGCCTCTCAAATGCCTTGGACAGCAGCGAGGATGAGCCACTTGTGATATATATATATTTTTTTCTTGCGAGAGTAGGTGGGGGTTCGCCCAACGTGCTCCTAATGACCAGTCGCCACTGTGTCTGTCTGTCTGTCTGTCTGTGTGTCTGTCTCTCTGTCTGTCTGTCTGTCTCTCTGTCTGTCTGTCTGTACTAACCTGTAAACTACATAAGGAGAAGGCTGCCTGTCTCTCTGTCTGCCTGTCTGTCTGTCTGTCTGTCTGTCTGTCTGTGTGTCTGTACTAACCTGTAAACTACATAAGGAGAAGGCTGCCTGTCTCTCTGTCTGCCTGTCTGTCTGTCTGTCTGTCTGTCTGTCTGTGTGTCTGTACTAACCTGTACACTACATAAGGAGAAGGCTGCCTCTCTCCTGTCCTGAGGTTTGAACATCGTTGGACGGTGATGTGCAGTTGGTTAGAGCCGTCACTCGGAGGCTGCAGCTGAAAATACATCCAGAAATAAATCAATTAGATTAAAAAATACGCCATCGTAACTTCTTCCCCTTTGTTCAAAAACTTCAGCTGAAAAAAAGGAAAAAAGGTCAAATTTTTCATGAATAAATAGGAAAAATCCTTGTGAGTTTTGTGTATTTGATGAATGAGATTCTTAAATGACTGTTTTAAACCTGCAGTGTGTAGAATTTGGGGTTTTATTTCCTAGCAGATTTTGTAGAAAGTAATTTTAATATCCATAAATACATTTAATTTAGTGCATAATAGCTGAACATTTTCTTTGGAATTATTTTTTTTCCCTTAGAAAGGGTCTCATATATGTCCATATTTCTGCATATCTTGGACCAAAGCCTAGTGCTGCCATCTTGAAAGTGTCATAGTTGGAATGTCATCAGGTGCATTGTTTAAAATGTAGAATTGTTCTTGTCCTTGAAGGCCACTGTAGCTTCTGTTATTATTCGAAAGGGGTGGGGTTACCCAGGGAGTGTTGCATTCTAGAACTTTCTAGATGATGTCATATTACACACTGCCCCTTTAAGACATTGTTATGCTTTATAGTTTGACAGTGTGTAGAGACAGAGATGAAATGTGTCAGAGAGGGGAATGACATGCAGAGAACGACCCGGGCTGGATTCTAACCCGGGTCTGCTGTGAAGAGGACTGAGACTCTATGGAGGGGGTGGGGAGGTGGTCTTTTTTTACCATAAACTGTAATTATGTCCTTTAAATGGCTGTGATATAAAGAGAGCTTGATCACCTGCTCCGTGGCTGCAGTGTGCATGTAGCCGACAGCTTTCTGTTTCTCTCCGTACAGACGCAGCGTCTCTGTCATGGGAATCTTCAGTTTCATCCAGAAGTCCACGGAGCCAAACGACAGGGACTCTGCACACGTACCTGGTGAGCAGATTAAACAGAGTCATTAAACCTACAGTGTGTAGAAGTTTGGGTTTTATTTCCTAGCAGATTTTGTAGAAAGTAATTATAATATCCATAAGTACATTTAATTTAGTGCATAATAGCTGAAAAAAAACGTTTTAATAATTTTTTTTTCCCCTTAGAAAGGGTCTCATATATGTCCATATTTCTGCATATTTTGGACCAAGGCCTAGTGCCGCCATCTTGAAAGTGTCATAGTTGGAATGTCATCAGGTGCATTGTTTAAAATTTAGAATTGTTCTTGTCCTTGAAGGCCACTGTAGCTTCTGTTATTATTCTAAAGGGGTGGGGTTACCCAGGGAGCTTTGCATTCTAGAACTTTGTAGAACTTTCTTGATGATGTCATATTACACACTGCACCTTTAAATATCATTAGTAGGGGATTTAAGGTCTAAACATGGCCACATTCTCACATTAAAAGGTGGAGTCAGTGATTCTGGAGAACGCTTTTTGTCAAAATCAGTGAAAATCTCCTCATGATCTGCTCTGTGTGTGTGTCTGAGTGTGTGTGTGTGTGTGTGTGTGTGTGTGTTGTGTGTGTGTGTGTGTGTGTGTGTGTGTGTGTGTGTGTGTGTGTGTGTTGTAATGTGTATGTGTGGTGTGTGTGTGTGTGTTTGACTGTGTCTGACTGTGTGTGTGTGCGTGTGACTGTGTGTGTCTGTGTGTTTACTATTCATGTGTGTGTGTGTGTGTGTGTGTGTGTCTTTAAGTGTGTGTCTGTCACTCACCTATCAGTGGAACAGTCCCGTGAACTTTCCCGTCCGTCTCCATCAGTTGCTTCAGAGGAACGTTGGCGGCGGCCATTGTCTTCCACTCCAACCCGATGGCCTGGTGCATCTCCACACACACACTGCACCTGGACAAGACAATACAAACAGGTTTATGTCCGTCTGTCTGTCTGTCTGTCTGTCTGTCTGTCTGTCTGTCTGTCTATCTATCTATCTATCTATCTATCTATCTATCTATCTATCTATCTATCTATCTATCTATCTACTATCTATCTATCTATCTATCTATCTATCTATCTATCTATCTATCTATCTCATCCTTAGCTCAGCTGAGAAAAAACTCCCAGTAAAAAACCCTTTATCGGGATTAAAACATTTACTGTGTGAGTGTGTGTGTGAGTAAGTGTGTGAGTGAGTGAGTGAGTGAGTGAGTGAGTGAGTGAGTGAGTGAGTGAGTGAGTGAGTGAGTGAGTGAGTGAGTGAGTGAGTGATGGTGAGTGAGTGAGTGCGTGCGTGCGCGTGTGTGTCTGTGTCTGTGTGTGTCTGTGTGTGTGATCCCTCTCCCAGGACAGACATCATACTACAGATTTCATAACACATACAGAAAATAATAATAATACAAAATCACCAACCTGTTGACATAGTCCAGAAATCCCTGGTCTAAGCTCACGACATACTTGGAGGTGAAGCCATACTTGGGGCTGTTCCAGTGACTACAGGTGTGGAGTGGAGCTCAAACAGGTAGAAAGCGTAGGTGCAGAAAGTGGAGGGCTCACAGTCCCCTAGAGAAGCAATGGCAGCCTGGGACAGAGTGGCAGCAGAGATGTGAAACTCCAACAGGTTTTCTCCTCTGTCCAGGTGCAGAGTTTCAGTGAGCGAGCTATCGGCTGGGTCTCGCTCTGCGCTGGAGTCTGCTCTGAAGACGTAGGGTTTGGTGCCGTAGGCGATCTCTCTGAGCTGAGCTGAAGGGGGGGGGGGACAGAGGGGAAAACGGATTAGAAATGTCAAGGAATTTATCTACATTTCAGAGGCGGCAGTGGCAAAGTGGGTAGGAAGATTGCCTCTGGAGTGCAGGGTCGGAGGTTCGATTCCCCGCCTACCCGCCACATGTCGAAGTGTCCCTGGGCAAGACACTGAACCCCAAATTGCTCCCGATGGTTCAGAGAGCGCCTTGCATGGCAGCTACTGCCATCGGTGTATGAGTGTGTGTGAATGGGTGAATGTGGTAAGATATGTAAAGCACTTTGGGGCTGAGAAAATCGTCTAGAAAAGCGCTATATAAGTCAAGTCCATTTACCATTTAAAAGGAGCTGTAAGCGGAATGGTTCTTTTAGCTAACTTCCTGTCAGTTACTGCAGTTAGCAGTCCCCTCGCTCGTCCCTACGTCACCACATTAATGCACTGCGGTCTTCAAGCAGCGAGTTATCTAGCATCATCTCAGATCCATAAGTGTGATAAAACATGATAAAAACCATCAAAACAGACATTGGGAAGGATTTTTACCTGCTCCGCCATTGTAGGCGCATAAACATTCACCCATCTGTCGCTCTGGCGTGCACCAGCAGTGAGACCATGAGTGAGACGGGTGTCAGTTTGTAGCGTTCTCTCTTGTGATTGGATATTAATTTCGGTATCCGACAATATATAAGTTTATTTGCCGATTACATGCAGAGCAGCTGACTGAGAGATCGGCTTTATGAAACGCGCACATTATGTAAGTGATCACTGTACGAATAAAGAGCGATTTAACACTTATATTAACATAAATAAATCGCTTACTTCACCTTTAACTATTGCATCTTTTTTTTTTTAAGATTATTTTTCTGTGACCAAACAGCAACAGAAGAACACAGGCCCGAAACACAGACATGCAAACAGGACTATCGTCGCTAAGCTGAGGAGAATATAGTTTAAGTTAATAAACAATAAAACAACAATAAGCAGCTTTAGTGTGTTTGTGTGTGAGTGTGAGTGTGAGTGTGTGTGTGTCTGTGTTTGTGTGTGTGTGAGAGTGTGTGTGTGGTGTGTGTGTGTGTCTGTGTGTTTGTGTGTGTGTGAGAGTGTGTGTGTCTGTCTGTCTGTCTGTCTGTCTGTCTGTCTGTCTGTCTGTCTGTCTGTCTGTCTGTCTGTCTGTCTGTCTGTCCGTCTGTCTGTATCTACCTTCCAGCTTCCTGATCTTAGCTGCTCTGGTGTCCAGCAGTCTGGCCTGGCGCTCCAGCTTCTCCTCAGACTCCTGTTTGGTTCTGTCTGTTCTCTTCAGCACAGAGTCCAATCACCTGGGACAGACAGAGAGAGAGGAGGGTTATACACAGACACACAGGCAGACAGACAGACAGACACACAGACAGACACACAGACAGAGACAGAGGAGGGTTATACACAGACAGACAGATACAACTCAGCCTGGGACAGAGGAAAGTATTCATATATAAACACACTGGGACAGAGAGAGACAGAGGAGGGTTACTAAGCATTCACACACACAAAACATAGAGCGCAACATAACGACAGGTAAATAAACAAGCACACAGGAGCATTTAGTTTAGTGATGTTGTAATGTGTATCTGTTGACCTGCTCCCCTTGACTACCAGTGTTTGAGCTAAACTAACCTGGATCAGAGA
>CM047513.1:442663-445163 GCA_026122265.1 Ammodytes dubius | reverse complement strand
TAAATTATTTACTAGGGATGCATCCAAATGAAAATTCTTGGTCGGAAGGCCGAAACCGAAAACAGAAAGAGGCTCTTGCAGTTTTTTTTATTTATTTTGCCATAAAGAAAATGTGTATTTAAATGCATGAATACAGTAATACATTAAAGGGGCAGTGTGTAACACTTTAAACCTGCAGTGTGTAGAATTTTGGGTTTTATTTCCTAGCAGATTTTGTAGAAAATAATTATAATATCCATAAGTACGTTTAATTTAGTGCATAATAGCTGAATTTTTTTTTTAGAATTATTATTTTTTTCCTTAGAAAGGGTCTCATATATGTCCATATTTCTCCATACTTTGGACCAAGGCCTTGTCACCGCCATTTTGGAAGTGTCATAGTTGGAATGTCATCAAGTGCATTGTTTAAAATTTAGAATTGTTCTTGTCCTTGAAGGCACACACACTCACAGACACACACACACAGACACACACACACACACACACACACACACACACACACACACACACACACACACACTCACAGGTTGCGTATCTCGGCCCGAGCCTCTTCCAGCAGATTGTGTCCAAACCGAGGTAGCTGTCCCGTGGGGGGGCGACCCCTCTCTCTAGACTAATGGTGCCTGGGAGGGACAAAAAGGAGATTTTAAAAGGCTATTTTCTTTTGCTTTTTTTTTTTTTGCTTTTATTAGGCAGCTTGTAGAGACATTATTATTTCATAATTTCATGCTCTTATCAATTTTATTTTAATTATTTTTGTCCAATTTATAAAAGACAAAAAAAAACCATTTGCACTGATCTTGAAAAAAACAAAACTAGTTTCATCATCATCACTATAACCTTAAAGGGTCACTGTGTAGTTTCAGTGTCTGTCTGTCTGTGAGTGTCTGTGTGTATCTGTCTGTCTGTCTGTCTGTCTGTGTCTGTCTGTGTGTGTGTGTGTGTGTGTGTGTGTAGTAAACATTACTTTTAGCCCTTATGGTGGATGGAGAGGGGGGATCGTCGTATGTGTGTGTTGTGTGTGTGTCTGTGTGTGTCTGT
This sequence comes from Ammodytes dubius, assembly GCA_026122265.1. Lineage (NCBI taxonomy): Eukaryota > Metazoa > Chordata > Actinopteri > Uranoscopiformes > Ammodytidae > Ammodytes > Ammodytes dubius. Next base: position 444,122 of record CM047513.1, on the reverse strand, counting down.
CTGTCTGTGAGTGTCTGTCTGTCTGTGTGTGTGTGTGTGTGTGTGTAGCAAACATTACTTTTAGCCCTTGTGGTGGAGGGAGAGGGGGGGTCATCTCGTACTCTCTTCTGGCCTGAGTTGACCCTGGAGGGGACGTGTTGGTACGGAGTGGGTTTCTTAGTCTGGGACGTGATGAACTGCTGCTTGGCCACTAGCAGACGCTGTTTACAACAAACAAATACAGCTTTTTAAAGGTGCAGTGTGTAATATGACATCATCAAGAAAGTTGATACTACAAAGTTCTAGAATGCAACACTCCCTGGGTAACCCCAACCCTTTAGAATAATAACAGAAGCTACAGTGGCCTTCAAGGACAAGAACAATTCTACATTTTAAACAATGTACCTGATGACATTCCAACTATGACACTTAGTATGACACAAGATGGCGGCACTAGGCTTGGTCCAAGATATGCAGAAATATGGACATATATGAGACCCTTTCTAAGGGGAAAAAAAAAATTAATTTTTTTTTCAGTTATTATGCACTAAATTAAACGTACTTATGGATATTATAATTACTTTCTACAAAATCTGCTAGGAAATAAAACCCAAAATTCTACACACTGCAGGTTTAAATTAAAATTCAATCACTCTTTTTCTTTAAATTTATATATGAAAAAAAAAACATAAGAGAGAGCGTGTGTGTGTGTGTGTGTGTGTGTGTGTGTGTGTGTCCCACCTGTTTCAGCCCCTCGTTCTCTGTCTGAAAGGCTCTGACTTTCTCCTGAAGATCTTCTATCAATTCTTCCATCTCCACGTCTCTCACTCTGTGTGTGGGCTGACCTGGAGGGAGGGAATACATTAATGTTTCTGTGTGTGTGGGGGGGAACAAATACATTAATCAGTGATTATATGGAGGAATAGCTGCAGAGTGTGTGTGTGTGTGTGTGTGTGTGTGTGTGTGTGTGTGTGTGTGTGTGTGTGTGTGTGTGTGTGTGGTGTGTGTGTGTGTGTGTGTGTGTGTGTTGTGTGTGTGTGTGTGTGTGTTCTATGGGCTAACCTGTAGGGGGGAGTGAAAAAAAATCGATTTAGAAAAATGTTATGCAACATATTTTTGTATTTGAAGTAAATTATTTGTTCAATTTTCACATTACTCTCTGTAGGCGACAAGACTTTTGTCCTGCCAACATCTGACCTTTCTGTGTCCATTAAATGATCAATATTTCTTCAGTGAAGCAAATTTATTTTAGTATGTTCAACATAATTTGTGAGGGTTTTATCTTTCATATGAGCCATTTCTAAAACCAATGGATTCATTCAAAGTCAGGTTACAAGCTGTTGTTTCTACAAAATGGATAAGTGACAAGACTTTTGTCAGGGACTGTATATTATTTTAATATATGTACTTTGCTTCCGCCAGTAATGGGCCTTAAAATCACATGCATTACAAGCTTCACATTTAAATTGACATAAGATTA
>CM047513.1:430163-432663 GCA_026122265.1 Ammodytes dubius | reverse complement strand
CTGCACCTTTAACTACTGTTCCAGCCTAGAGGTCTGTTTCAGTATAGAAAAGAAAATACTGCTGCAAACAACCAAGGTCTCCAATAAATAAAATACTTCTCAAATAAAAGTGAAAGTTATGCACCAGATTCAAATCAAGCCTGAACATATGGAATATTTACGTCATTTTGATGCTATTTACGTCGTTACTAATTATTGAGGTTCAGTGCAGTAAGGTTCGCTACGAATATGTGTATCTGTTACATCCCTACTTTATACACAATATATTAAATATCCAACTTCAGAAGCATAAAAAATATATAAAAATCGGGGATTATGTAAGAAAGAATACTATAGTAAAATATTATAATAGAACAGAACAATATGAAAGGTCTATGGAATGTGCTAAAAGAGTATTGTTAGAAATTGATTGACAGGTTACCCTGAGTATTTTATGGATGATGTGGTCAAAGATTTGATGAATTATTTGTAAATGAGGGACCAGATGTGGCCCCGGAAAACATTCAGAGACCAGTCTGGATTGTTCTTCAATCTTCATCTCTATATTACTTCATGGAAATGCTCTTTAATGACGATATTGTTATTGTGAATTTGGTAGAAATGTTGTCAGTAGTTTATATTATAAAACCTAAATGTTCATTCTACTCAGACATATGTCTATAATCGAGAGACACTGAACATTTGGAATGGTCTCTTAATTTCTTTCCAGAGCTCTATGGCAAAGAAAAATAATGACCCAAAAACAAAAGAAGGGTTGGACATCAGGGTGGGACATTCTGAACTGGTCATCAGATCCCTGTGAACACTAGGGGGCAGTTTGTTCACACGACAGAGGAGAGGCAGGAAGAGAAATCACACACACACACACACACACACACACACACACACACACACACACACACACACACACACACACACACACACACACACACACACACACACACACACACACACACACACAGTCAGTTAAACGTTTAAACGTCCGCTACCTACTAGTCGGCAAGTCAAGTTTATTTATATAGCACCATTTAGACACAAGGCCACTCAAGGTGCTTGAAACAGGGGCACCAGTGTGTGTGTGTGTGTAGGTGTGTGTGTAGGTGTGTGTGTGTGTGTGTGTGTGTGTAGGTGTGTGTGTTTCTCTTAAAGGTACAGTCCTGTTGTCAGCTGAGTTGACGTGTCTTTGAGAACGTTTAATAGATTTAAAGAAATGGTTTGACAGCAGTAAACAAGGTAAACAAATAACCTGTCATTTCTCATTGTACAAGGCAGAATATAAACAAACACACACACACACACACACACACACACACACACACCACACACACACACACACACACACACACACACACACACACACACGCACACACAGACACACGCACACACACACACAACGCACAACACACACAAAACACACACACACACACACACACACACACACACACACACACACACACACACACACACACACACACACACACACACACACACACACACACACACACACACACACACACACACACACACAGCACATCTTAATGACCTTTTAGAAAATAGAATTCTTCAGGGAGCGTTTTAAACATTTCAAAGTTTAATCGTTGTCAGTTTGAAGTTAACTGACACCTTGTCGACGTTCAAAACCTCCAGAGATTCTAAGATTAAACGTTTGTTTTAGCTGCCAAAGTGTGTGTGTGTGGTGTGTGTGTGTGAGAGTGTGTGTGTGTGTGTGTGAGAGTGTGTGTGTGTGTGTGTCTGTGTGTGGAGAGAGTGTGTGTGTGAGAGTGTGTGTGTATGAGACAGTGTGCACTTTTTTTTTAGCTGTCAAAGAGTCTTTGAGCAGTTTGACTGGTTGCTTTTAAAAAATACGATTATAGTTTTAAAGAAAAATAACCCATCGACTTGATGACACACACACACTCTCTCTCTCTCTCACACAACACACACACACACACACACACACTCACACACACACACACACACACACACACACACACACACACACACACACACACACACACACACACACACACACACACACACACACACACACACCACACACACACACACACACACACACACACACACACACACATCTTACAGTGTCTCTTGGACCTAAATGTGTCGATGTGTGGCAGATAAAAACTATGATCGTGAGATGAATAGTGTGAGTTCACGCAGAGAGAGCACATTTTATTATCTGTCATTTTCATACGTGAAAATATTTCTCTTTTCAAGTTTGGAGGCTGTGTGTGTGTGTGTGTGTGTGTGTGTGTGTGTGTGTGTGTGTGTGTGTGTGTGTGTGTGTGTGTGTGTGTGTGTGTGTGTGTGTGTGTGTGTGTGTGTGTGGATATATTTCAGTTCAATCAGGTCCAAAAAACACTGCAGATGTCTAAACGAAACTTCCACACAGTAAAATATTAGCATGTGTGAACTTATTTATTACATTTTTTATTTATTTATCATTATTATTATTATTATTATTATTATTATTATTATTATT
>CM047513.1:312663-417663 GCA_026122265.1 Ammodytes dubius | reverse complement strand
TAACCTGAAATTTTTATTTTATTTGCTTCTTTTATTCGCTTTTAAATGTTTTATATTGTGTTTTGTATTCTAATCTTGCCCCTGTAAAGCACTTTGAATGGCCTTGTGTCTGAATTGTGCTATAGAAATAAACTGGCCTTGCCTTGCCTTGCCTAAAGGGTTTTTATATCCGCTATATCTCCTTGTTTATTTTGTTCATGTAACCGTCTGATCCAAACTAATGACATTATTACTCTAGTCTACACACACTCCACACACACACACACACACACACACACACACACACACACACACACACACACACACACACACACACACACACACACACACACACACACACACACACACACCACACACACACACACACACACAGCACACCACACACACTTGACACGCACACACACACACACACACACACACACACACACACACACACACATACACACACAACACACATGCACGTAAACACACACACACATGGACGCAAACACAAAAACACGCAAACACACACACACACACGCACGCACGCACACACACACACACAGACTTAAGTACGCACGCACAAACACACACACACACACACACACGCACGCACCACACACACACACACAAACTTAAGCACGCACGCACAAACACACACACACACACACACACACGCACGCACACACACACACAAACTTAAGCACGCCACGCACGCACACACACACACAACAGACTTAAGTACGCACGCACGCACGCACACACACACACACAAACTTAAGTACGCACGCACGCACGCACGCACACACACACACACAAAACTTAAGCACACACACCTCCATTCATTTATCTCAATAAGAAGATTACAACATGTTGATTGTCTTTGAAGGTTTAATTTGCTTTAAGCCAATTTGTTTTCTCAAAGCGCTTAGATCTGTAATAGAACTGATAGAACTAACATCTACACACACACACACACACACACACACACACACACACACACACACACCACACACACACACACACACACACACACACACACACACACACACACACACACACACACACACACACACACACACACACACACACAGTTAAATAAATAATAGCTAGTCTCTAAAACAGATCGTTGTTTTACTCACAGAGACGAAATCCTGACGAGAGCAGAGAGGAGGCAAAGTGAGAGAACAAGATTCATTCATTAAGTTACAAAATATCATTAAAGACCTACTTCACCGGTGGGAATATGAAGGTGTATTGAACTCTGAGATCCTATGAAGTATAAATGTGCAAACATTTTAGAAATCGGTTCATCCTAGTCTGAGAAAAGGCAGAAAGAGTGTTTTATGGTCTCACTGTCTAACCCTACAGTTTCCTTCTTGTGACATCACAGTAAGGGTTAGGATTAACAGGACAGCTGGGCCAAGGGAAGACTGAGGGAAGAAAAACCTCATTCATTACATTATAATAGTGATTTTATAATGATAGAACGGGGCATTACAATTTGTAGTTGTATAAAATAGTCCTGTAACCATGATTTTAGACACACATTTCTGTGTGTCTGTGTGTCTGTCTGTGCGAGTGTGTCTGTCTGTCTGTCTGTCTGTCTGTCTGTCTGTCTGTCTGTCTGTCTGTCTGTCTGTGTGTGTGTGTGTGTGTGTGTGTGTGTGTGTATGTCTGCGTGTGTGTGTGTGTGTGTGTGTGTGTGTGTGTGTGTGTGTGTACCTTCTTAGAGACCAGAGTAGGATCTTGGTTTAACAGCTGGCGTTGAGCGGCCATGTTTCCTACGGCTGAGCTCCTCCACCAGTCTCTCTCTACAGGGTCGAGCTGCAAGCGCTGGAACAGAGACTGTGTGTGTGTGTGTGTGTGTGTGTGTGTGTGTGTGCGAGTGTGTGTGTGTGTGTGTGTGTGTGTGTGTGTGTGTGTGTGTGTGTGCGTGTGTGTGTGTGGCGTGAATGGGGGAAGTTTTTTAGTAAAGGTGAAGTCAATGATTCTGGAGAACGCTTTTTGTCAAAATCACTTGTAACTGACAGGCTGAAATGAATGTGAGTAGAATGTGTGTGTTGGACCGTTGGTATATGTTTTGCCTCTTGCTGTTATTTATAGTATTTCTGTATTTATTAAACCTGCAGAGTGTAGAATTTTGGGTTTTATTTCCTAGCAGATTTTGTAGAAAGTAATTATAATATCCATAAGTACGTTTAATTTAGTGCATAATATCTGAATTTTTTATTTTTTTTCCCTTAGAAAGGGTCTCATATATACGGAAGAGGATTAGGGCCACACACGAAAAAAAAAAAAAAAAAGTTCTGACTTTATTCTCAGAATTCTGACTTTTTTTTTGTTCATGAAATTCTGACTTTTGTTCATGAAATTCTGACTTTTTTTTTGTTCATGGAATTCTGACTTTTTTTTTCTCATGGAATTCTGACTTTTTTTTTTTGTTCATGGAATTCTGACTTTTTTTTCATGAAATTCTGACTTTTTTTCTCATGGAATTCTGACTTTTTTTTTTTGTTCATGGAATTCTGACTTTTTTTTTATTCTCAAAATTCTGACTTTTTTTTTGTTCATGAAATTCTGACTTTTTTTTCATGAAATTCTGACTTTTTTTTTCTCATAGAATTCTGACTTTTTTTTTGTTCATGAAATTCTGACTTTTTTTTTTGTTCATGAAATTCTGATTTTTTTTTTGTTCATGGAATTCTGACTTTTTTTTTGTTCATGAAATTCTGACTTTTTTTTTGTTCATACAATTCTGACTTTTTTTGTTCATGAAATTCTGACTTTTTTTTCTCATGGAATTCTGACTTTTTTTTTTCATGGAATTCTGACTTTTTTTTGTTCATGGAATTCTGACTTTTTTTTTTCATGAAATTCTGACTTTTTTTTTTGTTCATGGAATTCTGACTTTTTTTTTCATGAAATTCTGACTTTTTTTCTCATGGAATTCTGACTTTTTTTTTGTTCATGAAATTCTGACTTTTTTTTTGTTCATGAAATTCTGACTTTTTTTTTGTTCATGGAATTGACTTTTTTTTTCTCATGGAATTCTGACTTTATTTTTTTGTTCATGGAATTCTGACTTTTTTTTTCATGAAATTCTGACTTTTTTTCTCATGGAATTCTGACTTTTTTTTTTTTCATGAAATTCTGACTTTTTTTTTGTTCATGAAATTCTGACTTTTTTTTTTGTTCATGGAATTCTGACTTTTTTTTTGTTCATGAAATTCTGACTTTTTTTTTGTTCATGGAATTCTGACTTTTTTTTTGTTCATGAAATTCTGACTTTTTTTTTGTTCATGGAATTCTGACTTTTTTTTTGTTCATGAAATTCTGACTTTTTTTTTTGTTCATGGAATTCTGACTTTTTTTTTGTTCATGAAATTCTGACTTTTTTTTTGTTCATGGAATTCTGACTTTTTTTTTGTTCATGGAATTCTGACTTTTTTTTTGTTCATGAAATTCTGACTTTTTTTTTTGTTCATGGAATTCTGACTTTTTTTTTGTTCATGAAATTCTGACTTTTTTTTCATGGAATTCTGACTTTTTTTTTTGTTCATGAAATTCTGACTTTTTTTTTTGTTCATGAAATTCTGACTTTTTTTCATGGAATTCTGACTTTTTTTTTCATGGAATTCTGACTTTTTTTTGTTCATGAAATTCTGACTTTTTTTTTTGTTCATGAAATTCTGACTTTTTTTTTGTTCATGGAATTCTGACTTTTTTTTTGTTCATGAAAAAAAAAGTCAGAATTCTGACTTTAAAGTCAGAACTACGGGTACTTGTAAGGACCAACCTCCGTGGGAGAGCCTACTTCCAAGAAGAAGCCGTTTGTTAATGGAAGACCAAAAGGTGAGTGAAACTGTAATATGTGTTGTTTTGGTACAGGGTGCATGTCTTTTAATATGTCCATGGTGCATGAGTGTGAATATTAGCAAACACATGTGCAACTCTAGGCACCAAAACAACACATATAGTTTCACGCACCTTTTGGTCGTCCATAAACGAAATGGCTTCTTCAGGAACCCCTCGAACCCGCAAGAAGTCGCTAATGGAAGCCATTTTAGCACAAGTAGGCTTAGGGCTACTGGCTACTCTCATGGACGGCTACTCTGCATGTGGTTTCCTCCTACTGCATAAAGCAAAGTGTCTCTCCCACGGAGGTTGGTCCTTACAAGTACCCGTAGTTCAGACTTTAAAGTCAGACTCTTTTTTTTTCATGAACAAAAAAAGTCAGAATTCCATGAAAAAAAAATCAGAATTTCATGAACAAAAAAAAAAAGTCAGAATTTCATGAAAAAAAGTCAGAATTTCATGAAAAAAAGTCAGAATTCTGAGAATAAAGTCAGAACTTTTTTTAATTTTTTTTTTATAACCTTTTTTTTTTATTTTCATGTGTGGCCCTAATCCTCTTCCGTACATATATGTCCATATTTCTGCATATTTTGGACCAAGGCCTAGTGCCGCCATCTTGAAAGTGTCATAGTTGGAATGTCATCAGGTGCATTGTTTACAATTTAGAATTGTTCTTGTCCTTGAAGGCCACTGTAGCTTCTGTTATTATTCTAAAGGGGTGGGGTTACCCAGGGAGTGTTGCATTCTAGAACTTTGTAGAACTTTCTTGATGATATCATATTACACACTGCACCTTTAAGTGATTACTTTCTCACCATGACAGAAGACGCAGCAACACTCCTGCTGTCCTCCTCTTCACTCTGAAACACAAACAAACAATAAACCTTTCACAAAAATATGATACTTCATGTTTTAGGCAAAGGAGAAAGTTGAAGAAAAGTCGTATTTATTAAAAGGGCACTGTGTAACATTTTAAGTAATTTATTAGCTAAAATCAATATCCTCATTCATAAATATGTCCTCATTGGTGTAAAATCACCTCTGTCAATAATCTGAATTATCCTCCTGAGCGGAGAATTACAAATATTAACATTACATTTTGTCCATTGAGCGGGCAAGTCTAATGGAGGCATCCATGTTTTTGGAATGTCATCTGGTGCATTGTTTAAAATTTAGAATTGTTCTTGTCCTTGAAGGCCACTGTAGCTTCTGTTATTATTCTAAAGGGTGGGGTTACCCAGGGAGTGTTGCATTCTAGAACTTTCTAGAACTTTCTTGATGATGTCATATTACACACTGCACCTTTAATTTACATTGACACACTTTTAATTTTTTGAATGAGGGTGTTTATTTTAATATGTTGCTGTAAGTTGAGATACACATTCACCCATGTGCCAGCTGTGTACAGTGGACCTGTAAAGGGGGAGTCAGTGATTTAGGAGAATGCTTGTGGGTATGTAGTTAGCTACAGTGGGCCCCCTCTTTATTACATACCGGTTTACAGAGCCTACGGACAGGTACACACTCACACTATACAATCAGACAGATATACCAAGTGGAACTACATTTTCTTCAAGAAATTGAAACATCCAGTGTTAATACACAGCCAAGGCTCTGTAAACTGGTGTGTACTGTGTGTTAACAATGGGTTGTTTTTCAGCCCACACACAGTACAGACAGGTAGTGGATCATGAGGAGATATTCACTGATTTTGATAAAAAGTGATTTTGACAAACAATGTTTTTCCTCCTGTGCATCACATCCCACAGTACATGCTTTACATTAGTACATACTAATCACCTCTGTGATGATTTCACTTTTGTTGTATAATTGTAATTGATACATTTTGTTTGTGTGAATAATTATATTAGATTGATGTAGTCGCAGTGTGAACCTCCCTGAAGGAGCTGTGTGTGTGTGTGTTTCTGTGTGTGTGTGTGTGTTGTGTGTGTGTGTGTGTGTGTGTGTACCTCCCTGAAGGAGCTGTGTGTGTGTGAGTGTGTGTGTGTGTGTGTGCGTGTGTGTGTGTGTGTGTGTGTGTTTTCTGTGTGTGTGTGTGTTTCTGTGTGTATGTGTATGTGTGTGTGTGTGGTGTGTGTGTGTGTGTCTGTGTGTGTGTGTGTGTGTGTGTGTGTGTGTGTGTGTGTACCTCCCTGAAGGAGAGATAAAGGGGAAAATCTAACGAATCTATTAAGATACTTAAAAACACTGTTACAATTCTCATAGGCCTTGTACACACACACACACACACACACACACACACACACACACACACACACACACACACACACACACACACACACACACACACACACACACACACACACACACACACACACACCACACACACTTCAGAGGAGATTCTTCTGCTTTCATCTCTACACCTGACATCTTAATTTTCCGTCTGCTGTCACCGTGCCAACGAGCTAATGAGCGGCGCTACGTAGCGTTAGCACCTTTATTGTTTTATTTCATGAATAAATCCGTTTCATCTCTTCTCGCTCATCGTCTATAACTGATAAATCCTTCCTTTCAAACTTTCTTTTGTTCTTCGAATTCACTGCAGATTTTTCGACACGGTAGAAACTAAAGCACAGAGAGAGCTGCACACACACAACAGACAGACAGACAGACAGACAGACAGACAGACATATAATAATTTAAAGCTATTGTGTGTAACTTTCTCAGTTACAACTTTCTCAGTTGGGTTCAAATCTGACCTGTGGACCTTTACTGCAGGTCATCCCCCTCTCCTCTCTCTCTCTCTATCTCTACTTCTTCTCTCTCTCTCTCTCTCTCTGTCTCCCCATTTCACTCTGTACTGTCTAATAAAGCTCTCTCTCTCTCTCTCTCTCTCTATTTCAACTCTGTACTGTCTAATAAAGCTTGAAAATGACAAAAAATAATCTTTAAAAAAGAAAAGAAAGAAAAGCACATCTCAACCCATTTACACTGGATGAGCCATCTGCGTATTTCAGATGATGTCGCTATTTTTGATATTTTTATAATAAATATAATATTAAATCTGGGGTGGAGGATTTGGGGAGAAAATGGCAGTTGGGATAGAGATTCGAATCCAAATACCTCAACCGCTCCACTTGTTCTCTTTGGTCCCTCCCCTATGGTCCCTCCCTGACACGCTCTATATATACCAACAAAGTCGGTGCCAAAGTGAATGGACAGTCCCAACAGCCAATAAGAACAGAGAATCGGAGCCTCGCTCTGATTGGTCAAAGTGTACAGCTCATGTTAACTTTGACCAATCAGAAATCACATACCCCAGCTTTAACAGAGTTTTATCCACATTTGTTCCCATTGGAGCCTCTTGAGTCATGAATTATTTATTAATTAAATTAGTTAAAAACTCACGAGACCAACTTCCCCTTTAATTACAGAGCAGCTACGGCTCGGTGCATCTACACACACACACACACACACACACACACACACACACACACCAGATACAAAGACACACACACACACACACACACACACACACAACACACACACACACACACAACACAACACACACACACACACACACACACACACACACACACACACACACACACAAACACAAAGACACACACACAAACACGCACAGATACACACATACAGATGCAAAGACACACGCACACTCACACACACACACACACACACTCTCTCTCTCTCTCTCTCACACACACACACACACTCACACACTCTCTCTCTCTCTCTCTCACACACACACACACACACTCACACACACTTCTCTCTCTCTCTCTCTCTCTCTCTCACACACACACGGCTCGGTGCATCTACACACACACAACACACACACACACACACACACACACACACACACACACACACACAAACACAGAGACACACACACACACACACGAACACACAGAGACACAACACACACACACACACACATTTAGTCTGTCGCTAAATGAAATGTTCCTAAACAGTCCTGTGAGACGGATAGAGACACATTATACAGTCGGCTCTACTGAAGCATGACTAAGCTTCATTACTCACTCAGTAATCTCTGTGACTTCTGAGTGACTCACACACACACACACACACACACACAACACACACACACACACACACACACACACACACACACACACACACACACACACACACACACACACACACACACACACACACACACACACACACACACACACACACACACACACACACACACACACACACACACACACACTTCTAAGTGACTCTCAGGTCTTTAGTGAGTGGTTTAAAGATGCCAGAAGTGGATTTATTAAATTACACGCTTCACAGCACGACTGAACTGACACTTTAGACTGAGTAGAAAAATCACTTAAAGCTACAGGCGTAACTTTTTTCATATTAATGGATGTCGGTTATATTCAAGCCATCGCCAAAACAAGTTGACACAAAGTTGATTAAGCCTATTATCAGCTCCACAAAACTCTCTCTGTATTTCTCAGTATGGCAGCGTTTACAAACTGGTGTCCCCCCCCCCCACCCTCTCCTCTCCTGACACTGGTGCAGGAGCTCAGAAAAATCCTCAAGAAGAGCCAAAGAAATGTTTCAGTTGTTGATTCTATTGCTAAGAAACACACACACTCACTCACTCACTCACTCACTCACTCACTCACATCACTCACTCACTCACTCACTCACTCACTCACTCTCACACACACACACACACACACACAACACACACAACTCACTCACTCATTCACTCACACAACCACACACACACACACACACACACACACAACACACCACACACACCACACACACACCACACACACACACCACACACACACACACACACACACCACACACACACACAACCACACACAAACACACACACACACACACCACACAGACACACCATAACCACACACACACACACACACACAATACACACAGACACACTCACTCACTCACACACACAGTAATGTAAGTATTGTAAAGATCTCGCTCACATTTACATATTGATTGCGGGTTTTTCCAAAGATCTTGTATTTAGTGATGACACATTGAAACTCTGCCGTTCAATCTGTAAACGAGAGCGAGGGGATGATGACTTTATGTTCGTTGTGTGTGAAACATAAAAATCTTTTCTCTTCACCGCGGGAACTCCTCGGATAGGTATTATCACCTCTCATTCAAGCCGCCACCGCCTTGATTGTTAAACGGGAAAAAAAGTGTGTGTGTGTGTGTGTGTGTGTGCTCCCTGTGTGTGTGTGTGTGTCTCCCTGTGTGTGTGTGTGTGTGTGTGTGTGTGTGTGATTGTTAAACCATTGAAATAGCTCTTTTTGAATGGCGAGCGTTTTGAAAGGAGTCGCGCGGCCCTCTGTGTCGGGGTCAACAGAGGTCAAGACATTTATGATTACATCGCTACTGGCTAGACGGGCCAACCATTCACACACACCCATACATTGTGAGTGTGTGTGTGTGTGTGTGTGTGTGTGTGTGTCTGTCTGTCTGTGTGTGTGTGTGTGTGTGTGTGTGTGTGTGTGTCTGTCTGTCTGTATGTCTGTCCGTCCGTCCGTCCGTGTGTCTGTGTGTGTGTGTGTGTGTCTGAATACGTAGATGTGCGCTTGTGTGTTCGTGTCTGTCTCTCTGTCTGTCTGTCTGTCTGTCTGTCTGTCTGTGTGTCTGTCTCTCTGTCCGTCTGTGTGTCTCTCTGTCTGTCTGTCCGTCCGTCTCTCTGTGTGTCTGTCTGTCTGTCCGTCTGTCTGTCTGTGTGTCTGTCCGTCTCTCTGTCTATCCGTCTGTCCGTCTGTCTGTCTGTGTATCTCACCGCCCTGGAGACATTGGGGTCACTAGCCAGAGACACAGAGTCACTCTTCATAGAGAGCAGGTCGGAGAAGCCCATGTCCGCTCCATCCAGACTGGGGGCAGGACTGCTGTCTGGGGGGCAAACCAAATCAACCCTTATTTATGTGTGTGTGTGTGTGTGTGTGTGTGTGTGTGTGTGTGTGTGTGTGTGTGTGTGTGTGTGTGTGTGTGTGTGTGTGTCTCTCTCTGTCTGTCTGTGTTTATTAAACAAATAATTAAGTAAAGCCCCTATCTCACTGGGCTGCGACTGTTTGCGACCAGTTGGAGACACAAAATTGCGACAAAATATTTGCGACAATTTTCACTTGCAGTCTCACTGAGTTGCTACTTACGACACGTTTGCGAATGTCCTTGCCGGGAGGTCGCATTTATGTCTCACGAACGTCTGGCGAGTGTTGCACGAACGGAATGTCAGTCTCATTTTTGTCTCAAAGCAGTCGCAATTTAGTTTCATATGTCGCCAAACACTCGCCAAACCCTCGCAAAGTTGTCTCACACTTTCTGACTCGCGGAGACTAAATTGAGAAGGGTTTGCGACGCGTGCGACACACCTGCGACAACTCTGAGACTATTTTGAGACTAGATTTGTCGCACACTTTTTTTGAACATGTTCAAAATTCATGCGACAGGACTGCGCGGCTCTGCGACTCATGCGAGGAAATTGAGACCTCCGCGAACGTTTGGAGACAGTTTAGAGACTTGTTTGCGAATGCAGTCTCCAACTTGTCGCAAACAGTCGCAGCCCAGTGAGATAGGGGCTTAAAAGAAAGATAAACACAGCCATATCAAAACATCACATTACCCATATTCGGCCCTCCACTGATTGGGGTCACAGGGACCGACACATGGGACACAGCCGGCTGCTGTGTGGGTCTGTGTGGGTCTGGTTTGTCCACCATTGGGTTATCAGGCTCCATATGGGGCAAGGGGGACGGGCCAAGGGACTGGAACACACAGAAAAAAAACATGTGCAGGTGAAACTCAAATTTTTAGTATATCATGGGAAATTAATTGGAATTGAGGCAAGAATTCATGCAAAAAGGGGCCCAGACCAAGCCTATTGTTTGCTAATCTTTAATCTTGATGTATTTTATGCCCCTGTAAAGCACTTTGAATGACATTGTGTCTGAATTGTGCTGTTGAAATAAACTTGCCTTGTCTAATAAAACCAATGGCTGCCGAACAAAACACGTAAAAAACAAAAGTTAAAAATATCCTAGAGCCATGAGAGAGAGAAAGGAGGCAGCCATGTTGGAGTAGCAATGACAATTATACATTTGAAAACTTACATTTCTATTTTTGTTCGTAAGGGCAGAATAAATGTACCTTTAGTTGACATGAGGTGCTTTGTGACTATGAGCGATATACAGTTGGATTTATATTTCCATGTAAAGAAAGAGAGATGTGTGTGGCCTTGTTTTAATGATGCCATGCCGTGATTTTGCTGAAACAAAACCACATTGTTTTCATGTCAAAATAAATTAAACATTAAGGCTAAAAGTGTATTTTTGTAATATTGTGCCGTCTGACTTCTGGCAACATCAGCTTCTCTGTCACGTCCCCGTTAACGTGAAAACACACACACACACACACACACACACACACACACACACACACACACACACACACACACACACACACACACACAACCAGAGACACACACACACACACAGACACAGACACACCTTTCTTTACCTGCTCGTGTTCAGTTTGACTTTAGTGAATGTGAAATAATCTGAACACAAACAAGCCAAACCTTCTCAGTGTGGATGTAAACATGCATCACTTCCAATCTCCGCTGTCGTCCCTCAAAAAGAGCAGAATTAGCATATAAGAGTGTGTGTGTGTGTGTGTGTGTGTGTGTGTGTGTGTGTGTGTGTGTGTGTGTGTGTGACAGGGGCCCATAATGAGTTCTCTGGGGACCTCATGCAAAGGACAATATGAATGTATGTAGATGTTTAAAACGTCTAAAATAGACCGGGCCCTTAATAGCAGTAAACAAGCCCTCGGACATTTGAGTTGTAAACACACACACACACACACACACACACACACACACACAGAAGTCTGTTGATTTCAGCTACTGTAAATGCTAGTGACACCCATCTGCACTTCACAAAGTAATTTTAAATTTTAAATCAGATTTAATAATCACACGAGGACTCAGGTGTACACACAGCTTCAGGGCGTTCTCACACGCACACGCACACGCACACGCACACGCACACGCACACACACACACACACACACACACACACACACACACACACACACACACACACACACACACACACACACACACACACACACACACACACACACACACACACACACACACACACACACACACACACACACACACACACACACACACACACACACACACACACACACACACTCACACTCACACTCACACTCACACTAGACTTTCGTACCTCGCCCAAGCACCTTTTTGTCCAAAATCAGTGAATATCTCCTCATGATCCTGTCTACCTGTCTGTACTGTTTGTGAGCTGAAAAAATAATCCAGTGTTAATACACAGCCTAGGCTCTGTAAACTGGTATGTTGTAATGCTAGCTATGGTGGGCCCCTTTGTTTACATGCCAGAGTACAAAGTGTATATGCTGCCACACACAGTACAGACAGGTAGTGGATCATGAGGAGATATTCACTGATTTATTTATTCATTTTTTTGGCATTTTTATGCTTTTATTGACAGTGCAGAGAGACAGAGGTGAAATGGGGCAGAGAGGGGAGTGACATGCAGAGAACGACCGCGGGCTGGAATCGAACCCGGGTCTGCTGCTGGGCCCGGCCCGGTAGGGGGACGCCCTACCAACTGAGCTAAGGGCGCCCCCGATATTCACTGATTTAGACAACAAGCGTTTAGTTCTCCAGAATCACTGACCATCAGACTATTGAGCTGTCAGAGTTATGGGCCTTCCAAGTAAAGACTCTGTTGTCAAACTTTACTGACTAAACAAGGAGAAGCAGCTTTCAGTTTTTATGCTCCAAATATCTGGAACAAACTCCCAGAGAACTTGAGGTCTGCTGCAACTCTCAGCTCTTTTAAATCGAGTCTGAAGACTTTTCTGTTTGCCTTTTAACCTGTAAATTTTATTTTATTTAAATGTTTTATTTCTATTAATAGTTTTCATTCGTTTTTCTAATGTCTATACTATACTTGATGTATTTTAATCTGGATGTATTTTATGCCCCTGTAAAGCACTTTGAATGGCCTTGTGTCTGAATTGTGCTATAGAAATAAACTTGCCTTGCCCTGTCCAGGTATTAAATGTGTTTAATATATGAGCTGTAGGAGGAGATGTTTTGTACAAGGTTTGTTTTTCACATAGATAGTAAATAATATGGATGTAGCATCCGGGCTGACCTCAGTTATTCACACGGCATCCAATAATCCTGGTTTGTGCGCGTCGCCATCTTGTGAGATTTTTACTCCGCCTCACGTCGGGGGGAGGGAGATAGCTGACGTATACCTCTGAGGCAAAGTGAGGGACAACGGGCGGAGAGCTGTCACTCAAGAGATCGCGCCAATACATTTTAACCTCCGATAAAATAAAAACTAGCCTGCTAGAAAACAATTCACCCCCCTCAGTGTTGTCATGGAGATATGACCTAAACATACAGACTAGAATGTTTTTGTGGCCCAGGATGTAAATAGGTTTAATAAGACTTTGAAAATCTAACAAGTGAGTCAAAGAAAAACTGCTCGGTCTTGGCACCACCCCCAGTGGCACTTCCGGTTACTACAATGTTTGTCACTTCTTTATTGGATGCTGGTAAAAACCGCTGAGGTTGGGGCTTTGTTATTTATTATAACGTGAAAACAAAGGTTAGCTCACATGTCGAAAACACTTCTTTACATTATTGAATAATAAAACAGACATTTGTCAGCCATTTCTTTTCCTTTAACATGAAGAACGAGTTCCACAAAGGCATAACAATCAATCCCTGATAGAATTATAATCACTGATCCCCTCACCGCTTTGAGTTAACAGTGACGCGGGACGGATCAGTGAGAATGTACCTTTAGAAGTATGGACTGTTTTAATGAGGTTTTATATACCAAATTATCCGCACTGTACAAGGCACACACACACACACACACACACACACACACACACACACACACACACACACACACACACACACACACACACACACACACACACACACACACACACACACACACACACACACACACACACACAACACACACACACACACACACACACACACACACACACACACACACACACACACACACACACACACACACACACACACACACACAAAGGGACATTTGAATGGTTGAGTGACTGTCATCTCAACATTTAATTGGTGCTTCTGACTGTCACTGTATGTGAATCTTCAAAGTTCCCACGTCACCTAAACGCCTCACAAAGAGAAGCTTTAAACAGTGGTTGTGTTCCGAATCGCATACTCTTTCTTTTTTCTATTCTACATACTACATCCGACGATAAAAATAATCTAGTTAGGATGCAGTAGGCATACTATTGGGACATACTTTTACTCTTTTATTTCATCATAACATTGCGCCTTGATCTTGCCTCTTGCTTTTATATCCGTCGCATCCCCGTTTGTTTTCATATGGAGGCTTCGTCGATGTGACGTCACTTCACGTGCGCAATGGATTGTGGGTCAGAATCGCCCAAATAGGATGCAGTTTTCAACACTAACAATCTTGGCCACATGAAGTAGGACATCCGGGTACTTCTAACCATCCTAAATCTGGCCACAATAATCGGGACATCCTAAATCTTTTTTCTACCGTACTATATAGTAGAAAGTATGCGATTCGGAACGCAACCAATGTAAAGCTTTGGCAGTGAGATGTGAGAGCAGCCATGTTTAAGAGGAACACTGCTGTCCTTAAGTTGAACTCTATCTGACATCTTATCAAGCCTGTTTTATTAGAGTCCCCAGGAAAGATCATCGATAATTGTAAAAAAAAAAGTAATTGTTTTACTTTTCAAGAGATTTCTTTTTAAATATTTTATTTTAGGACAAACATTTTTATAGAAAACATTTTAAACTAAACGTTGGAAGTAAGAAAAGAGTATGAAGAATTTAATCAAATCATCTCAGGAATATTTAAAACATCTCAAAATAGAAAATACATTATTGAAAACACGCATTTCTAGAATCCACGATTTGACGCGTTGAAACAAACTAGAATTCATAATTACAGCAATAAATGGAATAGTATGATAGAAAATATTCAGATTGGTGTGTGTGTGTGTGTGTGTGTGTGTGTGTGTGTGTGTGTGTGTGTGTGTGTGTGTGTGTGTGTGTGTGTGTGTGTGGAGAAGCTGTCAGGACCCGCGTGCTTTCAACTTGATCACAGAGAGATCGTTTATACAGAGAACAAAGGGACGAGAAATCTACCTGCCACACACACACACCACACACACACACACACACACACACACACACACACACACACACACACACACACACCACACACACACACACACACACACACACACACACACACACACACACACACACACAACACACACACACACACACACACACACACACACACACACAGCTTTAAAGCGGTTGATTGCTATGAATAAAGATGAGTCTTGTCCAAGTATTGTCTCTGCGCTCTTAGATAGGAGTAGGTTTGTTTTAACATTGGGGAGGGTGGACATATTAAAGCTATAGTGCGTAACTTTCTCATATAAATATTTTTTCACAAAATGTGGTTTGTTGAGATCTTAACAAAGTAAACGTTATGTGTGCGCTCCGGTGGCGTAGTGGATAGAGCGCGTACCATATTGGCTCAGGCCTTCGTTGCTGTTGTCGCGGGTTCAAATCCGACCCGTGGACCTTTACTGCAGGTCATCCCCCTCTCTCTCTCTCTCTCTCTCTCTCTCTCTCTCTCTGTCTGTCTCCACATTTCACCTCGATCAAATAAAGCTTGAAAATGCCCAAAAATTATATTAAAATAAAATCTTAAAAAAAGAACAAGTTAACGAGTTACTCTTCGAAAATGAATTCACTCACAATGAAGACAAATTATTTTTCAAATAATTTGGTTAAAAATCAAATCAAATTAATTATATTAAAATGTCCGCCCTTACCTCCTCTGCCTGTGTGACCACCAGTGCTGGAACACCTGACTCCTTAGCTGCCTCCTGATTCGTCCATTCAGTCCCACCTGACTCTCTAGCTGTCTCCTGATTGGTGCATTCAGTCGTCGGGTCTCGGTCATTGTAACACACTGGTTGTTCTTGATCCTGAGGTGATGTTTGGTCTAAAATAAACGAGAAGAAATCAGACTTTACAAACCAAATATTTTTATCATTTAAAGCTGGGGTATGTGATTTCTGATTGGTCAAAGTTAACATGAGCTGTACACTTTGACCAATCAGAGCGAGGCTCCGATTCTCTGTTCTTATTGGCTGTTGGGACTGTCCATTCACTTTGGCACGACTTTGTTGGTGTAGAGCGTGTCAGGGAGGGACCATAGGGGAGGGACCAAAGAGAACAAGTGGAGCGGTTGAGGTATTTGAATTCGAATCTCTATCCCAACTGCTATTTTCTCCCCAAAATCCTCCACCCCAGCTTTAAAGCAAACTTTTTTTCAGTATAAAAAAATGTTTTAAAAAAGAAACAGGAAAAGTGCAGTGAGGTAAAAACTAATGTAATGTAATCATCAATTTCCCTCTAACCTCCATGTTGGCTCTGTCTGTTAGATGGACTAAACTGGTCCACTCTCCCACCATCTTGGATCTGTTGTTGGTCCAGATTCACTTCTTCCTGTACACAGTGGCATCCATCTTGTTTCACCTCAGTTTCATGTGTCTGTTGGTCATCGGTCAGAGCCAGAGGGCATTCTGGGTAATCTTCCTCCATAGCTCAGATCTGAAACCATAAACACAAAACATCATCAACATTTTTCAATTACAAGGAATGTCACATTTTGGTTGGTAGCAAAGCGTGTGTGTTTGTGTGTGTGTGTGTGTGTGTGTGTGTGTGTGTGTGTGTGTGTGTGTGTGTGTGTGTGTGTGTGTCCAAAGCAGTGGATGCAGAATTTCTGGAGAACGGTTGTTGTCAAAATCAGTGAATAATATATTTTCACAATCGCTACCTGACTTTACTGTGCGTGTGCTCTGAAAAGCTAGCAACATACCTGTTTACAGATCCTAGGCCGTGTATTAACACTGGATTTGTTTTCAGCACACACACAGTACAGACAGGTAGTGGATCATGAGGAGATATTCACTGATTTAGACAACAAGCGTTCTCTAGAATCACTGACTCCACCTCTAAGAAGAGAATAAAGAAAATTCTTATGAAGATATCGGTGAATGAGGCCCATTGATATCTGATATGACACACACACACACACACTGACGCACACACACACACACACACACACACACACTGACGCACACACACACACACACACACACACACACACACACACACACACACACACACACACACACACACATGATATAATGTGCATGACTTTATGTTAAATAATCTTCTCTTAACTTCACAGCAACATCTCAAACACTTAACAGACGAATCCCACGGGTCTTAATTAAGCCTCAGAATAATGTGTGTGTTGTGTGTGTGCGTGTGTGTATGTACGGTATGCACGCGTGTGTGTGTGTGTGTGTGTGTGTGTTGTACAGTGTGTGTGTGTGTGTGTGTGTGTGTCTGTCTGTGTGTGTGTGTGTGTGTGTCTGTGTGTGTGTATGTACGGTATGCACGTGTGTGTGTGTGTGTGTGTGTGTGTGTATGTACGGTATGCACGTTGTTGTGTTGTGTGTGTGTGTGTGTGAGTCTGTGTGTCTGTCTGTTGTGTGTGTGTGTGTGTACGGTATGCACGTGTGTGTGTGTTTTGTGTGTGTATATGTGTCTGTACAGTGTGTGTGTGTGTGTGTGTGTGTGTGTGTGAATAACTGTGTTTTACAATTAATTAAACACATTCTGTCAGTGACCTTTGGACCGTTAGCCCGCGGCGCCGCTAAGCTAACTCCTTTCATCAACAAAAGACTCGTTACCCGCGAGACTACGTGAGAACAAAACTTTATGATGATATAAAACGGCTTGAAAGAGATATTGTTTTGTTTCAGTGTGTGTTGTGTGTGTGCGTGGTGTGCGTGTGTGTGTGTGTGTGTATGTGTGTGCGTGTGTGCGTGTGTGTGTGTGTGTATGTGTGTGCGTGCGTGTGCGTGCGGTGGTGTATTTAAACCCAAAATGTAAATTATATTATATTATTATATCAAAAAGGAATGTCTGAGACGTCTATATATCATTTACATTACGCTAGGTTTGAAGACTTCAGTAGGCCTGAATATACTTACTGTTTGAATTAACGTATTAAAGGTGCAGTGTGTAATATGACATCATCAAGAAAGTTCTACAAAGTTCTAGAATGCAACGCTCCCTGGGTAACCCCACCCCTTTAGAATAATAACAGAAGCTACAGTGGCCTTCAAGGACAAGAACAATTCTACATTTTAAACAATGCACCTGATGACATTCCAAATATGACACTTTCAAGATGGCGGCACTAGGCCTTGGTCCAAAATATGCAGAAATATGGACATATATGAGACCCTTTCTAAGGAAAAAAATAATAATTATAAACATTTTTTTCAGCTATTATGCAGTAAATTAAATGTACTTATGGATATTATAATTACTTTCTACAAAATCTGCTAGGAAATAAAACCCCAAATTCTACACACTGCAGGTTTAATCAATCAATTCTGTGCCTTGTTATTAGTAAAATCATGTTGAAAATGTGTTGACAGCAGTTAACATATCTGAAAAATCGCCTTGTAATTTTACGTATACAATTTTTTTTAAATAGATTTTTAGATAAATATTCAAATTTGGCGACATCTAACACATATCTGGTAACTGGTAGGCCTATGTAAACAAAAGGGTCCACAGTAGCTAGCAACATGGGCTGTTTACAGAGCCTAGGCTGTGTAATAACACTGGATTGTTTTTCAGTGCACACACACAGTACAGACAGGTAGCAGATCATGAGGAGATATTCACTGATTCTGACAAAAAAGTGATTTTGACAACAAGCGTTCTCCAGAATCACTGACTGCACCTTTAATGGATCTATCAATAGATAAATGAACAGATAAGTTAATTGGCTACAGCGCCTCGTTAACAACACAAACACTAATTGATGAAAGAGCTCGTTAGTTAATTCACTAATTAGGATCAACAACAATAATGAATAGAGAAACTCATACCTGGATACCTGCTTCGTCCTCAAGCAACAAACAGACTGACAGACTGAGCTCCTACACACACACACACACACACACACACACACACACACACAACACACACACACACACACACACACACACACACACCACACACACCACCACACACACACACAACACACACTGACAAATACACACACAACTACACACACTTTCACTGTTCAAACCCTTGACCAATAGCAGTCAGCCTGGTCTAAGTATAGCACACACACTAATAAGATTACATTGAGAGCAGACATACACTCACACAATGCACACTAACTAAGCTCCTACACACACACACACACACACACACACTACAACCAGCATACACTGGTGGGGGCATGCTGAAAGTGTAATGGTTAGACCCCCAATGTTTTATTTATTTAATTTAAATGGTGTATTTTTATCCATGTTTTTAAATTTGATTCTTTTTTGTGTCTGTTCTATACTTGATGTATTTTTTTATTTTTGACCCTGTGAAGCACATTGAGTGGCCCCGTGTCTGAAATGTGCTATATAAATAAAGTTGCCTTGCCTTGCCTTGCCCCCCCCCCCCCCCCCCCCCCCCCCCCCCCCCCCCTCCTCCCCCCCCCCCCCCCCCCCCCCCTCCATAGAGTCTCTGTCCTCTTCACAGCAGACCCGGGTTAGAATCCAGCCCGGGTCGTTCTCTTCATGTCATGTTGCCCCCATGAGGAATTCTCGGTAAGTACAACAACACTGTCAGTGCATTATTATTGATATGACAAAGTTACGCACTATAGTTTTACTCATAAAATGAACCAATTGTAACCTGGCAGCATTTCCCATCAAGATCAAATTAGCTTAAAATACTTCAGGAAAGGAACTGAGAACTTATTCAGCAATATTATGTTTGAATGTTTGTAATTTAACACATGGCTCTGTCTCTCTCTATTTCTCTCTCTCTCTCTCTCACACACACGCATAGACTCTTATGCCTCGTTTCCACCGAGTAGAGCGGGTCGGGTCGGAGCGGCTCAGAGCGGGACAGCTCACTTTTAAGAATCTCGGTGTTGTTTCCACCGCCGACCCTACCCTTACTGGTAGGGCGGGGTTTAGGCTGGACTGCGATAGCCCAGCCGCCGCCAGAATGTGGGTCAAACTATCGGGCTGTGGAACTGTGGTCAAGCCAGCGGTCTCTTGTTTTTGCTTGGTCAAACCAGCCGCTTATTTATTTATTCCCCCGGTGTTGTGAGCACAGAGACGGCTCGGTGCAACTGATAGAGACAGTGAGCGAGCAGCGCTGGCTGCGGCAGCTACGTGACATTGTAGCAGTGGGACACAGTGTAGCCAACTGATTCATTTAATGACGAGGAAAAACACCACACAATAAACAGTGCCGCGCTCACATTTTCGCCAAAACTCTCTTCACTCTAGCCGAGGTGACTACAAACGGCGGAAATGATTCAAACCAGCCGCTTCTTTATTTATTCCCCCCGTGTTGTTGTGAGCGTGTATTTTACTACTATCTATGGCGTAAACACACAGAGACCGCTCGGCGCAACTCATAGAGACAGTGAGCGAACAAACAGTGCTGGCTGCGGCAGCTACGCGACTATGGGACACAGTGTAACCAACTGATTAATTTATTGACGAGGAAAAACACCACACAATAAACAGAGCTGTGCTCACATTTTCGCCAAAACACAAGACTCTCTTCACTCTTGCCGAGATCTACACATGGCGGAAATGATTCTTTCGACCAATCAAATGACGGCAGTGTGTAGCTCCGCCTTCTCATGCATTTTCGGCCCGCTTTCAGGCGGCCAGTACCCCTACGGAGGAGTACTGAGATCGGGAGCGGCTCAGAGCGGTTAGGTGCGCTTAAACCGTACCCTACCCAACTTTTGGCAAATGAAAAGCCAAACTACCCGGACCGAACCGCTCCGATCCGACCCGCTCTACTCGGTGGAAACGAGGCATTACACACTCCCGCTCTCTTTCTCTCTCCCTCTCTAACTAACCAGCGATGTTACCGATGTCTCTCTCTCAAACACACTCTCTCTCTCTCTCACACACACTACCTCTCTCTTTCTCTCTTTCACTCACACACACACACATACACACTACCTCTCTCTCTCTCTCTCTCTCTCTCTCTCTCGCTCACACACACACACGCATAGACTCTTAACTAACCAGCGATGTTACCTGTGTCTCTCTCTCAAACACTCTCTCTCTCTCACACACACTACCTCTCTCTCTCTCTCTTTCACTCACACACACACATACACACTACCTCTCTCTCTCTTGGTCCCATTCTGCATAGCTCTCATCACATCAGTTGTTGCGTTAGCAGAACAACATAATGTATTTCTTCCTACCGCATTATAACTTAACATTAGATTAGTTCAGTCAATTTACCGGGACACTCACAGACAGGCGCAGTTATTGTGGCCGCTATTTTTGCTGAAGATGGATTTTAATTTGTGACTTCTTCTATTGACTTTTGATTTTTTTTTTATATATATTTTTTGACACTATGGCTTTTTCTGGTCAAAGTATATTCTTCCAGCCGTCCACCGCAGTGTCCCTGGGTCTCCACACACCCTGCCCGCCTCACCACACACTCTCTGCGGGGATTGGGCGCTCTTCCATGGGGTTGGGACGCTCCGGTTACGGGGGGTCTGCCTTCGCTCCATACACCGCGGGACAAACCACGTCTCATCTGCCGTATGGAGGCGAGCCAAGAGCGGCCGCGACTATCAGCGCATTCATGGTGAGTCTGTATGAAATGTTTAACTTAAAAAAAAAACATATTTGTAGCCTAAAGCATTTCTTCAAGATTTGTGTCTTTGTATCTTCCATAATATGTCTTTTGTCATATCAAAGATCTCTAAAATGTACTGTTTGCGTCTGTATATTTCTCCTATACAACCATCTTTAACGGACATTATCCCAACATTATTATTTTTTTATTTCAATACTAAAGCACTTACATCAACTGAACTTTCCATAATCATTCTTAGCACTTTTCTGAAGGTTATGAGACATTTTCTTCTTTAAAAACATGATGATGAAAATGCATTTTTTTTAAGACCTGTAGACTACATAGTATTTTTGGAATTATAAAATTAAAAAAGGGTGTGTCCAAAATCTGTTCTGTAAAATCGTTGTAAAAATTAAATATTTTGCTCTCGATTGAAAATCAAAGTGTCACTGTTGTTGGTGCGTAAATTAATTCCGTGCGTCCAAGGGGTGGGGGGGGGGGGGGGACTGCATTTAAAATGTGAAGTTATTCTATATTTTATACATTTGGAACATGTCTTCCCTTTGCATAAAAACTAAATCTAGGCTATCCGATTAACATTCGCAATCTTAATCAAAATATAGTTTAATTCAAACAAGACAGCAGGCTAAAACTCTCACTGGTCAATGTATAGATTTTTGTCCGTTTATCTTCCATAACATGTCTTCTTTCATACTCTATCTCTCTCCCTCTCTCTCTCCCTCTCTTCCATAACATGTCTTCTTTCATACTAGTATAAATCAAAAGGTCCAACATGTATATTTTCTTCTTAAAAACATTCACATAGTATGTTTTTGATTTTTAAAAATAAATACAAAGGCTGTATCAACTATGGGCGCTAATATTTTGTAAAAATGAAATAAAGAATTTAACTCTGGCTTTATCCAAGATCTAGATTTTTTTTTTAAAGAGATACAAATGTACAAATAGTTCGATATATCTGTAGAAATATGATTTGTTTTATGCTAATATGCCCAAATATAATATGATATTGGTTCTAGGGATAAAGGCAAATGTCACTGTTGGTGTGTAAAACAGGTCTGTGCGTATGAGCCTTATACTATAAGGAAAGGCATAAAGCGTAAAGCACAATTCAGACACAAGGACATTCAACGTAACATCTGTCTAACAAAGCAATGAGTAAAATGAAATATTATGTGTTTAAAACTATAAAATACAAACTATACTAATATTAAAATACTATACAAGTTAATTGTTGTGGCTGATATTTCTCATATGCAAAACAAATCCACGATTATTCATTGGCCGATGACCTTCTTAATTCTCCGGCTCCAATAATGCACAAACTAAAGATAATGAAAATTAACAGAATTATTATAAGACGTATTTAAGACAATAGTGCAAAGAGACAGACAGTAAATGGTAAATGGACTTGACTTATATAGCGCTTTTTAGCCGATTTTTCTCAGCCCCAAAGCGCTTTACATTTCTTACCACATTCACCCATTCAACACACACACACACACACACACACACACACACACACACACACACCGATGGCAGTAATAGTGCAGGACAATTCAGACACAACAGGCAATTAATATATGTCTAACAAACCACTGAACAACAATATGTATTATGTGTTAAACTAACTTTAAAATATAAAAATATACAAATATTAATATAAAATATAAATGAATTAGTGTGGCTGATATCATCATATGCAAAAACAAATCCAGTTTCAGTCGTTTGCAGTGAAATTCTTAATTCTAATAAAAAATTATAAAATTAACAGAATTATTTAACACATAAAAAAGACAAAAGTCCAAAGAAAACACACACACACACACAAGCAACACACACTAACACACACACACACACACACACACACACACACACACACACAACACACACACCACACACACACACACACACACACACACACACACAAGCAACACACACTAACACACACACACACACACACACACACTGAATCAGGTTTTTGTTGTTGGGTTCTTGTGCAGATTAAATGTTGTTTTTGTGTTTTAATTAAATCTTCATTTACTGCTGTGAGATCACAACTCTGCCAACAGAAGACGTCCAGCTGTCAGAGGTTTAAGATGCAGAGAAACGGGGCTGCTCCGGTGGTGTAGTGGATAGAGCGTGTACCATATTGGCTCCGGCCTTCATTGCAGTGGTCGCGGGTTCAAATCCGACCCGTGGACCTTTAATGCAGGTCATCCCCCTCTCTCTCTCTCTCTCTCTCTCTCTGTCTCCACATTTCAACTCTGTACTGTCTAATAAAGCTCTCTCTCTCTCTCTGTCTCCACATTTAAACTCTGTACGGTCTAATAAAGCTTGAAAAATGCCAAAAATAATCTTTAAAAAAAGGATGCAAAGAAAGTAAACAAGGCGATGAAAATACCTTTAAACAAGGCAACATGTGGGGGCGCTCGTGGTTAGTTGACTTTAAAGGTGCAGTCAGTGATTCTGGAGAACGCTTGTTGAAAAAAATCACTTGTTGTCAAAATCAGTGAATATCTCCTCATGATCCACTACCTGTCTGTGCTGTGTGTGTTGAAATAATAAATCCAGTGTTAATACACAGCCTAGTCTCTGTAAACTGGTATGTTGCTAGCTACAGTGGGCCCCTTTGTTTACATAGCTAAAAGTTTTTTTTATCAACACTGGGTTTTTATTTTTTTAACCTTTATTTATACAGGTAAATCCCATTGAGACCAAAGACTCTTTTACAAGGGAGACCTGTTTTCCTTTCCCACGTTACCATTCACA
Source organism: Ammodytes dubius (assembly GCA_026122265.1). Taxonomy (NCBI): domain Eukaryota; kingdom Metazoa; phylum Chordata; class Actinopteri; order Uranoscopiformes; family Ammodytidae; genus Ammodytes; species Ammodytes dubius. The sequence goes on along the minus strand of CM047513.1, from coordinate 393,176 downwards.
CACACATTCATACACCGATAGCAGGCTAACTATCGACATTCACACAAGGCAAGGTGGGTGAAGTGTCTTGCCCAAGGACACAACAACCATGACACAGGTGGCAGGTGTGGGATCGAACCTCCAACCCTTTGATCATCAGCCGACCCGCTCTACCACCTGAGCCACAGTCGCCCAAAGGGACAGGTAGCAGATTATGAGGAGATATTTACTGATTTTGAACAAAAGCATTCTCCAGAATCACTGACTACACCTTTTAAATTGATACAATAACCATAAAAGTACCAAATAACCCTTTTCTCTTGTTTTAGAGTCCAGGCTATGAGCCGTCTCACACACACACTCAACACACACACACACACACACAACACACACACAGACACACACACACAGACACACCACACAGACACACACACACACACACACACACACACAACACACACACAGACACACACACACACCTAATTAACCCTTTCCTTTCCCCCTGTCCCAGAGTCCGGCCTACGACCCTTCTGGTTCGTTGGACTTCCACGCGTTCGGTTCCATGTTCCCGTACGGAGAAGCGGCGTACAGGAAGAATGCTACGCGAGATGCTACCGCTACGCTAAAGGCCTGGCTCAGTGAACACAGCAAAAACCCCTATCCAACCAAAGGGGAGAAAATCATGCTCGCCATCATCACCAAAATGACTTTAACACAGGTAGGCATGTGATTTTAAGGCAAGTAACAGCGTCCTTGCAGGCCTTCCAAAAAAATCTATCAGACAGCTTCAGCTAATTCAGAACGCTGCTGCTCGAGTCCTCACTAGGACCAAAAGTGGTCACATTACCAGTTCTGAGTCTTACACTGTTCCTGTCACTCAAAGAATTGATTTCAAATACTATGTGGTTTTAAAGCACTAATGGTTTATGCCAAAATACATTAGATCTGCTGATACGTTATGAACCGTCCAAGCCTTAGGTCGTTCGGACAGGTTACTACAGTCAAGAGTTAGACTAAACGGGGAAGCAGCTTTTAGTTGTTATGCTCCAAATATCTGGAACAAACTCCAGAGAACTTGAGGTCTGCTGCAACCTCAGTTCTTTTAAATCGAGTTGAAGACTTTTCTGTTCTTTTAACCTGTACTTTATTTATTTAAATGTTTTACTTCTTTTCATTCGCTTTTAAATGTCTTCTAATGTGTTCTATGTATTTTAATCTTGCCCATGTAAAGCACTTTGAATGGCCTTGTGTTTGAATTGTGCTATAGAAATAAACTTGCCTTGCCTTGCTGCAAGTCAACTTTACCTGCAGCAGCGACATACACATTTTAAAGGGTCACTGTGTAGTTTCAAGAGGAGGGGGATTTGTTTACATTCACAGAGCCTGCAGTTAGTTTACTAAACATATTTTCTCTACTGTAATTCTTAGTATTGAATAATTCTTCATCATAAATCAAATTATTTTGTGGAACCTGGAACCAAACGTAAGACTAGAATATGTTTGTAAACCAAACTGTGGGCCCCAGTGAAACAGTAACTTTTCAGGAAGCTTTCTAACTTCAAACAGTGTTCCAGGGATCACATTTTCCTGTGAGGAAAGTTTGTTTATTCAGTTATGAGACTAAACCTTAGAAAATGTTCACATCTCTGACACACACATTACAAGCGCAACTTTAAATAAATATATATATACATTTTTTTTTACAAAATATGAATTGATTCAAAATCTCAGAAGATATAAATGGCGATTTTAACGTGAGTGTTTTTCCCACACACACACACACAACACACACACACACACACACACACACACACACACACACACACACACACACACACACACACACACACACACACACACACACACACACACAGGTGTCCACGTGGTTTGCCAACGCGCGGCGGCGGCTAAAGAAAGAAAACAACATGACGTGGACGCCGCGGAACAGAAGTGAAGACGAAGAAGAAGAAGAAACGATCGACTTAGAAACAAACCAGGAAGAGGAAACGGACAAGAGCCAATCAGGTGAGAGATAGAGAGTAGTTGTGTGTGTGTGTGTGTGTGTTTATATGCTCGGTTATCTGTCTGTCTGTCTGTCTGTCTGTCTGTCTATCTATCTATCTTATTCTATCTATCTATCTATTATCTATCTATTATCTATTATCTACTCTATCTATTATACATCTCTCATCTTAGTATTTGTATATTAAAGGTGTAGTCAGTGATTCTGGAGAATGCTTGTTAGTATCTCCTCAAGTGTTTCATACACAGCCTAGCTCTGTAAACTGGTATATAAACAAAGGGGCCACCGTAGCTAGCAACATGCTAGTTTACAGAGCCTAGGCTTTGGATTGGACAATGGACATAACACTTTTTTCAGCCATACACAGGATCATGGGGAGATATTGATTTGACAAAAAGTGATTTTGACAACAAACACTTCTCCAAATCACTGACTCCACCTTATAGACCCACCTGTATTCGTTGGCTTTCAATTCGAGTTTGTCTTTTTTATTGTCTGTCTTGTAAACATGTTTGTGTATTTTATCCCTTTAGTTTTTACTGTAGTAGCTATAGTTGTTTTTAAATGTGCTATTATAAATAAACTTCAACTCTTTCCCCCCTACAGCTGATCGGCCCCTCCCCTCTGTGTTGACGTTGAGAGACGAAAATAACAGCAACGAAACCGACCGAACAGTCATCGAATCGGACCTTAAAGACTCTGTGGACCTTATGTTGCGCCCACGCACACGCACACAAACTCACATACACACACATCAGTGCCCCCTCCACACACACACACAATCTCTCACACAAACACATCAGGGCCCCCCAACACAAACAACATAGGGCCTTTACACACACACACAATCTCCCCAACTCACACACACACAACAATGGCGGCACCAATCAATGCAACATCAGAACCAGACCATCCTTCTAAAGTCTCTACCGGATCCTGTGTGCCAAACCCAAACCCAAACCCAAAACCCAAACTTTGGTCTCTGGCTGAAATCGCAACTTCTTCGGACAAAAGCAAAAGTTCCAGAGACTCGACTTCGTTCACACACAGTTCGGCAATACACCGACATCTTTACTACACAGCGTCCCCGTTTATAACTGGATATTCCAACTACGGACCCCACCACACACACCATAGTAACACTCACACACCCCATAGCAGCACACACACACACCACAATAGTAACACACACGTAGCATCTGTCACACATGTTAAATGATTTCAATGGAGTACAGCAGACGACGCTACAGAGAGCTGAGATCGCGGCAAGAGACTGCAGGCTACGCGGACATGAACTGAAGAAAGGAACGACCAATGTATAGAGCAGTGAATGGACCTAGATGCAATGGATTCAATGAATGGACTAATGTTTTGGATTGACACATGTACTGGGGGTGTTAACTGATCAAGTCAAGGGCTGGTGTGGTTGGTTGTATTTTATTTTTAAGAGCGCAAAACAGATCCAACAAAAAATTGTGTGGAGTAGGAATTTCACCATTCTCCAATAGGGGAGAACGGGGTAAGTAGGCACACTTTTTACTCTAGTGAGAATTGCTCATCACCTAAACATCTTTCAATAGTCATTCCTACATTAAATTGAAGCTTAAGGTGTTGGCTTGAAATGTGTACCCCTCACTTTTTCTATCTTATTGTAATAAAGAAGAAATTAATCATCAAAGACACCCTTACACATTGTGACAACCAACCCCATCAAGGGGTCGGTTGTCAAACACTATGGGGTTGTTTGTCACAATGTTATCTTAATGGGAATAATCTTAAAAAGAAGGCAAGAAAGTAGAACTACATTTGAAAGTTTAATTGCATTGTCAAGTTGACAAATAGGCCTACATAACTTACTGTAGCCTTGGCAGCTGGTCTAATTTGGGATGCACTGGGTTGTTTTGATTTTGTTTCCCTTTTTTCTTTTGCATGCTTGCTGCCTTTTCCTGCTCTATTCTTTCCTTCTCTGGGGTGTCAGTGAGGATACAGCTTGACAATTTTGTTCGTTATTGGGTTCCATTTCTGGCTGCAGCCTTGAGATAACATGTGACAACCAACCCCCCAAAAAATGTGACGACCAACCCCAACTTGAATTTCTTGCTAGCATCAAGGCCAACAACCATCTGACAACTAATTAACTTGCTAACCACAATCTAAACTATAGTTTACCCTTCACACTTTGTATGGGTAACAAGTGTTTTGTTATAAACCCATTGTGTAAAAGCCTAGAAGAAAAATACTGAGGAGCTAAATATTTTCAATTTGACATGAAAAACACAAACAGTCGTCTCACCTCAAATTCAGCAGTCTAACTCCAAGGAAGACTATGTAGGTGACCTCTGATCCCAATTCTGGATATTTACATACCAAAATTTCACAGACAGCGCCTTCTGGTTCCGAGATATAACGATTGTGACAACCAACCCGTGTGACAAATTACCCCGTCCTCCCCTATTTCGATTTGGTTTTAATTCTTGATTTAAAAGTCATGATTCGATATGATTTCACTATAATTTTTCCAAACCGTACCATACCATTCAGTGGAAACAAGGCTTTAGAAACATATATTACATTTTAGAAATGTTTTCTATGTAGATGAGATGTGATCTTTGTAAAGCGTTTCTACACAAACATGAATTATCATAAAAAAATTGTTTTATTAAAGACCTACTTCACTAGTGGCATTATGAAGGTGTATTGAACTCTGAGATCTTATGTAGTATAAATGTGCAAACGTTTTAGAAATCGGTTCATCCTAGCCTGAGAAAAGGCAGAACGAGTGTTTATGGTCTCACTGTCTAACCCTACATTTGACCAGCTCCTGGCATCTCCTGATTCTTCCAGGAGATGATTAGTCTAATTACAAACTTCCATGCTGGCTGATCTCCTCAGCTCTATACTGTAAGCTGTAGTAAACAACCACATGGGCCTCCCGTCCTTGTTTATCCTCCAGTAACTGATCTAATTACACAGATTGCTTTGGTTTGGCTCGGCTCAGCTCAGTTAGTTTTGCTTTGCACATACATTACACTCTTCACTCACAGACACAGCACTCATTACTGATTACTGACATTCACGCACCACTTAGTAGCTTACTTTAAACTTTGTTTAAATACATTATTATTTGGTTAAACTTAATCTCTTGTGTGGTTTCCTCATTGTCATTCCCTTGAGCCGGGCTGTGACATGGGCGCTCGTCAATAAGTGGTTGGATTGAGTAATTGAACAGTTTGGAGGAATATCACACAGGTTGGTAGTTGGTTTGGGAGTAGCTTCTTTTCATGGGGGGTATAGTATCTGAGTGCTTTTGATTTAAAGTTGTGAATGATCTCCCTGGTCAGTTAGGGAGTGTGCCAGCTGGGCAGAGCAATCTGTCCTTCCATCGGTGCACTATTTGTTATTTTGCTTTTTTTATTTTCGAGGATATCCTGGGTGGAGACTTGTCTCTGGTGGGGGCGAGCGTTTCAGGGCCTTGGCCACAAGATTGTAGACCTGGTCAAGGCCAGAATAGACTAAAAGACCATTGGCGAGAAGCTGGGTGAGAAGGAAACAACTGTTGGTGCGATTATTCGAAAATGAAAGAAACACAAAATGACCATTAATCTCCTTCGGTCTGGGGCTCCATGCAAGATCTCACCTTGTGGGGTATCAATGATCATGAGAAAGGTGAGGGATCAGCCCAGATCTACACAGGAGGTGCTTGTTTATGATCCCAAGGCAGCTGGGACCACAGTCACCAAGAAAACCATTGGTAACACACTATGCCGTAATGGATTGAAATCCTGCAGCGCCCGTAAGGTACCCCTGCTCAAAAAGGGACATGTACAGAACCGTCTGAAGTTTGCCAATGAACATCTGAATGACTCAGAGAATGCTTGGGAGAAGGTGATGTGATCAAATTAGAACAAAACAAGTTCTTAGTCACTCGCCATGCTTGGAAGAAGAGGAATTCTGACTATGACCCCAAGAACACCATCCCCCAAGTCAAGCATGGAGGTTGAAGCATCATGCTTTGGGGGTGTTTCTCTTCTAAGTGGACATGTGGACTTAACTGCATCGAGCGAACTATGGATGGGGCCATGTACCATGAAATACTGGGTGACAACCTCCTTCTCTCAGCCAGGTCTGTAAAAATGGGTCGTGGATGGGTCTTCCAGCACGCCGATGACCCTAAAAATACAGCAAAGGCAACAAAGGAGTGGCTCAAGAAGAAGCACATTAAAGTCATGGAGTGGCCTAGCCAGTCTCCGGACCTTAATCCAATAGATCTGTGGAGAGAAATGAAGCTCAAGCGACAGCCTCGAAGCCTTAAAGATTAGGAGAGGATCTGCAAAGAGGAGTGGTCCAAATATCCTCCTGAGATGTGTGCAAACTGTGTGCAAAAGACACGTTTGACCTGAAAAAGCATTTCTGCACAAACATGAAATCATTAAAAAATTATTTTGTTAAAGCCCTACTTCACTGGTGGAAATATGAAGGTGTATTGAACTCTGAGATCCTATGCAGTATAAATGTAGAAACATTTTAGAAATCGGTTCAACCTAGCCTGAGAAAAGGCAGAACGGGTGTTTATGGTCTCACTGTCTAACCCTACATTTGACCATGCGTGACATCTGTGCCAGCTGCTGGCATCTCCTGATTAGCATTCTTCCAGGAGATGATTAGTCTAATTACAAACTCCCATGCTGGCTGATCTCCTCACCTATAACCCTATTCCATCCAGGAATAAGCCACTTTGGCCTACCTTCCTTGATTACCCTCCAGTAAATGATATAACTACACAGAGCCGGCCCAAGCCTTCATGGGGCCCTAAGCGGATTATGATCAGGGGGCCCCTCTCCAATCGTAGCGCTGCCCAAATTATTGCCCATTGTTAAATGCTACTCCCACACCCAATGTTTTCTGCTAGTGCATCCAATGTCCAGATGGATGAATATATATGACAGCTGAGATCCCGACCCTCCTAGGGGGGTCCGGGGGTATGCATTTCGCTTTTTTAAAGTGAAATGCATGAATCTGGAGAGAAAAATTAAGAGGCTAAATATGAGAAATTTTGTGTGAACAAATAATTTGGAGACACTGGGTCGGATGAATTAGAAGCTATTGAAGAAAGGCACATGGATTTTCCATAAAAATATTATTTCAAAATAAAATATTATTGAGGGTCCTCTGGGATGGGCTTGGAGCTCTTTTTCTTTTACTGACATATTTCTCTGTAATATAATGAATGGATTTAAATGCAGTGAGAGGAACGAAGCAGAAGAACTCTGTTGTCCAGCTTTCTTTTTTTACAGACAAGGCTGCAGACTATACACAGTGCAGGGCAACTGAGGGCAGCCCCATTTCCAAATGTTTTTAAATAAACTCAATACACACTGTGCATGGATGTGAACGTGACATGATCAGATAATTTCGGATTACCTCCCAGACAAACTGATTAATACAAGTATTAGGCTATTAATTATCTAGACCAAAACATTGTATTGCTTTTGTGTATGATGACTTACCCCCTGGAGAGCAAAGCCAACAACGGTTTGGGCTCAAAGACAGCGGAGAGAAAGGTGAATCAGATTTCAGTCGGGGTTCTTCAAAGGGAGAGCTAGGCAGAGCTGGGAACAATGATCCTATTACAACTTGTAATATTGTCAGCGACAAGGGCACTGGAAAAAGGAGTGCCCTTTGCTAAAATCAAAAAAGGGTTTTAGTACAGGGCCTGCTCAATCTGTTGGGTTAGCTGTTCCGCTTAGTAGCTCAGAACTAAGTACTGACAAAATTGTCCCTCTTTTTCAGATGCAACCCAGAGTGTTGAGCCCAGCTGATATTGCTTTAAGATATGCTCCATTTACATCAGAGGGTTTTGTATCCTTAGTTGACAATAGTAAGAAGGTGCCTGTCAAAGTTTTTAGAGATTCTGGGGCTCTAGTTAGCTTCATTAGGGAGTCAGCCTTACCTTTTTCACCATACTCTGACACAGGAAGGTGTGTTTGAATCAGAGGAATGGGTTTAAACACCATTGTGGTGCCTGTCCATACTGTGCATTTGTCTTGTGGCATGATACAGGGGGATGTAGAGGTGGGTGTACGTCCAGAATTGTCAATGAAAGGTGTTGATATTATTCTGGGCAATGATTTGGCAGGAGCGTGTATGTGGCCTGATGCGTCCACCTCTGATGGGTTGTGTGTATTGTCTCCTGGTAAAGCGAGGTCTGAGGTACCTGAGCAGTCAGTGTGTGCAGTGTCCCGTTCTCTCAGTGTGCTGCCACGAGTTGACGTACACATATCTGATCTTGGGTCAGTTTCTCATGCAGAATTGTTGAAGGACCAGATAGATGATTTTTCCTCAGTTGAACTATTTGATCGTGCTGTGCGTTCTGGTAAGTTCGGAAACCATTCTGGAACTTATTTCTCCATCTAATAAGGAGGTGGGTCCCTCATGGGAGACATTTGGCTGGGGGATCAGCGGGGAAGATTGTGCTTCCTGTGAAATATAGACAGCCGGCAATGGCGCATGTAGCTGGTCAAGGGGGAGTGAAGAAAACATATGGGCGGGTCCTTAAAACACTTTTTCTGGCCTGGTATGAAACGGGATATATCTACTTGTGTAAAGACCTGTTAGCATTCATTCCTGTGGTGTGTTCCCGAGTCATAGGGTTGCTGGGTCTCGGGGATGCCGGAAGATGAAATGTGAGGACAAAACAAGTGGATATTGGTCAACGTGTGTAAGATTGGTTGTCATACCTCAGCATAACATGTATCCCAAGTGTGTTTGCTTTGGTTGGTGTTTGGTTAAATTGGTTAATAAATTATGGTTCCATGCTTGTAACTGTTGCTGTCTTGCAGGTTACATGTTGAACCAGCTCCTGGCACCTCTTGATTGGCAGGCTTCCAGGAGATGATTAGTCTAATTATAAACACCCATTCTGGCTGAACTCCTCAACTATATAAGCTGTTTGGCATGTTCCTTGATGTGTGGTTTGCTTTGCTTTGCTTTGCTTTGCTTTGCTTTGCTTTGCTTTGCTTTGCTTTGCTTTGCTTTGCTTTGCTTTGCTTTGCTTTGCTTTGCTTTGCTTTGCTTTGGCTCAGCTCAGTTAGTTTTGCTTTGCACATACATTACACTCTTCACTCACACAGACACAGCACTCATTACTGATTACTGACATTCACGCACCACTTAGTAGCTTACTTTAAACTTTGTTTAACTACATTATTATTTGGTTAACCTTAATCTCTTGTGTGGTTTCCTCATTGTCATTCCCTTGAGCCGGGCTGTGACACATCACACATGGTAAAATGTAGGGTTAGGATTAACAGGACAGCTGGGCCAAGGGAAGACTGAGGGAAGACTGAGGGAAGAAAAACCTCATTCATTATATTATAATAGTGATTTTATAATGATAGAACGCCGGTTCCGTATGGGTGAAGTATTCCTTTAAGACTGAACTGGCCACATGACTTTTTCACTGCTGCTACAAAAGCCTCATGAAATATTTCAACAGGGTTTTTAATGAGGGAACAATGAAAGCTAAACCAGGGTATGCAGATCTTAGAAAGGTTTCAATGAAGTCTCTCAAGTTCCCACACTCCAGAGGGGGTCCTCACACAGGGTCAGCCATAGTACAGATAGACAGACACACACACACACAGACAGACAGTACAGACACAATCCAGAGGGGGTCCTCACACAGGGTCAGCCATAGTACAGACACACACACACACACACAGACAGACAGACAGACAGACAGACAGACAGACAGACAGACAGACACAATCCAGAGGGGGTCCTCACACAGGGTCAGCCATTGTACAGCGCCCCTGGAACAGTTAGGGGGTTAAGTGTCTTGCTCAAGGACACAATGGTAGAGATGGTGGGCAATTGGGATTTGATAATTTGATTTTAAAGTTGCTACAAGGAACTTTTAAATATTTCTGAAACAGCAAACGAGACCAGCAGTGCAATAAAGAATGTTATTTTCATATAGTTTTTCTTAATTCCTTTGTCATGGGTATGCTCACCCAGGAACAGTAAAAACATTAGTCCAAAGAGGGCGCTAGAATGAACACAAACTGAAAGGTCCTCGGAGCACCTTTAACTTAACATTTCCGGTGTATTTTGCCTCTTGCTTCCAGCTGTGTGTTCACACCGAGGTTGTTGTCGAAACACGGAACATGTTGCAGAACCAGCGAGAGGGCGAGACATGGAGCCTGAGGGAGGAGCAGATGTCCAACTCCCCAAACACACACACACCCACACACACACACACACACACAGAGAGAGAGAGACACACACACACAGAGAGAGAGAGAGAGAGAGAGAGAGAGAGAGAGAGAGAGAGAGACACACACACCTACACACAGACAAGAACAGACACACACACATGCACACAAACACACACACACCTTGACACACACACACAGAGACAGACACACACACACACACACACACAGAGACAGACAGACACACACACACACACACACACACACACAGAGACACAAACACACACACACCATCACCCCCCTCTGTCCATCACAATAAACTACATCCCCAGCGACATTCACACTGTGAAACTGTCAACATGTTGGAGACACTGCGGGTGAACAGGGTAAAATGTTTAACTCATAGATATCATTATGAAACTTTACCAGATGATTACTGACATTAACTCATGTGTACATCTCAGAGCTAAAATCTTTATTTCATTTTACAACTATTTAGTGTCCAAGGTTTTTACAGAACAGATGTTTGATACATTTTAAAAATAAAAAATAAAAAAATACTATGGAAATATCTGGTGCAATAATGTGCCAAATTAAATGCATAAAATATTACCAAATTTATACATAATATAAATTAATATACTATTAAGTTTATGTGTATTTAAATATATATATTTTTTTTACAAATGGCTAAATACATGAACTTAAAATATTTTTACTGATCATTTGGTCCCCACTGTGCTTAGCTCATAGCGCCCCCTTTAGGTAGAATGCAGCCATTACATGTTAACACACCATCTCTGAATTTTAACTTAAAAAAAAACGAAGAATTTTTAACACAGTTGTTTACATAAAAGAAATCGGTCAAACAGAATCCAGCCCGGGTCGTTCTCTGCATGTCATTCCCCTCTCTGTCTGTCTGTCTGTCTGTCTGTCTGTCTGTCTGTCTGTCTGTCTGTCTGTCTGTCTGTCCTCTTCACAGCAGACCCGGGTTAGAATCCAGCACGGGTTGTTCTCTGCATGTCATTCCCCTCTCTGACACATTTAATCTCTGTCTCTACAAAAATCTAAAAGTAAAAATGCCTAAAAAAAATCTAAAAAAAAAAAAAAAAAAAAAAGGGTGTAACTACCTAATATAAAGTTAAATAATATTAAACGTAAATGAATAAATATATATAAATATCAAGGACTAGAGAACATGCTCATGTATATAATTCATCCTGCTGTTGTGGAGAATCGAAGGTGGTGAATGTGAAAGCGCGTCAGACTGAAAGCTGCTGGGTCTCTGGTTGAGACTGTGAGAGCAGATGGTGCCATTAGCTTCCAGTCATTCCTCCAGTGACCCTTATACTGGTGAATATCACACAGCAGGTAGGTGTGTGTGTGTGTGTGTGTGTGTGTGTGTGTGTGTGTGTGTGTGTGTGTGTGTGTGTGTGTGTGTGTGTGTGTGTGTGAGAGTGAGTGAGTGAGTGAGTGAGTGAGTGAGTGAGTGAGTGAGTGAGTGAGTGAGTGAGTGAGTGAGTGAGTGAGTGAGTGAGTGAGTGAGTGAGTGAGTGAGTGAGTGAGTGAGTGAGTGAGTGAGTGTGTGTGTGTCTGTCTGTCTGTGTGTGTGTGTGTGTTAGCCCAGGAGCGTAGGTACAAAGAGAAGCTGCTCTACCTTTATCCATCCATCCATTTATCTATCTATCCATCCATCAATCATCCATCTATCTTTATTTATACACAGTCTAGGCTCTGTAATCTAGTACACAACATGAGAACTTCTGCTGCAGTGGATTGTGGGTCAGAACCTCCATAAAGCTGCTGGTTTGAACACAAAAACATCACCACCGGATGTAGAAGGACATCTTGGTATTTTTCAGAATGCTGCATCTGACATCATGAATTTGGACAAACTAACCCTGCGTTCCAGTCCCCATAATTCCCCGCTATTTAGTATAGTAGAAAAAAAAATGTAGGATGTCCCGATTCTTGTGGTCAGATTTAGTATGCTGAAAAATACCCGGATGTCCTGCTACATCTGGTCAAGAATTTAAGAATCGGAAGTTACATCACATGGACTGAGCCTCCCAGTGAAACCAACCAGCGATGAGACGGATATATAAGCAAGAGGCAAGATCAAGGAGCCATGTTAGGATGAAATAAATAAGTTAAAGTATGTCCCAATTGTAGCATACTGCATGCTAACTAGATTATTTGTATGATCAGCTGTAGTAAGGAAAATAAAAAGAAAGAGTATGCGATTTGGAACGCAGCCTAAATCTGTTTCTACCAAACTAAATATCAGGGAGGGAAGGGGACTGGGACTCGGCTGGTCTTGGTATTTATGAGCATGTGTTCAGAGTATCTTGAGGCTCCCAGAGTGTAATGCAGCCTGGAGGAATGTCTCCCCCTGCTGGCCTGGCCTCCCCATAGCAGCAGCTGGCCCAAAGTCAACCAGAGGCATGGAGAGCTTCTATCATAAATATACCCTAATACTAAAGGTCTATACTTAGGAGCTATACACACAAACAAGGGCGCCGCTAGGGATTTTTTGTCCCATGAAAATATATTGGGCCCAACTACCAGGCACAAGACTAATCCCATCCCATCCCACTACTATAATTGGAGGCGTGTGTGTGTGTGTGTGTGTGTGTGTGTGTGTGTGTGTGTGTGTGTGTGTGTGTGTGTGTGTGTGTGTGTGTGTGAGAGTGAGTGAGTGAGTGTGTGTGTGTGTAAAGGATCCCCTGACATTTGAAATAACTCCTGACATTTCTTGTAAATGGTGATGGGAGGAGTTTCACTTTCATATTGACACACACACAGTCACACAGACACAGAGAGACACAGACAGACACACAGACACAGACAGACAGACACAGAGAGACACACAGACAGTTTCACTTTCATTAAGATGTCCTTTGTACCATTTTGCAATTTCTATTTTGATCTTGTAATAGTCCCACCATGGTGCCATTTTGCCTCTGTACATCAGAATTAGTTCATTATCTTTTTTTTCTTCTCTTCAACAAACTTAATATATATCAGTGGTTTGATGCATTGTGCGTCTGACAAAGAGAAGCAGCAGGAAAAGTCTTCCCTCACATTTTAACCTGTAACCCGACCATGGCCAGCAGACTCCAACACTAAGTCATATTACTACTCTGCTCATATTTTCAGACAGTCTTTTTTTTTTTTTTTATGATATTTTTGGGCATTTTTATGCTTTATTTGATAGTGCAGAGAGACAGAGGGGAAATGGGGCAGAGAGGGGAGTGACATGCAGAGAACGACCGCGGGTGGGAATCGAACCCGGGTCTGCTGCTGGGCCCGGCCCGGGAGGGGGACGCCTTACCAACTGAGCAAAAGGCGCCCCCATTTTCAGACAGTCTTAAAGATTATGTTATAATACATGCAGCTTTTCATTATGTCTATTGAGCTAAATGTTTCTAGCCCTTAGATGTGGTCACTTTGTTATTCCTCATATTACATCTGTTAAGGTCAAACCCTGGGGGCACAGTGGACCCTTCATAGTTCCCCAAATCTTATTTTGAGTCTTACTTAGTTCATAGGCAGCTGGGCTATGCAACCCTCACAGACAGACGGGTACAGGAGTTATCTTAGGCAAGGCAAGTTTGTTTATATAGCACAATTCAGACACAAGGCTATTCAAAGTGCTTTACAGGGGCAAGATTAGAATACATAATACACATTAGAAAAGCAAATGAATAGAATTAAAACATTTAAAAGCTAATAAAACAAAGCACACGTTGCATTGTTTACAGTGCACACTTAATCGTTTTAGAGTCATAAATACTGGCTTTAATTTCATCTGTGTAGGTCTCAGTTAGGCCTTTCACACCAAAATGAACCAAGAGTCAGTTCCAGGCTGGTGTTGGGGTCAGTTCAAAACTGGTTACAGCCTTATCCCAGTTATGAACCGGTTGGTTTCACATCGACCGGAGACAGCCATGGAGCCGGCAAGAGAGCAACGTCATGACGTCACTGTAAACGTGTGTACGTCGCCCGACGCCGCTGCTCTTGTGGCTAACGCTAAAGCTACCGCTAGCTTTTAGCACAACAACAGCGGCGAATACGTCTTATTTTTACACGTGTTGGCTCTCGCTTTGCTTTCTTTACCAAACAGGACCCATACAGCGTATTCTCGCCGGTCAATTTGATCGCTACGTTCGGTAATTATGTTATGTTTACGTCTCGTAGTAGCGGTGTTTTTAAATATGGCGGGCATGAGGTTTGAGTTGGTCTGGTTGGTCAGGATAATCCCTCCCCCGGCCGCTGGCGCAAGCGGTTCTTATCAAACCCTGCTCAGTCCTGGGGTTTGATAAGAACCAGTTTTTACGGCCCGGAGCCTGCCCGGAGCAGGCTTTCTGGCGGTGTGAAACCAAAACACTGGCTCTAACTCCGAACTAGCCCAGAACTAGCGCCGATTTTGCGGCGGTGTGAAAGGCCCCAGTGTGGACCCACATGCAGATTGTCATAGAGGTGCATTACTTAGATGTGGTCACTTTGTTATTCCTCACATTACATCTGTTAAGGTCAAACCTTGGGGAGCCTTGCTGGTATATGTTAACACTCACAGGACAATCATCTATGACCTCATTAGGAAACTGTTACAAGATAGCATTAGCAACCAACATAGAGTCAACATTTATAAAAAAAATAAAAAAAAACTTCTTAGAAATGGCTGTTAATTATATAAGACTCCTGAGCTATGATGAATTTTAAGCAATTAACTCATCACATTTTAATTGAGTGTTTTTTTTGTTACATGAATACACTCGTCATATCACAAATTTGCCAGTTTAATAAGTGTAAAAGACTGCCTTGTTTAGATTTTAGCCTTAATAATAATAATAATAATAATGATAATAATAATGATAATAATAATGATAATAATAATAATAATAATAATAATAATAATGATAATAATAATAATAATAATAATAATAATAATAATAATAATAATAATAATAATAATAATAATAATAATAATAATAATAATAATAATAATAATAATAATAATAATAATAATGATAATAATAATAATAATGGATTGGATTTATATAGCGCTTTTAATTCTCTGTGACTCAAAGCGCTTACAGGGTTCCAGGTTCCATTCATTCACACACAGTCATACCGGTGGTGGTAAACTACCATAGTAGCCACAGCTGCCCTGGGGCAGACTGATAATGATAATGATAGCTTTATTTGTATAGCACCTTTAAAAACAATGGTTTAAAAAGTGCTTTGACATAAGAAACATACAGGAGCAAGAAGTACAAATCAAATACATACTAAACAAATACACATATGATAAGATAAATACACATATAATAAGATAAATACACATATAATAAGATAAATACACATATAATAAGATAGATACACATATAATAAGATAAATACACATATAATAAGATAAATACACATATAATAAGATAAATACACATACCCATATTTACAAGATGGTGAAAAAGAGAAGAAAACTGGGCACCAAATGAATAAACCAAACGAGATGAAAAGGTGCTAGGGTAAAAAGACAATGAGGAAGAGAATAAAAAGACGATCATGTAAAAGCAAGTCTATACAAATGTGTTTTAAGAAGTGATTTGAAAGATGCATGTAATGCACTCCCTCCACCACTAGGTGGTGCATTTGCATTGCAGACTGAACTCAGGGCAGAGTGCCGCCCAGGCTGTTTCCTGCTTGAAATACTTTCACTTCTGACTGAACGTTGTGACGCAGTTTATTTTCTCCGCTCAAGTTCGGGCTGAAGGTAAGAGATCGACTCTGGTGTCATTTTAATAATAATAATGATCATATTTTATTATTTTTTGTGTAAATCTAGCTCCAGTAGAAACAGAAAAGTTGTGGAATTTATCCAAACTCATAACTCAAAGTTTCACAGTAAACTAGAGACGAAGGAGGTGACACAGCCATAAACAAAGATCCTCCATTTTGTGATGTGATATCAAACAGGCTTTCGTGCCGTAGTCTATACCCACGCAGAGTTTAGTGAAGTTTGTTGTCTACTGTTAATATCAGGATTCAGGATATAAATAAGTTTGACCTTTTGTTTCTGTGTGCAAAGTAAAATAATGATATCATATCGAATAAAAGTAGGATGTTTGGAAAAGCTGTGTTAAAAAGGTTTGCTCCGTTTGACAGCAAAAAAAAAATATTTTAAATGAAAATGTCATAATAATAATGTTGTCCTCAACTGCATATAAATAAATGTTTGGGTTAGGGTTTATATCTTGAAAGATACTTACCACCATGCCTAAGAATTTTTCTCAGAGAAACCCTGTTATATTCAGTGGCGTGGCGTGGGGATTTTTTTTGAGGAAGCCAAGTGAGACAACACATTTAATCTACATGTTTATTGGAAGGTGGGGGACAGAAAAGAGTAGGCTACGTCGCAGCTTGTATTTAATGTAACTACAAGAGCTATTATAGCGCCTGGTCACTTTACCAGGACTTACACAGGCATGTAATCTGTCCGACACCGCTCGCTCGTTCGCTCTCTCTCTCTCTCTCTCTCTCTCTCTCCTCACTCACTCACTCACTCTCTCACTCACACACCTCCTTATCGTCTTATTAAATTATACATTTTATTATAAATGCACCCCCCACCCCGACCGGAATGCACAACTAGCCGCTTAATGCCCAATGCATTTTCGAATTCATTCACAATATAATTTGGGGACGTTTAAGGCTATTTTAAGTTTCACATTCACGTGAGACACGACTCACACAATCAGTTGTAGGTGCTTGACATACACACATACTTTCTATACATCCTTTTCGTTTAAGAACTAGGCCAAATATTCATTACAACACTATAGCCTACTTAAGACAACCCAGAACAACTTCAGTGGATATACAGTAGGCCTACCAATGCAACTTAATCCAGGCAATCAAGGCACAATTAGCAATAAAATAACACAAAACATAGCCTAACACACAGCTACACAGACAGTTAAGGGAACAGTTAACCCGCACCGGGAGAAGGTGTGTATTTTACTCACTATTTGTAGAGGAAGGCCATTAGCTGAAGTTTGCCGCTACCAGCTAGCCACTCGGTGCAGACATATTCTCCTCACGGAAAGTGCGATAAACTTTCTTTCTCTCCACACGCATTGGCCTGCCGTCAGATTTGATTTTTAATGGCTTCTCAATTGGCAGTTTGGTAAAATAATTTATACTAAATACTCAAAATCTCCACCCTCCATAACTGTTCTTGCTAATATGATAACAATGCAAACATGCTAATCTCCCGCTATTGTTATTGTTGTTAAATTTCAGTGACGTTGATAATGATGCTTTGATTTGATTGGTGTGAAGCCAAAGGCCGAGTGGCTTCCCTTGGCACCCTCCTGACACCCTCCTGACCAATCACAGGAGGGCAGTGTCCTCACCTGATTGGTCAATTCTTTTTCTTTTTTTTTACCAAGGGAAGCCAGCTCGGCCTGGCTTCCTCGCAGACATACAGCGTGCAGTGTCGTGTTTCGCCGCGTCTTCAGAACCTAAATAAACAGCGTAAAGGGGCGCTGTTTCGCGCATTGTGAAATGCTCAACGAGAGGATAGAAATGGGGAAGAAATGACAGCAACACAGCACCAAAGATTACCGAAACTGTTAATGTAAATGTTTTTATTGGATGACAACTACAGCCTAAAAAACAGGGAAGCCTGGCTTCCCTTGGCCTCCGGGAGAAAACGCCACTGGTTATATTGTTATTAGTACTAATCAGTGTGTTGATGCAGTAATATAATCTGACAGCGCTGTTAGAACGTTTACTGCAGGAGAGGTTTGTACTTGTTCTACTGTAGACTCTCTTGGGGGCAGCGACAAAAGATTAAAAAAGAACACACACACACACACACACACACACACACACACACACACACACACACACACACACACACACACAACTCTATTTCTTACCTAATACCTATTGTTGCTTAACAAGCCCAACAAGGACAGTGGCAATGGCCCCTATCCTTGTTGTTTACATTACATTACATTTTGTTTAGCCGACACTTTTATCCAGAGAGACTTCCAGTAAGTGCATTCAACCATAAAGGTACAAACTCAGAACAACAAGAATCACGACAGACCTATAGCCTCAAATAAACCTACAAAGTGCCATATGCAACTGACCCTGTCCTTGTTGTTTAAGGTTTATAAGTGAGAGGGAGAGAGACAAAGACTGTGTGTGTGTGTGTGTGTGTGTGTGTGTGTGTGTGTGTGTGTGTGTGTGTGTGTGTGTGTGTGTGTGTGTGTGTGTGTGTGTGTGTGTGTGTGTGTGTGTGTGGGGTGAAAAGATGAGGTAGATAGACACACTCCCTTATCTGAAAAACATGGCTGATGCGTCTGACTGGGTCAAGTTCTTTGGTGGTAAAAAATAAATAGAAACCTGAATGTCATTATATTGTCCAACTGTCTATATAATGACAATAAACTACTGTGCCTTGGACTTTAACCCATCTTATCTCACTCAGATTAATGTTTAACTATAACTCCTCTCTGGAAGTTCTTTGGAAGCTGTATCATATTGCATAGACACATTTTCAACATATTTTCACAAACAAAAAAGATACAAAATATTGAATAACTAGTTGTTTCAATAAGTAAATATTGATTGTTAAACATACAGGCCTGCTGTACTTCACTCTTCATGTTCTGTTTCTCTGTAGAAACCAGGTGGCGCCATCTGCTGGAGGTCAGCTGTATGAACACAGAGGACGTTTGAAATGATCTGATAGTGACGTGGCTCACACAGGTAGAATACAAACTACTTTACACACTGCTGGGTAGCTCAACCTGTTATACAATACAATATTGTTTTTAGATGATTATATTTAAAATTAACTATTTGAATGTGAAAGTAACTAAAGCTGTCAGATAAATGAACATGTAAACAGATAAACACAGGATTGACCAATGAATTTAAGCTGTAGCTCCTTCTCACACACACACACACACACGCACAAACACACACACACTCACACACACCAACTACATGTCTTCACTTCCCTGCAGCTTCATGGTGCCCTCTAGTGACCTGATAGTAGAAGTGCAACAGCTGATGATGAAGTGTTACTTTTACTTATTTTGGGGAGAAGGGGATTTGGCATTTATTGTCATTGTACAGAACATTTAAAGGGGACATATTATGCAAAAACTCGGGTTTAAATGTGTATTTCCGAGGTCTACTAGAAAAGGTTTTAATGGTCTATAGTACAAAAAGCCCATTAGTTTTCTACCAATGCCCATTTCTTCATTGCCTTTTCAGGCCTTTTTTGGCCTCTCCCTCAAAAATTTGGTTTTGACATCTACCCCCCTCCGCAGAAAGCCTAGTCTGCTCTGACTGGTCAGATCTACATGGGCGTGCATGCACCGCCCTGCTCATTTACTCTATACCTACCTCCATGGGCATGGCACACGCCCAGCTGTCAGTTTTGTTTACTTTTGGCCAATGCAGCATGGAGATCGATGTTACCATGTTTAGCTTCATTTCTACAGCAAATGTCAGCACACTTACCACTTCTAAACCAAAAGCTTTACAACTGAACCTGGTCAGGCAGGAGTCTGAGCTGAAAACTGTGAAAATGGCATCAAGATTTCTGGTTTCCCTGACATTATCCTCAGGTAAATACTGTTTAATTATGTCACAGTCAATAACATAATTTGAGCTAAGTATTTATGCATAAACTCTCTAAACTGGTAACATACACCCTGTTTTACATTTGTCTTTACAGGTCTGTGGAATGATCTACAGCCCAGTGGAGTGAAAAAGCTTTGGTTGTGAACCGATACTGAGTTGACATGTAAAAATGTACAGTAACCATAATGGAAAATAATGTACCCCTAATCATGTCAAGATTCACTGGAAAGGCATTATCTTTTGTAAAATGTATGGTTGAAATAATTATGCTTTAGGTTTATCAGAGCTGCAAATTATCTGACAACATTTCAATATCTAGTAGATAATGTATCATTTGTATTGTGATCACTCATTCATAATAAAGTTTTACCGTTAAAAAATGTATTGTGTTGCTTACTGTCACCTGTAGCAAAGGATTACTTGAAACTCACATTTTCATCTTGCTGAAGATTTTCTCTGATAAAACAGTATCATTACATTTTAAAAAGACCAAAAACATCCTTAAAAATAAAGCAGTTTATTCATAGCCATTGGAATGAAAATATGAAGTGTACATATCAAACAGAAGCAAAGCCATAACTTTTATGTAACTGTCCAGTTGTTGTTGGGCCCTGAAGAAGACCACCTGTCCCACCCAGTGAACACATCCTCCTCTGAAGGAACGGATAGTGTGACGGTCTTGGTGGCTCCGTCCGGCTCCATCAGGTCACTCGGATACCTGTAAAACATGGCACATTCAATGTTACATCATGTAGCCTAGCTGACATGTATAGGCCTACATCATACATCTGTTATGGCAAAGCTACAACAAATTCAGTATAGCCCTGGCTCAATAAGCAACAAGTGCTGAGTGATACTGTGTGCTTTTTGAAATATAATGGACAGGAAACAAACAGCAGCAGAGACAACTTACAGTATTTCTGTCTATGTGTACATTACACTGGAGATCATGTAATAGGCCCACTGCTGCTTCTACTACACACTGTCCGCAGACTTATTGCGGTGTGTACTTTAGGGCCCTATGAAATCCGTTTTTTTTTTTCCAAATTCCGTTTTAATCTCATGATTTCCGTTTTTTTACAATTAACACTCATTTCGTCATCCGAACGAGTGTCTAATTATTGCGAACAAATAATATTCTAACAATTTAATCAGATATAAGGCTTAATTTAAAATACATCACAACATTGCACTGTTTTAGTGCTTAAAAAAGCGAAAAAAACAAATTTGTTGGGTAGGCCTGTAGGCTATAACAGAAAATAAAGCCGTTCATTTTGTGCTTCAAGTGAAACATTAAATATTATTTTTACATAAATAATAAAGTCCTTATTAACCTTGCAAGAAGCTGGACTAGAGTGCATATTGGACAGGCTTTATAAATCCATGGCTTTTACCTGTGGGACAGCGCTTCACCCAACAGCGGGCTGCAACACCAACCTACAGTCTATTGTGCGACTGAGAGCTAGTTATCATTAGCATCAGCGTTAGCCGACATCACGGCAACAGCTGAATAATGTAACACATTACACAAGTTACACTACATGAAAACAACGGGCTGTAGACGCTAGAGTTATAATTGCGTGTAGGAAACATTGTTGAGACTGGAATTTCGTACCACAGCGGCCGTTCCATAATAATACAACACTCCCTTTAGCAATGGCTGAATATAAGACCTCCCTGTGCTTTGTATCTGCGGGAGCGAGTGGCATTAATAACTTCAAAACAGTAAAGGTTTAACATGATTACGTGCTTTTAGATGCTTTAATCATATGCCGAATTTTTGAACAGACCATATTATTAACAATGAATTAAGTTATGTACATGTCAGAGTTACGTACATGGATACATTCATAAGTAAACATTGAATAGACAGATTTGTGAAAGGGGTTTGGCGCATAAAGCTAACGGTAAAGCTAGCAGGCGCTAATGCTAACGACTAACCCCCGCATTCTCTCATTTCAGTCGGTGTTGGTTATTATAGGAGGGATAAAATAAAGCCCATTACAGACATTGAACTAACAAACGGACAGAATTATTTTTAAAATAGGACTACTTACATTTCGGAGGGATGGTGTCTCTCAGTCTTCCTGGCACAGTCTCCTCCACACTCCAGTAAAAAGGCTTTGATCACACTAACAGATTGAAAACCTTTGCTGGAGATAGCCTAACAAAAAAATAAGTAAATCCATTCAGCCCTAGTGTGCTTCGAGGCTGGGGTGTGATGGTAGCTTGAGATTGAGCTCACACTGCAGCTTGCTTCTCCTCTGTTGTTGCATGAGCGAGTGGAGGCTCAACCAGGTGTGTGTGGTTACCAACGGGGCGTCTTGATTTGCCAATCAACTGCCGAGTTTCTGGTGAGCTTTCCCGTGGGAGTATTTATGATAATGAAAACCGACCGGTTTCGTCATCGGTCTGTGTTTTTTGGAGGAAACCTTCAAATCCCCCCTTTTTCGAAATAAGTGTCCCAGAAGAAACTGACATATTTGTCTTTTTGAAGCTTGTGTGTGCTGGTAGGGACGCCAATAACCTAAACAGTGTGCCCAAACACCGGCAATGTTTGGTTTTTCATAATATGTCCCCTTTAACGAAAATCAGGTGCACTCAAGTACCGGACTCAATAAAAATATCTCTTCTAATAATGAGGGGAACATATCCCCTGCAGCCTCCCGGAAATGTCGTACTGATGGGCAGAACCGACGGAATGCACAACAAACAGATGCCACTGTTAAATTTAACTGCCTTTTTTGTTTAAAAAAAAAAGGTAGTAAAAGCAAGAGGCGTGCGTTGCCAAGGGGGCAACTATTGATAATACTACTCCTGTAAAGATATTTTTTTTAAGTCTTTTATTGAACATGGTTAAAAAAAATAATACAAACAAAAATAAAACGATTGAGCAGTAAAAAAGGAAATAAATAAATTAAAAACAAACAAATGGGATCCTCAGGATCCTAAGCAACAAATACATAACTCAAATAATATAGTTCATGTTCAAAAGGGATAGGAAGAAGCTTTTCTGGTCCTACCCCCTTATTTTTTATAATTGTTTACCAAAAAAAAAAAATTCTACATTTAGTTAGTTTGCAGGACTAGTCATGGAAAAGAGGATTTCAGTTGATGTTGATGTGTTTTCTCTCCAGGTGAAAGTGTGTGTGAAGGTGTGGGCTCTGCTATGGATCAGAGTGCGAGCAGAGAGGAGGGAGGGGAACATGGCGGCCAGACCAAAGCTCAGAGGTGACATGAGGATCTCTAACTGTCCATGACTCAAATCACTGCACCACCATTATTCACTCTCAAAGGTGTGTGTGTGTGTGTGTGTTCAACAGACCAGACTCACCTGGACCCAGCTGTTTGTCCTTCAAGAGTGACTTTTCAAAAGATATTTTCATTGATTTTAAAGGAAGAACAATGTCTGCTGCAAAGAGGTAAACTGTCACTAACATTTAAACATCTCTGATTCATGTCATACCTTTTTGTTTATTTTCAGTTTTCTTATTTAAATTTGTCTTCTCAATAAAGGTTGTTAATCTTAAATTAAGTATAGAGGTCTATGTTTATACTGTATTCAACAGACTACTTATTCTATAAATTAGGGGGACTCTGAGGTCTTGTATGTTTTTACTATAGGGCTTATGATCAATCTATACCAGAGGGAGGGCAAGATTTCCAACATTAAACACTTTTAAAAAGGCTCAGAGATGACATGAGGATCTCTAAATGTCCATGACTCAAATCACTGCACCATCATTATTCACTCTCAAAGCTCTCTCTCTCTCTCTGTGTGTGTGTGTGTGTGTATGTTGTGTTCAACAGACCAGACTCTCCTGGACCTGGAGCCAGCTGTTTGTCCTTAAAGAGTGACTTTTCAAAAGATATTTTCATTGATTTTAAAGGACAACTGTCTGCTGCAGAGAGGTAAACTGTTACTAACATTTAAATAACTCTGATTCATGTTTTAACCATTTGTTTTCAGCATTGTTCATTTATACTGTATTCTCACATGTTAAAGCTGCTCAGTGTAACTACTGTGTTCTGGTGCAGTGCAGATTATTGACTGTTTCCTGTGTTTCTATCAGGAGGAAGCTGAGAACACCAGAGCCCAGCTGTTGGTCCATGAAGAGTGATCATTCCATGTATCATCCTTTAAACTTCAAAGATGGACGTCAGTCTGTTGATCAAAGGTAAGGATTTTAACACTCAGTGAGATCTCCAGGTTTTAAATCATCCTGTGGAAGATCAGTGAGCACTACTGTTGTTTTCCAGCAGCGCTCTGCCTCACACAGTCAAACACATTCACAGTGGGAGCTGCTCAGTACTACCAGTCTGATACAACCAGACACTGGCACTGATCTGGGTCGGTCCACACTGAACCCCTAATGCCTCCCGATAGTTAGCTAGCACTCTGTGTGGTAACTGCTGCTATTGCTGGATGAGTGTGTGTGAATGGGTGAAGACTTACTATGTGAAGCTTTGGATCTATCCCCTAACCTTAACGTCCGTTTGGAGCCTTGGGGACGCACATATTTCTTTCATATTTCTTTTGACAACTATAAATTATTTTAAAACGATCTGTTTTTTTTTTTTTGGTAAACAAAAGTCATGTCCATTCAAAATCTCACCTATTTAGCTTAGGACAGGCTGTTTTGGGCACATTTCAAGTCACCTACTTTCAAGCAGTTTCCACTGCCACCTGTGAAGTCAGACACCCATTGATTGAGATCAACATGAGATGTCTAGCAGCAGAGCTAATGTTAGCATCCTTGCCTCGTGAACATGAATTAGATAAATAATAGAAGTGTTTAATTTATTTAATAAATTAGCACCTGATTTATATGAAAAAATATCTGCGGAGAGAGTCTCCTTCAAGTAGTCTCGCAGCTCTCTGTTACCGCTGCAGCTGCTTCTGTCACCCGTGCTGTATAAGTCCTGCCATTTGCACCCAGCGCAGCAGCAGACTTTTCTCCCTCTCGTGTGCAACCAGTGTCTGTCTCCGTTTCAGTTATCTCGTGTGAGAGGTACGAGATGTCTCTGTGCAGGGGAAAGGTGGACTAACCGGGAGAACCCGGGATCCAGGAGGGCCGCTTTATTGAGGAGAAGCCACTCGCCGCTCTCTTCTTTATAGCGCATTTTTAGATCTATCTTTGGATCTATCCCCTAACCTTAACGTCCGTTTGGAGCCTTCAACGCTGGTTTGGATCTGGTTTGGATCTCTCTCTCTCTTTTATTGTTTCTGAAGGAGTTCCGCTCCATATCTGCCCGGCTCTGTTCTGCAGAACCCTGGAGGCTGAGGGTATCCTTAACCCCAGACTTGATTTTATTTTATTTTATAAAAAAGGTATTTGGGGAGAGAGGGGGGGGATGACATGAAGAGAACGACCCGGGCCAGAATCAGCAGAAGGATTCAATAGTAGGTTTTACATCACAAACCCATCGCCACTGTTAACAGCAGCACAGACACCTACAGTATATGCCAACATCCTGCCTACACCATGTCTCAGAGTCTGCTGAGCTAAGGCATTGCACTCTTTGTTACTTTCCCAAGACCTTGTCCCATGCCGTTCCTGGGTCTGTTCTAGAAGTTTACCTGAACCCTACATGAGCTAATTTTTCATGGTTTCTCCACAGAGTCGACCAAGAGATCTCAGAGGTTCCCAGTGGTCGGTCTGACCAGCAGCATCAAACACACCTGGACTCAATATTCAGGGTCTGTACATGTACAACAACTACTTTCCATCTGTTCTGTTCACAACTACCTCCATGATTAACTGTTAAGACCAGTGGACTGTCTGTCTGTCCAACATGGATCTGATGTTTGCTTCATAATTTTAGTTTGATCGTGTCGTTCATATAATATTCTGTTCCAGCTGCTGGAGGAAAACATCGTCACGTTTGTGAAGAACGAGCTGAAGAAAATGCAGAAGCTTCTGAGTCCAGATTACCCAGAATGCTTAGAGGGTCAGAGTGGGGATGAGGAGCAGAGCAGCAGCAGAGAGGCATTTCTGAAGATCACACTGGACTTCCTGAGGAGAATGAAGCAGGAGGAGCTGGCTGACCTTCTGTGGAGCAGTAAGAGGATTTCTCTAAAAGATTCAATGTGATTGTGCTCATCCCTATGCAGTTGCTTCCGTTTAGTTAAGCAATATCACACTCGAGGTCGCAATGTTGTCGCTCTATATCAGCGCTGCTGTGATTCGGTCGTAGGTACGAGGCCGTAGGCCGAGTGCCGAAGAGAAACACAGCAGCGCTGATATAGAGCGACAACATTGCGACCTCGAGTGTGATATTGATTTTATACAGCAGTTCTACAACTTAAATTCACAAGTTAACTTTAAAATGTGATCTTTAATCATTTAAGAATGTATTTGCTTCCGCCAACACAAATAGTCCAACAACAGCTGTCGGAGCGGAGCGTGTTGCTAAGCAACAACTTGACGGGAGTGAGCTTGTCCTGCAGTGATGTCCCGTAAAAATCACCAAAGAAACGGAACGGCGGATCTTAATCTAGTTGGTGATCAGGTCCGCTGCCCAATCCAAACCCCCACGCTTCATTTCCCAGAGTTTGAGTGTATTTCGGCCCGGGGGAAGTTATACAATGAAGTGGGAAAGCTAGGCTAAGCTAAAGCTATGCTGCGTCCGGATCGCGTCCGCTCATATTATCCAGCAGCCTGTGTTTATATCCACACACTATTGCTGTCTTCAGTTACGTGAGTGTGAGTGACTACCGCACACTGTCTCTGTGTGTGGCAGCGATGCCCTCTCAAAGGGGGAGACTCACCACAGTCAACCTGAGTCGCACGCACGCGCGCGCGCTTTCAAGTGACTGAAATGTTGAAATATTTTCTCTTGACTCATTCATCTTATCTCTTGTGTATTCTTTCAGGAAGTAATTCTGGAGTTTGTCAGCGGGAACTCAAGTCAAACCTGCAGAAGAAGTTCCAGTGTGTGTTTGAGGGGATCGCTAAAGCAGGAAACCCAACCCTTCTGAATAAAATCTACACAGAGCTCTACATCACAGAGGGAGGGACTGGAGAGGTCAATGATGAACATGAGGTCAGACAGATTGAAACAGCATCCAGGAAACCACACAGACCAGAAACAACCATCAGACAAGAAGACATCTTTAAAGTCTCACCTGGAAGAGATGAACCAAGCAAAACAGTGCTGACAAAGGGAGTGGCTGGCATTGGGAAAACAGTCTTAACTCAGAAGTTCACTCTGGACTGGGCTGAAGACAAATCCAACCAGCACATACAGTTCATATTTCCATTCACTTTCAGAGAGCTGAATGTGCTGAAAGAGAAAAAGTTCAGCTTGGTGGAACTTGTTCATCACTTCTTCACTGAAACCAAAGCAGCAGGAATCTGCAACTTTGAAGAGTTCCAGGTTGTGTTCATCTTTGACGGTCTGGATGAGTGTCGACTTCCTCTGGACTTCCACAAACATGAGATCCTGACTGATGTGACAGAGTCCACCTCAGTGGATGTGCTGCTGACAAACCTCATCAGGGGGAAACTGCTTCCCTCTGCTCGCCTCTGGATAACCACACGACCTGCAGCAGCCAATCAGATCCCTCCTGACTGTGTTGGCATGGTGACAGAGGTCAGAGGGTTCACTGACCCACAGAAGGTAAGCGCATCTACATCAGAAGCGACATTTGCACTTCACGTTGCACTTTAATCTGAATGGTATCTGATTAATCACTGACTTTACATGGTTAATTGCAATTATTTTACTGCATGTTTAAAATATTTTTTGGGATTTCACAACCTTTTTTATCAACAATGTTTATCGTGTTTGGTAATAAAATTTAAGAAAAGATGTGCATTTGCTCACTCGGTTAGCGTCCATCAGATTAGCTGCACTTGTATTCTTAGCTCGTACATGGTGGATCAAAATCAAATCTGTATATGTGTCGTTTTATTGTATTTTATTGTGTTTTTTAATGTGAAGCGCTTTGTGACCCTGGTCTGCGAGAGGCGCTATATAAATAAACTTTACTTACTTACTTACTTACTTACTAAAGTAATTAGGTAATATTTTTAATTTTAATAAAGTACGTTTAACTGTTTGTAGGAGGAGTACTTCAGGAAGAGATTCAGAGATAAGAAGCAGGCCATCAGAATCATCTCCCACATCAAGGCATCACGAAGCCTCCACATCATGTGCCACATCCCAGTCTTCTGCTGGATCACTGCTACAGTTCTGGAGGATGTGTTGAAGACCGGAGAGGGAGGAGAACTGCCCAAGACCCTGACTGAGATGTACATCCACTTCCTGGTGGTTCAGGCCAAACTGAAGAACGTCAAGTATGATGGAAGATCTGAGACAGATCCACACTGGAGTCCAGAGACCAGGAAGATGATCGAGTTTCTGGGAAAACTGGCTTTTGAGCAGCTGCAGAAAGGAAACCTGATCTTCTATGAATCAGACCTGACAGAGTGTGGCATCGATATCACAGCAGCCTCAGTGGTCTCAGCCGTGTTCACAGCAATCTTTAGAGAGGAGAGAGGACTGTACCAGGACAAGGTGTTCTGCTTCATCCATCTGAGCGTTCAGGAGTTTCTGGCTGCTCTTTATGTCCATCTGACATTCGTCAACACTGGAGTCAATCTGATGTCAGAAGAACAAACAACCTCCCATGAATCTGCAGAGACAAAGTTCTACCAGAGTGCTGTGGACAAGGCCTTACAGAGTCCAAATGGACACCTGGACTTGTTCCTCCGCTTCCTCCTGGGTCTTTCACTGCCGACCAATCAGAAGCTCCTCAGAGGTCTGCTGACACAGACAGGAAGTAGGTCAAAGACCATTCAGAAGCTCTTCAGAGGTCTGCTGACACAAACAGGAAGTAGCTCACAGACAAATCAGGAAACAGTCCAGTACATCATGAAGAAGATCAAGGATTCTCCTTCAGCAGAGCAAAGCATCAATCTGTTCCACTGTCTGAATGAACTGAATGATCATTCTCTAGTGGAGGAGATCCAACATTCCCTGAATTCAGGATGTCTCTCCACAGATAAACTGTCTCCTGCTCAGTGGTCCGCTCTGGGCTTCATCTTACTGTCATCAGGAGAAGATCTGGATGTGTTTGACCTGAAGGAATACTCTGGTTCAGAGGAGGCTCTTCTGAGGCTGCTGCCAGTGGTCAAAGCCTCCAACAAAGCTCTGTACGTAGGATATATCCATCAATACTCTGCCATTTTCAACTAAAAAACAAAGATAACCGTTGTCTCTTCAATCTGAGTTGCTTTATGTATTTTCTTCTAATTTAGATTCCCAAAATAGAGAAAAACAAGAACAATTGCATTGACACATTCTGAATTAATACATACTCCGAATGTATAAAAGGAAATATAGACTCTAGCTGACAGAATTGAAATCCTGGGACTTATTATCATTCCATATATTTATTCACTGGTTCAGTCATAATTTAATGTTATGTCTCCACTATGTTTAGAATAAAACGGCACAAATTAGTGCTTATAGTTGATAATTGCATAACCAAAGGCTCTTACTTAACATTCTATCATGGATATTATTATTAGATATTTTAACCTAAAAAATAACCAATGTATTACTATTTACCTTTCTGTTGTCCCTCCAGGCTGAGTGGCTGTAACATCTCAGAGAGAAGCTGTGAAGCTCTGGCCTCAGTTCTCAGCTCCTCCTCTAGTCTGAGAGAGCTGGACCTGAGTAACAACGACCTGCAGGATTCAGGAGTGGAGCATCTGTCTGCTGCACTGAAGAGTCCACACTGTAAACTGGAAACTCTCAGGTCAGATTAAGTTGCAGTTTGTCTCCATTACATTTAACAGCCTCTCATCAGGGTTTATGAATTCATCCTGGAAAAAATTTCAAATTCAAAGAACAAAATAATTGAATTTTCCATTGTATTAAGTTCTAATTAGGATTCACACATTGTATTGCAGAAAATTATAAACTAAATTATTAAAAAAAAGGCTTTCAAGAAACTAATTTTATGTTTGGTAATCATGCATGAATTAAAAAAAAATGATTCTGGAAACTGATTATATATACGGTATATAGAATCATCAAAACATGTTTTTCACCCCCTCTTGTTCATTCTTTCGTCTGCAATCTTTTTCCTAAAAATTTAAACAATGTATTACTATTTACTTTTCTGTTCCTTCCTTTCTGTCTCTCCAGCCTGAGTAGCTGTAACCTCTCAGAGAGAAGCTGTGAAGCTCTGGCCTCAGTTCTCAGCTCCTCCTCTAGTCTGAGAGAGCTTGACCTGAGTAACAACGACCTGCAGGATTCAGGAGTGACGCATCTGTCTGCTGCACTGAAGAGTCCACACTGTAAACTGGAAACTCTCAGGTCAGGCTTCATGCACCAGTTCAACTGATGACCATTTAACATTTGATTTTATTAGTTATGAATATAACAAGTTTACCTTTTAAACTTAGTCTACAACAATGATTTATCAAAAGCTCTTTAATTAAACATCTGCAGTTGTTTCTAGACTCAAATAATTAATTTTCAAAAACTGTTATTATACATTATATTATGTCATAACATTTATTATAATCGTGGCTCTTAAGTATTCTATATGGACCAAAACTGCATAGACAAAAAACATACACATGGTTCCTGTGTGTGTCTATGTTTAGTCTGTCAGGTTGTCTGATCACAGAGGAAGGCTGTGCTTCTCTAGCCTCAGCTCTGAGCTCCAACTCCTCCCATCTGAGAGAGCTGGACCTGAGCTACAACCATCCAGGAGCCTCAGGAATGGAGCTACTGTCTGCTGGACGGGTCGGTCCCCTATCGAGGTAATTATTTTGGCTACAATGATATATGTTGAATCTGCTTTATAATTTGAAATATTGGTTTTCTTGTACCTCAAACTTTATTTATAAAACACTTTTGATACACAGCGAAGGCAGCACAAACTAAGTGCTTTACAGAATTAAAACAACAATATTATAATTGGAAATGTGTTTTCTTGAACTCAATCAATAAATCAAACTTACAAAAAGTGCTTTACTGATTACCCCTTTGAGGGACATGCTACCACATGTCTTTTGCACATATCCAGCAAGTTTTATGATGATAGGACCTATCGTCAATGAGTAATGGCCAATTTGCTAATAAGCCCCGCCCCTACGTAAACGTTTTGGTCAATGGCGGCCATGTTTTTCAAGCTATCTTACTAATATTTTACGGAAATGTGCATCGTAGTCCCCCAAGGCTTTGTGAGAAATTTGGTGTTGATAGAGTAAACTTTTAGAAAGTTGTGGTTAAAACCCTGTTTTTCAGTTTATGCTAATTAGAGGAAAATATTTCCAGGCGGACTTATATGGTCCCAGAGGCTTTTTTTGTAGAGCACCCTAACGTACACCTGTGTGAGAAATTTCAAGTCAATTGGACTTGCGGTGTGAGGGGCGTGGCCTCTCAAAGTTTCTTCAGTCGGGGCTTAATAACAGCGCCCCCTTGTGGAAAATCAAAAACTGTATAATAGCACACCCCGTGGGGTGGGGACGGACGTTCTGCGAAATGTTTGCGTTTCTAAGTGAAACGGTGTGGGAGGAGATAGAGCTAGAAAATGTGGTGGAAGAAGTAAGAAGTAAGAAGAAGTATGAGTAGGGGATAATAATAAGTTACGGTCCCCCCATAATCAGTGAATAAAAGTTAAGTTGGAAAAGAGCAACAAGCTAATGTAATGTCCATGTGTGCGTCTGAAAGAGTACATGGTCTGACCCCACCCCCCCCCCTCTCCTTTCAGGATGGAGCCTGCTGGAGTCCAATGGCTGACACCAGGTCTGAGGAAGTGTAAGTGTGTTTATAATGTTCATGAACCATCAAACTGTCAATCAATGAACAGATGTTGAATTAATAACTGTGTTGTGCCTTTTTCTCTCCATCAGATTCCTGTGAACTCACACTGGACACAAACACAGCAAACGGAAAGATCAAGCTGTCTGACAACAACAGGAGGGTGACACGTGTGGAGGAGTGGCAGCCATATCCTAATAATCCAGAGAGATTTGACTGGCCTCAGCTGCTGTGTAGTAATGGTCTGACTGGTCGCCGTTTCTGGGAGGTTGAGTGGAGCGGAGAGGTTCGTATATCAGTGTGTTACAGAGGAATCAGCAGGAAAGGAGGCGGTGCAGACTCTATGTTTGGATGGAATGATCAGTCCTGGACTCTGGTCTGCTCTGATCGTGGTCATGGTGGCTTCGCTGTCTGGCACAATAACAGCTGTACGTCATCCATCCCCTCCTCCTCTGGCTTTCACAGAGTAGCAGTGTATGTGGACTGTCCTGCTGGCTCTCTGTCCTTCTACAGAGTCTCCTCTGACTCACTGATCCACCTCCACACCTTCAACACCACATTCACAGAACCTCTGTATCCTGGGTTTATGGTCTATTCACTTGGTGCCTCAGTGTCTCTGTGTCGTCTGTAGGAGGGAGAGTCTGAACAGGATCACAGTGACAGAAATCTTTCAGGTTTTTGTAACAAATTAATCATTTCATTGATTGAAACGATTCAACTGTCACTGAGTGAAATATTAAGAAACATGATCGTAGAGTTTGAAGAATGTTGAGATATTCTTGTACATACAGTACGTAGCTTTCATGTTTAGTTTGGCAGTAACATTGGTAATTAAAGAAGCTACGAGGAACTATTAGGTTCTGTTGATTCTAGCGGCACACGTTCATTGATTGAAGATATTCTGTAGTTTATTTGTTTGATCAGAAGGTGAAGTTTGAGGGATAGAAGAATCCACTGAGACAAGCTGAGGAGGTTATGGAGCAATCTTTATCCAAAACAAAGACTCAAGCCTCCAGTCAGTCTGGGATTTGGCCATTACCCAGTAACCAATCAGTATCTAGAAACATATAAAGTGTCTGATTAGTGACGAGTGACTGTTGATAGTTAGCTTGCACCCTGCGTGGTAGCTGCTGCTGCTATCGGTGTATGAATACTGCAAGGTACTGCAACTTTTGGTCACTTCCTTATTGGATGCTGGTAAAAATCGCTGAGGTTGGGGCTTGGTGGGAAAAAATGGTGGGAAGATTAAAAACAGATTTTATTCTTGGATTTTTTTTTTAAAGTATCATTTAATTTCAATTTTTTATTTTATTTTTAGAACTCAACTCAATATGCTCCTCTAGTTCAGGCCAAGAGCAGACTTTCTGATAGAAGTCTAAAATAATAAATATGTGATACTGTAATGTTTCCGTTGTGTCTCTTATTGAACTGTTATGATCATTAAGCTTTGCCTCCTTGGACTTCAGCCAAGAGACTCTCACAGTTTAAATGTAGATTCCTGGTTTGAAGCTCTTTACTTCTTTATCTCTTTTTTCATTTAGCAAATTAAATTCCTAAACTGTCCATTGAAACCATACTGTTAAAAGAAGGCTTTTACTCTGAATATCCTGAAGGGAGAAAATAGGCTTTTTTTCCAAAGGAGGGTTTGAGAATGTCAGGTGGCTCCGGGCCAGAAACATCTCAGATTCACCCTGCGTGTTAGGACAGAGCACCGCCCTGTTTACCTGCCTCAGTTGAAACTTAGATTATTACATCAGATTATTCTAAATGCTTTCACTTCTGACTGACCGTTGTGTCGCAGTTTATTTTCTCCTCTAAAGCTCCAGCTGAAGGTAAGAGATCAACTCTGCTCTCATCTTTAATAATAATTCTGATCATATTTGATTATTTTTAGTGTAAATCTAGTTCCAGTACAAACAGAAAAGTTGTGGTCTATATCAGCCAAGAGACTCTCACAATTTAAATGTAGATTCCTGGTTTGAATCTTTTTCACTCTTTTCTCTCTTTTTTAGTTTTGCAAACTAAATTCCTAAACTGTCCATTGAAACCATACTGTTAAAAGAAGGCTTTGATTTTTTCTTCTTCGAAAATCACAAAGGGAGAGTGCATGAGCAGAGTTTGAGACTGTCAGGTGGCTCCTGGCCAGAAACATATCACACCGCCCTGTTCACCTGCTCACCTGACGCAGAATATTTTAAATACTTTCACTTCTGACTGAACGTTGTGACGCAGTTTATTTTCTCCGCTCAAGTTCGGGCTGAAGGTAAGAGATCAACACTGTTCTCATCTTTAATAATAATTATGATCATATTTTATTAGTTATCAGCATAAATCTAGTTCCAGTAGTAACAGAAAATATGTGGAATTTATCCAAACACATAACTCAAAGTTTCACAGTAAACTAGAGACGATATAGGTGACACAGCCGTAAAGAAAGATCCTCCATGTTGTGTTAATGTGATACGGGGTTTCTCGTATATAAATAATTTTGACGCTGGTAAAGTACAATAATGTAATCATCCAAAATAAAAGTTGGATGTTTGGAAAAAGCGGTGTTAAAAATTCCTTGCTATGTTTGACAGCAGAAAAAAATCAAAAATTCAAAAACTAACTTTTCATAGGGGAGCTAATCATTTTGTCCTCAACTGTATATAGAGACATGTTAGGGTTAGGGTTTATATCACTGCCTTGATAGACACTTGCCAACATGCCTAACAACTTTTCTCAGAGAAACCCTGCAATTTTGTTATTAATACTTATCAGTGTGTTGATGCAGTAATATAATCTGACAGCGCTGTTAGAACATTTACTGCAGTAAAGTGTTATACTTGTTCTACTATAGACTCTATGGGGCAGCGGAAAAACATTAAAAAAGAGCACACACACACACATACACTCTCTCTCTCTAGCGCACACACACACACACACACACACACACACACACACACACACACACACTCTGTTTCTTACCTATCAAGTTTAACAAGCTCAACAAGGACAGCGGCAGTGGCCCCTATCCTTGTTGTTTACATTACATTACATTTTGTTTAGCCGACACTTTTATCCAAACGCAAATTCCATTTAGTTTATTCTAAAAGGTACAAACTCAGAACAACAAGAATCATGATAGTACATTAGCTTCTAAACCTACAAAGTGCCACACGCAACTGACCCTGTTGTTTTGAGAGAGAGAGAGAGAGAGAGAGAGAGAGAGAGAGAGATGCCTCATTTCCACTGAGTAGAGCGGGTCGGGTCAGAGCGGCTCAGAGCAGGACAGCTCACTTTTAAGAATCTCGGTGTTGTTTCCAACGCCGACCCTACCTTTACTGGTAGGGCGGGGTTTATTACCCTACCTTTACGGGTAGGGCGGGGTTTCGGCTGGACTGCGATAGCCGCCGCCAGAATGTGGGTCAAACTATCGGGCTGTGGAACAGCTGTGGTCAAGCCAGCGGTCTCTCGTTTTTGCTGGGTCAAACCAGCCGCTTCTTTATTTATTCCCCCTGTGTTGTTGTGAGCACAGAAACGGCTCGGTGCAACTGATACAGTGAGCGAACAGTGCTGACTGCGGCAGCTACGTGACATCGTAGCAGTGGGACACAGTGTAGCCAACTGGTTCATTTAATGACGAGGAAAAACACCACACAATAAACAGTGCTACGCTCACATTTTCGCCAACACACAAGACTCTCTTCACTCTAGCCGAGGTGACTACACACGGCGGAAATGATTCTTTCTACCAACTGTGGTCAAACCAGCGGTCTCTCGTTTGGTCAAACCAGCCGCTTCTTTCCCCCGTGTTGTTGTGAGCACACAGACGGCTCTTCACTCTGGCCGAGGTGACTACACACGGCGGAAATTATTATTTCTACCAACTGTGGTCAAGCCAGCGGTCTCTCGTTTTTGCTTGGTCAAACCAGCCGCTTCTTTATTTATTCCCCCCGTGTTGTTGTGAACGTGTATTTACTAGCCTACTATCTATGGCGAAAACACAGAAACGGCTCGGTGCAACTCATGAGCGAACAGCGCTGGCTGCGGCAGCTACGTGACTAGCAGTGGGACACAGTGTAACCAACTGATTAATTTATTGACGAGGAAAAACACCACACAATAAACAGAGCTGTGCTCACATTTTCGACAAAACACAAGACTCTCTTCACTCTTGCCGAGATGACTACACATGGCGGAAATGATTCTTTCGACCAATCAAATGACGGGGGTGTGTCGCTCCGCATTTTCGGACCGCTTTCAGGCGGCTAGTACCCTACCCAACTTTTGGCAAATGAAAAGCCAAACTACCCGAACCGAACCGCTCCGGTCCGACCCGCTCTACTCGGTGGAAACGAGGCATGAGAGAGAGAGAGAGAGAGAGACTCCCTGATGCTTCATAGTCTCAACAATCTGAGTTTGACATTTGAGTCAACAATCAAATAAGATACAAAACATTGAATTATATAAGTTGTTTCAATGAGTAAATATTGATTGTTGTACATACAGGCCTGCTGTACTTCACTCATGTTCTGTTTCTCTGTAGAAACCAGGTGGCGCCATCTGCTGGAGGTCAGCTGTATGAACACAGAGGACGTTTGAAATGATCTGATAGTGACGTGGCTCACACAGGTAGAATACAAACTAGTTTACACACTGCTGGGTAGCTCAACCTGTTACAACATTTAGTTTTTTAGTTGAAGTTTTGTTTTAACAATTTGAATGTGAAAAGTAACTAAAGCTGTCAGATAAATGAACACATAAACAGATAAACACAGGATCGACCAAAGAACACACACACACACACACACACACACACACACACACACACACACACACACACACACACACACACACACACACACACACACACACACACACACACACACACACACACACACACACACACACACACACACACACACACACACACACACACACACACACACACACACACACACACACACACACACACACACATTTTTTTGCACTGGCCTTCGGAACCAGCTGAGCTGAGTAATTTCTTATGTGTTTTTCTTCTGGTTTCTTATTTGTAATAAATGTGGATTATTATATTATAATTTAACCTGTACAGCACTTTGGGGCAGTACCCGCTGTTTGTAAATGTGCTTTATAAATAAATTTGACCTTGACCTTGACCTTGACACACACACACACAGTAAAATAGCTGATGATGAAGTGTTATTTGTGCTTATTTTAGGGAGAAGGGGATTGTCTTTCTTAATTTTTTGATGGAGACAAATTTAGATTAGAGTAGAATCTTTATTGTCATTGTACAGAACATACAATGAAAATCAGTTGCACTCAAGGACCGGAGCCAATAAAAATATCTCTTCTAATAATGAGGGGAACATATCCCCTGCAGCCCCCCAAAATGTTGTGCTGACGGCAAAACCTTTCTTGTGTTATTTGTGCCTTTATATTTGTATATGTATTCTATTTGTAACTTGTCTTTCTCTGCCTGCCTAGGGACAACAGATGTAAACTAGCACTTTGCTCAAATCTGGCATTTTAACAGCTGTAATTGTTACAGCTGTTCAATAATATACACTGTCCCAAACAAATAAAGAAATCAATAAAACCGACGGAATGCGCAACCAACAGATGCCACTGTTCTATTAGTCTCGCAAAGCCAGACCAAACTACAGCAAGTAGTATGGTCTGGAAGCACTCCGTTTAGAGCCGTCTATTCGGGGGGGAAACTGGGCTGGCCTGTTTTTATTTCTTTAAACCAATCACAATCATCTACGGCGGGGCTAACCCCGGGAAGCAGCCAATGGAGGCGTAGCGTTGTTTGCCGACGCCAGCGCTTAATAGACGCTGCCGGAAGTGGTCAAGCCAGACTACTGTTCTATTGATGATTTTAGTCAATTCTCTTGTTTTTTAAAACAACGGTAGTAAAAGCAACAGGCGTGCGTTGCCTAGGGAGCAACTATTACTAATTACTTTAATACTTTTCTATTACAATCTCTGTGAAGTTTACAGGAGTGGTGATAGAAAAGAGGATTTCAGTTGATGTGTTTTCTCTCCAGGTGAAAGTGTGTGTGTGAAGGTGTGGGCTCTGCTATGGATCAGAGTGAGGACAGAGAGGAGGGAGTCCCTCCCTCTAAAAAACTGTGTGCGGAACATGGCGGCCAGACCAAAGCTCAGAGGTGACATGAGGATCTCTAACTGTCCATGACTCAAATCACTGCACCGTCATTATTCACTCTCAAAGCTCTCTCTCGGGTGTGTGTGTGTGTGTGTGTGTGTGTGTGTTGTGTTCAACAGACCAGACTCTCCTGGACCTGGAGCCAGCTGTTTGTCCTTCAAGAGTGACCACTCAAAAGGTGGTTTAATTACTTTTGAGAGGGATCAACCTTTACACTTCAAAGATGGACGTCATCCTGTTGATCTAAGGTAAGGGTTTAAAACACTGTGGAAGATCTGTGAGCACTAATGTTTTCCAGCAGCACTCTGCCTCACACTCACACAGTCAAACACATCCACAGTGGGAGCTGCCCAATACAACCAGACACTGGCAGTTGTCTTAGCAGGTGTCCCAGTAGTCCACTGATCTTAGGGTTGGTGGTTCGATCCCCACCTCCTGCCACATATCCTCCTGCAAAGAGACACTGAAGCCATAATGTCTCCTGATAGTTAGCTTGCACGCTGCGTGGTAACTACTGCTATTGTTGGATGAGTGTGTGTGAATGGGTGAATAAGAGAAACTGTGTGAAGCGCTTTGGAGAAAAGTGTATATATATATATAAGTCACTTTAACATGAACAGCTTTGGGACAGCTTTGGTCCTGACTATTCACATTCAGCAGAAGGATTTAGCTGAACTTCAGATGTGGAAGTACTTTGAGTCCTGGTGAGTTTACCACAGTCTGCAAGCTGTGCTATGCACGTGTAACATACTGGCTCAAACTCAGTTTACAATCACGTGTTGTGCCGCTGTGTATAAAACACCATGCTGAAAACAAAGCTAAGAGCCAGTGTTTAAGCCGAATACTAGAGCAGAGTTCCTCAATCCTCTCCTGTCCACTTGTCCTGCACATTTTAGTTTATTCTGTTTCCTGTGTTTCTATCAGGAGGAAGCTGGAGACACCAGAGCCCAGCTGTTTGTCCATGAAGAGTGACCGGTCAAAAGGTGGTTTCATTAACTTTAAAGGACAACAACAGTCTGCTGCAGAGAGGTAAACTGTTCCTACAATTTAAATATCACTGATTCATGTTTTAACTGTTTGTTTTCGGTATGGTTCTTTTTCATGTTCATTTATATTCTCACATGTGAGAGCTGCTCAGTGTAACTACTGTGTTCTGGATTATCGACTGTTTCCTGTGTTTCTATCAGGAGGAAGCTGGAATCACCAGAGCCCAGCTGTCTCTCCATGAAGAGTGATGATTCTATGGATCTTTCTTTACACTTCAAAGATGGACGTCCGTCTGTTGATCTTAGGTAAGGATGAAAAACACTCAGGGAGATCTCCAGTTTTTAAACCTTCTATGGAAGATCTGTGAGCACTAATGTTTCCAGCAGCACTCTGCCTTTTGGTTTTGATAAAAGTGATATATAAGCGCAGTCCATTTAACATGACTAGATTTGGGACAACGTCCTGACATTTCCCGATCACCAGAAGGATAAATAGTAGTTTGCAAATTCAAGTTAAAATCACAGATCTTCATCACAGTCATTTTTACTTTTACATCTCAAATGATCAACATCAGAGTCCTGGTGGAACTCGACAGTAAGACTAAACAATTCATCACCTTCCCGAGGTGGTCTGTCTCACTTTGGATCTCTTACTGTTTCTGAAGGGGTTAGACTCCATATCTGCCCGGCTCTGTTCTGCAGACCTCTGGAGGCTGAGGGTATCCTTTACCCCAGACGTGATTTCATTTTACTTTACAAGATATATTTTTTTTTTCCCCCATAAATGATTTTTATTTAAATTTTCCTTTTTTTAACAAACATACAAAACATTTATAACCCCACCCACCCCACACCCCAAATAATCCTTGGACAGATGACATATAAAATGACATAAAAATTAAAAAACATTAAAAACAGTTACAATAGAGAACACTACATACAGTGTGTAATATGACATCATCAAGGAGGTACTAGAAATTTCTAGAATGCAACGTTTCCTGGGTAACCCCATTCCTTACGAACTTTACAAGATATTTTTAAGGTATTTTTCAAAAAAAGAGACAGAGTGCAAATGTGGAGAGAGAGGGGGATGACATGA
Source organism: Ammodytes dubius (assembly GCA_026122265.1). NCBI lineage: Eukaryota > Metazoa > Chordata > Actinopteri > Uranoscopiformes > Ammodytidae > Ammodytes > Ammodytes dubius. Next base: position 353,263 of record CM047513.1, on the reverse strand, counting down.
AGAGAACGACCCAGGCCGGAATCAGCAGAAGGATTACATAGTAGTTTTCACATCACAAACCCATCAGCACTGTTAACAGCAGCACAGGCCAACATCCACCCTGGGTCTCAGAGTCTGCTGAGCTGAGGTCAGCCGTTCTGAAGACATCACGCTCTTTGTTACATGGTCTGACCCCAGGCCTCTACAGGCTCTGTTCGGCAGACATCTGGCCAGTTGCCCCTGGAAGGTTCCCTCAACCTTGACATGAGCTCATTCCTCAAATAGACATGATGTGAACTAATTCTTCATGGTTTCTCCACAGAGTCGACCAGGAGATCTCAGATGTTCCCAGTGGTCGGTCTGCCCAGCAGCATCAAACACACCTGGACTCCACATTTAGGGTCTGTAGAACAACAACTTCTTTCCATCTGTTCTGTTCTGTTCACAACAACCTCCATGTTTAACTGTTCAGACCAGTGGACTGTCAGTCTGTCCAACATGGATCTGATGTTTGATTCATGATTTTAGTTTGATCGTGTCGTTCATATAATATTCTGTTTCAGCTGCTGGAGGAAAACATTGTCACGTTTGTGAAGAACGAGCTGAAGAAGATCAAGAAGCTTCTGAGTCCAGATTACCCAGAATGCTTAGAGGGTCAGAGTGAGGATGAGGAGCAGAGCAGCAGCAGAGAGGCATTTCTGAAGATCACACTGGACTTCCTGAGGAGAATGAAGCAGAAGGAGCTGGCTGACCTTCTGTGGAGCAGTAAGAGGATTTCTCTAAAGGTTTAACATGATGGTGAAATGAGACATTTACTGAAGTCTCAAGAGATGGAGGACAAATGTTTGTGAGCATTCATATTTTCATCATGTATCACTCATTGATATTATTTATACTGTTGACTCTTGACTCGTTCTTATCTCTTGTGTATTCTTTCAGGAACCATGGCTCCATTGTGTCAGCGAGAACTCAAGTCCAACCTGCAGAAGAAGTTCCAGTGTGTGTTTGAGGGGATCGCTAAAGCAGGAAACCCAACCCTTCTGAATAAAATCTACACAGAGCTCTACATCACAGAGGGAGGGACTGGAGGGGTCAATGATGAACATGAGGTCAGACAAATTGAAACAGCATCCAGGAAACCACACAGACCAGAAACAACCATCAGACAAGAAGACATCTTTAAAGCCCCACCTGGAAGAGATGAACCAAGCAGAACAGTGATGACAAAGGGAGTGGCTGGCATTGGGAAAACAGTCTTAACACAGAAGTTCACTCTGGACTGGGCTGAAGACAAATCCAACCAGCACATACAGTTCATCTTTCCATTCACTTTCAGAGAGCTGAATGTGTTGAAAGAGAAAAAGTTCAGCTTGGTGGAACTTGTTCATCACTTCTTCACTGAAACCAAAGCAGCAGGAATCTGCAGCTTTAAAGAGTTCCAGGTTGTGTTCATCTTTGACGGTCTGGATGAGTGTCGACCTCCTCTGGACTTCCACAACACTGAGATCCTGACTGATGTTACAGAGTCCACCTCAGTGGATGTGCTGCTGACAAACCTCATCAGGGGAAACTGCTTCCCTCTGCTCGCCTCTGGATAACCACACGACCTGCAGCAGCCAATCAGATCCCTCCTGACTGTGTTGGCATGGTGACAGAGGTCAGAGGGTTCACTGACCCACAGAAGGAGGAATACTTCAGGAAGAGATTCAGAGATAAGAAGAAGGCCAGCAGAATCATCTCCCACATCAAGAAATCACAAAGCCTCCACATCATGTGCCACATCCCAGTCTTCTGCTGGATCACTGCTACAGTCTCAGAGAAAATGTTAAAGACCGGAGAGGGAGGAAAGCTGCCCAAGACCCTGACTGAGTTATATAACACCTTCTAGTGGTTCAGGCCAAACTGAAGAACATCAAGTATGATGGAGGAGCTGAGACGGATCCACACTGGAGTCCAGAGAGCAGGAAGATGATTGAGTCTCTGGGAAAACTGGCTTTTGAGCAGCTGCAGAAAGGAAACCTGATCTTCTATGAATCAGACCTGACAGAGTGTGGTATCGATATCACAGCAGCTTCAGTGGTCTCAGGAGTGTTCACACAGATCTTTAAAGAGGAGAAAGGACTGTACCAGGACAAGGTGTTCTGCTTCATCCATCTGAGCGTTCAGGAGTTTCTGGCTGCTCTTCATGTCCATCTGACGTTCATCAACTCTGGAGTCAATCTGATGGCAGAAGAACAAACAACCTCAGATGAATCTGCAGAGACACAGTTCTACCAGAGTGCTGTGGACAAGGCCTTACAGAGTCCAAATGGACACCTGGACTTGTTCCTCCGCTTCCTCCTGGGTCTTTCACTGCCGACCAATCAGTGTCTCCTCAGAGGTCTGCTGACACAGACAGGAAGTAGCTCAGACACCAACAAGAAAAAAGTCCAGTACATCAAGACGAAAATTGAAACAACTCCCTCTGCAGAGAAAAGCATCAATCTGTTCCACTGTCTGAATGAACTGAATGATCGTTCTCTAGTGAAAGAGATCCAACAGGCCCTGAGCTCAGGACGTCTCTCCACAGATAAACTGTCTCCTGCTCAGTGGCCAGCTCTGGTTTTCATCTTACTGTCATCAGGAGAAGATCTGGACGTGTTTGACCTGAAGAAATACACTGGTTCAGAGGTGGCTCTTCTGATGCTGCTGCCTGTGGTCAAAGCCTCCAACAAAGCTCTGTACGTAGGATTTATTCACCAATAAATACTCTGCCATCTTTTAACTGATTTTTTAAAAATTTATTTCTCTTTTTGTCACTGTTGTCTCTCCAGACTGAGGGGCTGTAACCTCTCAGAGAGAAGCTGGGAAGCTCTGGCCTCAGTTCTCAGCTCCTCCTCTAGTCTGAGAGAGCTGGACCTGAGTAACTACGACCTGCAGGATTCAGGAGTGAAGCATCTGTCTGCTGCACTGAAGAGTCCACACTGTAAACTGGAAACTCTCAGGTCAGATTATCAACCAGTTCAACTGATGACCATTTAACATCTGATTTACATTAATAAGTTAACCTTTTAAACTTTGCAACAATGATTTATCAAAAGCTCTTTAATTAAACTTCTCTCAGGTCAGATTAAGTTGCAGTTTGTCTCCATTACATTTAACAGCCTCTCATCAGGGTTTAGGAATTTCTCCTGAAGATATTTTCAAATTCAAAGAACAGAAAATAGGATTTTCCAGTGTACTTAGTTCTAGTTCGGATTCATACATTATATAACAGAACATTATAAACTAAATACATGTAAAAAAAGGCGGACAGGAAACAAATGTTAAAAAAGGCGGACAGGAAACAAATGTTTAACCCTCTGAGGTCTATTCACGCGCCGGCGCGTGCGCGCTCGTGCGCGCATATCTTTATCAATATCTTCCTGAAGATATGGCTGAAAAATAAAATTATAATATCATCTCAAACTAGAGGTCCTCTTGTTTCCAGGGAATGTTCTTGTGATACTGTCCCTTAGAGGCTTAGAAAACACTGTGAGAAGCAAGACCCAGAAGCTCCCCAGCTACCATTTAGCTTGTAAATAGTGCATAGAGTATATACATGGTTGAAAATAGTTTGTTATTATTGTTTTTATATTTACTTAATGGTTTATTTGAAAAATGTTTGGTGATGCTTCCTCTTTTATTAGTACACATCCCATGAATCATCATCATATGTGGTTCAAAGTCTTCATTCACTCTAATTTCCTAATGTTTTTTGAAAGTAGAGACAACATTTCTACCAAAAAGCGTCTGGACCAAATTTTATATTAGTCATGTTTTGTGCACTCCCCTACTGTGTTTTGGAAAATTTCCACTGCATTTTTGAAGCTAAGGCTTAGGAGAAGCAATTTCAAGAGCCAGAAAAACTCAACAGGATGACTAAAGGTTCTTCTTTCACAGAAATGTCCAGGTTTTTCAAAAATCGCAATACATTTTTCAGCATTTAAGCCAATTATTTTTATACACAATGGTCTATGACATAAGTAGACCTCAGAAAACAAAGGTCTGATGTGTTCTGAACATTTCCATATAAAACACTTTGGTATAATTTATCTTCTTGCGCATTTGAAATAGGTATTTATAGAAGTATGTAAAATCGGAGAAAATACCCCTAGACCTCATCTGATTTACATTAACAAGTTAACCTTTCAATCTTTGTCTACAACAGTGATTTATCAAAAACTCTTTAATTTAACTTCTCTCAGGTCAGATTAACCCTCTGAGGTCGCCTCACGCGCCCCCGCGTGAATGCGCGTGTGCGCGCATATTTTTATTAATATCTCTGTGAATAAACGGCTGAGAAATTAAATGAAAACATCGTCTGAAACTAGAGATTCTCCTGTTTCCGGGGTATGTTCTCGCGATACTCTCCGTCCACTACAGGCTTAGAAAACAACGCGAGAAGTGAGCCTCCTTCTCCAGGACATTGTGCGTCACTCCATGCGCTATTGGTTGGACCTGCTTGTCTCGTTGCGCAATTGGTTGGATGTGCTTGTCTATCAATATTTCTGAAACAAAACCCACCAATCAGCACTAAGTAAAACACTAAGGACATACCTTATTACCGTAGTACCTGGGTTTTTTTACTGAAGGGAACAGGAATCTTTCAGTGGAAACAATGGCGACAAGAAAGTTGCCACAGACGCTGCTGTTGCAGAGATTTGCAGAAGATAGTAGCCATGAAGAAGATGGCCCTTCTGACATCGAAGGATTTGATTCAGGCGACGAATGTGGTTATGAAGATCACATCGACCCGTTTGAAGACAGGTAAGAGAATTTACAAAATCTCTTGTAATCTGAAACTTGCGTTTACTGTGCGCAATAGTCAGTTGTCGCGTAATGGTTCTTATTTCCAAGGCTTGACTTCTAGCACAACATTGCGACGTTTCAGAGAGTTTCTTAGCCTACACTTATCTAATAATAAACAAATAAATAAAAAACGATAATGTGGCATGTCAAATATAGTTTTTTATTCAGTGTAGAAGTCTTTCCCTTGTGGCATAGTAAAATAATCTAGTTTGGAAACAGTTTTGCATCAACTATTGTTTGCACACAATTTGTGAAATTTGAGAGAGTGTAAACATTTCTATTAGTATTATAATGTAACAAGGGTCACTTGTTGTTGCTTTGTACAATGAAGATAAAAATAAAGGACAGTTGGAAATCAGTTGTCTCTCCTCCCCTTACATACACATCTAAGATGCTAAGAACTGTGTGTCCCTACCCCCACACATTAGAAGGTGCTAACTGTGTTGGGGAGGGAAGAAGGTAAACAGCAGTTGGGGTTTTCAGTTATAAAGAAGAAAACTCAGTCTTTCTTGTCCTTTTTTTACAGACAGGACTAAGAGCTGACTGAACCTAGCCCAGCACCTTCCACTCCTGCAGCATCAGCACCACCTGTGTCAACACCTTCTTCCCTGCCCAGCACAAGGTCCATGTCCAAAAGGAGCACAGGTATAAGGCCTCCAGCTACCCCATCACCCGCATCAAATAGGTCCCGTGCCCAAATTCCCCAGGTACCAACCCGAGCGCCACCCACACCTCGAATACCACCAGCCCCCACACACCCAGCTGCAATGTTGCCCTCTGCTTGCAAGTGGACAGGAACTGTTTTGCAAAGTGGCATGGCATTGACATTTAGCTTGTAAATAGTGTATACTACATAGTGTGTAAATAGTTTGTAATTATTGTTTTTCCTGCGTGTTGTTATATATAGTAAACTGTTTGTTTGAATTTTTTTTGTGATGCTCCCTTTTTTATTAGTATACATCCCATGAGTCTTTATATGTGGTACAAAGTCTTCATTCAGTCTAAATTCCTCATGCTTTGTGAAAGTAGAGTTAGAGGCAACATTTCTACCAAAAAGCGTTTGGACCAAAATTCATATTAGTCATGTTTTGTGCACTTCCCTACTGTTTTTTGGAAAATTTCCACTGCATTTTTGAAGCTAAGGCTTGGGAGAAGCAATTTCAAGAGCCAAAACAACTCCTCAGGATGACTAAAGGTTATTATTTCACACAAATCTCCAGGTTTTTCAAAAATCGCAATGCATTTTTCAGCATTCAAGCCAATTATTTATTTACACAGTGGTCTAGGACATAAATAGACCTCATAAAACTAATGGCTAATGGGTTCTGAACATTTCCATATAAAACACTTTGGTATTATTTATCTTCTTGCACATTTAAAATAGGTATTTATAGAAGTATGCAAAATCCGAGAAAATACCCTTAGACCTCAGAGGGTTAAGTTGCAGTTTGTCTCCAATACATTTAACAGCCTCTCATCAGGGTTTAAGAATTTCTCCTGAAAATATTTTCAAATTCAAAGAACAGAAAATATAATTTTCCAGTGTATTTAGTTCTAGTTCGGATTCACACATTGTAAAACAGAAAATTATAAACAAAATTAATTTAAAAAAGGCCGACATGAAACGTATTTCATGTTTGGGATTCATGCATGAATTAAAAGAAAAACTATTCTGATTATATACTATACATTATATAGAATAATCAGAAGTCCAGACTCGACATACTAACAAACATGTTTTTCACTCTCTCTTGTTCATTATTTCGTCTCTGCGATTTTTTAACTAAAAAAAAAACTTTTTTTTTTACTATTTACCTTTCTGTTGTCTCTCCAGGCTGAGTGGCTGTCACCTCTCAGAGAGAAGCTGTGAAGCTCTGGCCTCAGTTCTCAGCTCCTCCTCTAGTCTGAGAGAGCTGGACCTGAGTTACAACGACCTGCAGGATTCAGGAGTGAAGCATCTGTCTGCTGCACTGAAGAGTCCACACTGTAAACTGGGAACTCTCAGGTCAGATTATCAACCAGTTCAACTGATGACCATTTACCATCTGATTTACATTAACAAGTTAACCTTTTAATCTTTGTCTACAACAATGATTTATCAAAAGCTCTTTAATTAAACTTCTCTCTGGTCAGATTAAGTTGCAGTTTGTCTCCATTACATTTAACAGCCTCTCATCAGGGTTTAGGAATTTCTCCTGAAAATATTTCAAAATTCAGAGAACAGAAAATAGAATTTTCCAGTGTATTTAGTTTTAGTTAGGATTCATACATTGTAAACAGAAAATTATAAACTAAATACATTTAAAAAATGCTGACAAGAAACAAATGTTATGTTTGGTAATCATGCATGAATTAAAATAAAAACTATTCTGACTATATACTATACGTTATATAGAATAATCAGAATTCCAAACTCGACATACTAACACACATGTTTTTCACTCCCTCTTGTTCATTATTTCGTCTTTTTTTTTTTTTTTTTTACTATTTACCTTTCTCCAGGCTGAGTTGCTGTAACCTCTCAGAGAGAAGCTGTGAAGCTCTGTCCTCAGTTCTCAGCTCCTCCTCTAGTCTGAGAGAGCTGGACCTGAGTAACAACGACCTACAGGATTCAGGAGTGAAGCATCTGTCTGCTTGGCTGAAGAGTCCACACTGTAAACTGGAAACTCTCAGGTCAGATTATCAACCATTTCAACTGATGACCATTTATCAAGTTAACATTTTAAACTTTGTCTGCAACAATGATTTATCAAAAGCCCATTAATTAAACTTCGGCAGTTGTTTCTAGAATCAAATAATTAATTTTCAAAAACTGTTATTTTCATAACTTTCTCTCCCTTTCATTTTTATTGTTGAATTATTAAATCCCAAAGATTAGGTTAAACATTTATTATAAACATGGCTTTAAAGCCGGACTGAAACGTACAAAAACAAATGAAAACTCACCATCACAAGTTGTCAGATGGTGTGTGTGTGTGTGTGTGTGTGTGTGTGTGTGTGTGTGTGTGTGTGTGTGTGTGTGTGTGTAGACTTTCAGGTTGTCTGATCACAGAGAAAGGCTGTGCTTCTCTGGCCTCAGCTCTGAGCTCCAACCCCTCCCATCTGAGAGAGCTGGACCTGAGCTACAACCATCCAGGAGCCTCAGGAGTGGAGCTACTGTCTACTGGACGGGACGGTCCCCTCTGGAGACTGGACACTCTCAGGTATGAAGAGGCTGCTGTCAGTCTGATAGAGGAGGGAGAGCTGGAGACAGTTCCTCATACGACCCTGACACACCAATTGTGTTTTTCTATATAGCTATATATATTCTTTAAACGTTTTATTTATACAGGTAAATAAAATCCCATTGAGACCAGAGACTCTTTTGTCAAGTGAGAATTGTTACCATTCACAAACTGATTCATTCACCGATAGCAGGCAAACTATCGGGAGCAATTTAGGGTTTAGTGTCTTGCTCAGGGGCACTTCTACGTGTGGCGGGGAGACAGGGGATCGAAACCACAGACCCTGTAGTTGAGGGTCGACTACACTTCGCCACATCAGTTCAGCACGGCAGTGCTTTGCATTTCCACTACAGCAGGCAGGGGCGCAACTACCCACTTTCTGGGGGGTATGCAGACACTTAACACTTTACCCATACAACGTGTGTAGGTATTTACTAAGAAAAACGTTAAAAAACAGCTCAGAAAAACGGTTAAATGGGAAAAACCAGCTTGTTGATAACACTTTTTTTTCAAGTGAATGAGAGAGAAAAGGCATAAGACAGAAAATAACTTAGAAACTCAAATCTATCGCACCAAATTCCCTTACAATAAACTATTAAGATTGTGGAAAACAGGATTTTCATTATCATTGCTACACAACCATCAATCAAACACATATATCTCTCTGTCTCTAGCTCTCTCTCCCTCTCTCTCTCTCTGTCTCTCTCTCTCTCTCACACACACACACACAACTCAGTCGTGCACTGGAACGGTGCAACATATGATAATAGTGGGAAACAGGTGAGTGTGTTGTTTGGGCGCTGACCTGCTATAATCACTACACTACCATTCAAAAACTGTGACACCAGCAATAGTCAAAAACTTGAGGTGACACGTTAATCTGCAGTGACAATCCGCGAGTCGCGGCTGATAATCAGTGTGCATTAATCAATACAATCGGCCATATAAAACAAAGGTTGGCAAACTCTGTGTACGGTGTATTTATTCATTCAACCACTTTGAAAAGCTTTTTTTCCTTCACGCAATCTTTCTCCTTCTCAATCTTCCCGTTTTCTGTGTTGTGCCCAGAGAGCTTTCTTTTCTGCCTCTCCATCTGTAGGTCCCTGTCATCAGATGACAACACGATTCAAATGAAAGCTCTCGCGCTCCAGCGCGTGCTCGAGGGGGCGCACACAGGAGCGCCTATAGTGTGGGGAGGAGGAGGCGAAGGAGCGGGGGGCGCCTTATCAGTGACGTGCCTCTGTTATTGATCATATCATTTACACAAACGCTGTTAAATACAGAAAAATGCCGACTCCAAATAATTTTCCCCCGATCGCCTTGGCGCCCCTCTAGTGCATACCCACTTTTTGCGCCACTGACAGCAGGGCAACCTGTCTGTTAGTGTGCATTCGGCTAAAGATGCTCATGTTGTTCAAATAAATGAATGAATTGATCCCACTGAATTAATGAGGTATAGAAGCAGTGCCCTCTTTGCTGTTGAGTCATTGCATAGTTTTATATTGTGTAACATCACCATTTGATGATCAAAACTGAAGCAAACCCTTAAAAAAAAAGAAAATGTGGGGCGCTCCGGTGGTGTAGTGGATATAGCGTAACATATTGGCTCCGGCCTTCGTTGCAGTGGTCGCGGGTTCAAATCCGACCCATGGACCTTTACTGCAGGTCATCCCCCCTCTCTCTCTGTCTCCACATTTCAACTCTGTACTATCTAATAAAGCTTGAAAATGCAAAAAAAAAATCTTAAAAAATGTTTTCAAGAAAAAGAAAAAAGAAATAAATTAGTTATAATGTTATAAATATTAATATTGAACAAATAATCTCCTATAATTTTAGATATGTTTTCTTGATCTCAATCAATAAATCAAACTTAAAATGGGACCCCCCCCACCACCACACACACACATACCCCAGCCAAAAACAAGAATCGAGGAAATGCCAGGGGGTGGTTTCAAATAAATGTTAAGATATTAATTAATTAAAGTAATCATGAGCATAAAATATACAAAAGAATCAGTGAATAAAAATTCCAGTGAAAAAGAGCCACAAGCTAATGTAATGTCAATGTGTCCATGCTGAAAGAGTACATGCTGGTCTAACCCCCCCCCCCCCTCTCCTTTCAGGGTGAAGCCTGCTGGAGTCCAATGGATGACACCAGGTCTGAGGAAGTGTAAGTGTGTTTATAATGTTCATAATCATCAAACTGTCAATCAATGAACAGATGATGGATTAATAACTGCTGCTGTGTTGTGTCTTGTTCTCTCCATCAGGGGCCTGTGAACTCACACTGGACACAAACACAGTAAACAGAAACCTCAAACTGTCTGACAACAACAGGAAGGTGACACGTGTGGAGGAGGAGCAGCCATATCCTGATCATCCAGAGAGATTTGACCGCTTGAATCAGCTGCTGTGTAGTAATGGTCTGACTGGTCGTCATTACTGGGAGGTCGAGTGGAGAGGAAGGGTTCTTATATCAGTGAGTTACAGAGGAATCAGCAGGAAAGGAAACAGTACAGACTGTTGGTTTGGACAGAATGATCAGTCCTGGAGTCATACCTGCTCTGATGGTGATGGTGGTTCTTCTCCTGGTTACTGGGTCCGTCACAATAACATAAGAACACTCATCCCCTCCTCCTCTGTCTCTAACAGAGTAGCAGTGTATGTGGACTGTCCTGCTGGCACTCTGTCCTTCTACAGTGTCTCCTCTGACTCACTGTTCCACCTCCACACCTTCAACACCACATTCACTGAACCTCTGTATCCTGGGTTTATGGTCTATTCACTTGGTTCCTCAGTGTCTCTGTGTTCACTGTAGGAGGGAGAGTCTCCAATGGAAAAAAACACACACACACACACACACACACACACACACACACACACACACACACACACACACACACACACACACACACACACACACACACACACACACACACACACACACACACACACACACACACACACACACACACACACACACACACACACACACACACACACACACACAGTCTGTAGGAGGGAGAGTCTGAACAGGATCACAGTTACAGAAATCTTTCAGGTTTTTGTAACAAATGAATCAGTTCATTGATTGAAACGATTCAACTGTCAGAGCCAAACATTAAGAAACATGATCGTAGAGTTTGAAGAATGTTGAGATATTCTTTTACATACAGTACGTAGCTTTCATGTAAATGGACAACACTTATATATAAAAATACGAGAGGTAGTTGATATCTTAAAATCTAAATATGGTAAATGGTCTCCACTTATAAAGCTCTTTTCCCTGGTTTTTCACAGACCCAAAGCGCTTTACATTGTTTTGTTCACATTCACCCATTCACACACACATTCATACACCGATAGCAGAAGCTACCACGCAGGGTGCAAGCTAACTATCAGGAGATATTTAGGGTTCAGTGTCTCTTTGCCCAGGGACACTTGGACATGTGGCGGGTAGACGGGGATCGAACCTCCGACCCTGTACTCCAGAGGCGACATCCGCCACTGCCGAAGTGGGTAGGGATGTTTAGTTTGGCAGTAACATTGGTAATTAAAGAAGCTACGAGGAACTATTAGGTTCTGTTGATTCTAGCGGCACACGTTAATTGATTGAAGATATTCTGTAGTTTATTTGTTTGATCAGAAGGTGAAGTTTGAGGGATAGAAGAATCCACTGAGACAAGCTGAGGAGGTTATGGAGCAATCTTTATCTAAAACAAAGACTCAAGCCTCCAGTCAGTCTGGGATTTGGCCATTACCCAGTAACCAATCAGTATCCAGAAACATATAAAGTGTCTGATTAGTGACGAGTGAATGTTGATAGTTAGCTTGCACCCTGCGTGGTAGCTGCTGCTGCTATCGGTGTATGAATACTGCAAGGTACTGCAATGTTTGTCACTTCCTTTTTAGATGCTGGTAAAAATCGCTGAGGTTGGGGCTTGGTGGGACATCGAGGTTCGTTTCACCAGATTGTAGATTATTTCTCTTTTTCACAGATGGACTGTGAACCTGTGCGCCACTCGACTGTGATGGTGTTTAACAACTAACTGAAGTATCTGTTGTAAATATAACATAATAAATAAAAAGACATAAAATATTTAGTATGTTTTTCTCCATTTGTATTATAAACATAATGTTTTTTTATTGGTGTTTAAGGTGCACTATGTAACTTTGTGTGTGTCAGAGAAGTGAAACATTTTCTAAGGTATATTCTCATAACTGAATAATCAAACTTTCCTCACAGGAAAATGTGATCCCTGGAACACTGTTTGAAGTTAGAAAGCTTCCAGAAAAGTTACTGTTTCACTGTTGTTGTTTACAGCAGCAGGGCCCACAGTTTGGTTTACAAACATATTCTAGTCTTAACTAGGGCCTGACCGATATTGATTTTTGGGTGCCGATGCCGATGCCGATTATTTTCTGAGAAAAATTACGATAACGATTAAATCGGCCGATTTTTTATTTTTATTAATCCCATAAATATATATTGAAAAAATTTACTTTTTTGAACCCTTAAATATATATAAATACTTGTTACTGTCAATAGGGGTGCAGGAACTTTTTATTTATTGAAATATGCATTATCTAAAAAAAAATAAAGTGTTACAAATATGTCTAAAGTGACATGACGCATTTTTAAACTCAGACATTAAGCATTTTATGTAACTGCACCCAACCCTCTGGAACTCCCTCCCTCCAAACATCAGCTTCTCAGACTAAATAAAATCATTCAAAAGTCAACTCAAAACTCACCTCTTTAAGAAAGCATAATTACACCGGACTCCACTCCAAACCTTATCTTTAATTTGTCTGTATTTTGTTTTCTTTTTCTATAAGTATGATTTTCTATATGTTTGTTGTAAAGTGTCTTTGAATGACCTCCAATAAAGCACTATATAAATTCTATATAATAACTATGCATAATAATAATGCATCTCACTCAACATGATTGCTGAAAAAAAAAAAATAATAATAATAAAAATCGGCAAAAAATCGGCGGCCATTTTGCCGATGCCGATTTTTCGGAGATGTGCTATAATCGGCCGATTAAATCGGCCGGCCGATATATCGGTCGGGCCCTAGTCTTAACGTTTGGTTCCAGGTTCCTCAAAATAATTTGATTTATGATGAAGGAATTATTCAATACTAAGAATTACACGTAGAGAAAATATGTTAAGTAAACTATCTGCAGGCTCTGTGAATGTAAAAAAACCGTCCTCCCCTGAGAACTACACAGTGCACCTTTAAAATGCTCATAATAAATTACAAAAAAAAGCCAAAAACACACAAGACTTCTGATAGAAGTCTAAAATAATAAATATGTGATACTGTAATGTTTCCATTGTGTCTCTTATTGAACTGTTATGATCATTAAGCTTTGCCTCGTTGGACTTCAGCCAAGAGACTCTCACAGTTTAAATGTAGATTCCTGGTTTGAAGCTCTTTACTTCTTTATCTCTTTTTTTGTTTTGCAAACTAAACTCCTAAACTGTCCATTGAAACCATACTGTTAAAAGAAGGCTTTTATTCTGAATATCCTGAAGGGAGAAAATAGGCTTTTTTTCCAAAGGAGAGTTTGAGACTGTCAGGTGGCTCCGGGCCAGAAACATCTCAGATTCACCCTGCGTGTCAGGGCAGAGCACCGCCCTCTTTACCTGCTTCAGGTACTTTACCTGCTTCAGTTGAAACTTAGATTATTACATCAGATTATTCTAAATGCTTTCACTTCTGACTGAATGTTGTGACGCAGTTTATTTTCTCCTCTAAAGCTGCAGCTGAAGGTAAGAGATCAACTCTGGTCTATATCAGCCAAGAGACTCACAATTTAAATGTAGATTCCTGGTTTGAATCTTTTTCACTCTTTTCTCTCTTTTTTAGTTTTCCAAACTAAATTCCTAAACTGTTCATTGAAACCATACTGTTAAAAGAAGGCTTTGATTTTTTCTTCTTCGAAAATCACAAAGGGAGAGTGCATGAGCAGAGTTTGAGACTGTCAGGTGGCTCTGGGCCAGAAACATATCACCGCCCTGTCCACCTGTTCACCTGACGCAGAATATTTTAAATACTTTCACTTCTGACTGAACGTTGTGTCGCAGTTTATTTTCTCCGCTAAAGTTTGGGCTGAAGGTAAGAGATCAATAATTATGATCATATTTTATTAGTTTTTAGCATAAATCTAGTTCCAGTAGTAACATAAAATATGTGGATTTTATCCAAACTCATAACTCAAAGTTTCACAGTAAACTAGAGACGAAGGAGGTGACACAGCCGTAAAGAAAGATCCTCCATGTTGTGTTAATGTGATACGGGGTTTCTCGTATATAAATAATTTTGACGCTGGTAAAGTACAATAATGTAATCATCCAAAATAAAAGTTGGATGTTTGGAAAAAGCGGTGTTAAAAATTCCTTGCTATGTTTGACAGCAGAAAAAAATCAAAAATTCAAAAACTAACTTTTCATAGGGGAGCTAATCATTTTGTCCTCAACTGTATATATATACATGTTAGGGTTAGGGTTTATATCACTGCCTTGATAGCTACTGTCCACCGATGCCTAACACCTTTCCTCAGACAAACCCTGTAATGTTATTATTAGTACTTATCATTGTGTTGATGCAGTAATATAATCTGACAGCGCTGTTAGAACGTTTACTGCAGTGAAGGTTTGTACTTAGACTCACGGCAAAATATTAAGACACCCACACGCGCACATTCTCTCACTCTCTCTCTCTCTCTCACACACAGACACACACACCCGCACACACACACACACACACACACACACACAGACAAACACACACACACACAGACGCGCGCACACACACACACACACACACACACACACACACACACACACACTCTGTTTCTTACCTAATGTTGCTCAACAAGCTCAACAGGAACAGGTGCAGTTACGTCTATCCTTGTGGTTTGCATTTTCATAACTGGTAACAGTCAACATTTAGAAGACTAAGAAAAAGTACATTTTACTCCCAAAACAGTGTCTCAAGGCATTCTGGGAGGAACTAAACATTAAATTACGAGTTGTTTCAATGAGTAAATATTGACTGTTGTACATACAGGCCTGCTGTACTTCACTCTTCATGTTCTGTTTCTCTGTAGAAACCAGGTGGCGCCATCTGCTGGAGGTCAGCTGTATGAACACAGAGGACGTTTGAAATGATCTGATAGTGACGTGGCTCACACAGGTAGAATACAAACTACTTAAAATACTGTTGGGTAGCTTGTCATAATATTTTGTTTTTTAGTTGATTATATTTTGTATTAAAATTTGAATGTGAAAAGTAACTAAAGCCGTCAGATAAATGAACACATAAACACAGGATCGACCAATGAATTTCAGCTGTAGCTCCTTCACACACACACAAATACACATACGCCATATTGGAACACGAATACACAATCAAAACAATCCATGCATTCCAAATCGCATACTCTTTCTTTTTTCTCTTCTACATACTACATCTGATGATAAAAATAATCTAGTTAGGATGCAGTATGCTGCACTTGGGACATACTTTAACTTATTTATTTCATCATAACATGGCTTCCCTTGATCTTGCCTCTTGCTTTTATATCTATCGCATTCCCTGTTGTTTTCATATGGAGGATCCGTCAATGTGACGTCACTTCCGGTGCGCACTGGATTTTGGGTCAGAATCGCCCAAATAGGATGCACTTTTACTAAAAATCTTGGCCGGATGTAGTATTTCTAACCATACTAAATCTGGCCACAAGAATCAGGACATCCTAAATATTTTTTCTACCATACTAAATAGTAGATAGAATGGGGACTGGAACACAGGGAATATTATGCAAATGTCTTCACTGCAGCTTCATGGCTCCATCTAGTGGCCTGATAGTAGAAGTGCAACAGCTGATGATAGCTTCATATAAGGTGGGAGTTCGGCAAGGTTAACATGGTATGGTCCACTTCAGGGTTGTCTCAAATGGTTGGGAAATGTTTTTAAAGGTCAGAAGGATATTTAGATGTTTTAGCCCCCAAACTGTTATATTTACTTATTTTAGGGAGAAGGGGATTGTCTTTACATTTTTTTGAGGGGGACAAAAGTTGTAAAGTTTACAGGAGTAGTGATAGAAAAGAGGATTTCAGTTGATGTTGATGTGTTTTCTCTCCAGGTGAAAGTGTGTGTGAAGGTGTGGGCTCTGCTATGGATCAGAGTGAGGACACAGAGGAGGGAGGGGAACATGGCGGCCAGACCAAAGCTCAGAGGTGACATGAGGATCTCTAACTGTCCATGACTCAAATCACTGCACCATCATTATTCACTCTCAAAGCTCTGTGTGTGTGTGTGTGTGTGTGTGTGTGTGTGTGTGTGTGTGTGTGTTGTGTTAAACAGACCAGACTCTCCTGGACCTGGACCCAGCTTTTCGGACATAAAGAGTTTCTGGTCAAATCAAATGAAAGGATACCAGCCATCCACTGCAAAGAGGTAAACTGTTACTAACATTTAAACAGTGTTGCCTCAGTTACTTTTAAAAGTAACTAAGTTAGATTACAAGTTACTTTACAGGTTTTGAAACCCATATATCTCAATTTAAAACATGCACACATTAAGAATCATTGAATATATAAAAAATAAAGCTTGTACTAGGCTAGTAGCCAATAGGCATACTGTTTTCAAAATAATAAAAATTATGGTTTAAAAACTTTTCCCCCCCCATGAAAATAAATGCATTCCTCCAAAGTGCAAAGACAGTAGCAGTGTCTTTAAACTTAACGTGCTTGGCCCTTCACTCTCTGCACTGTCTCATGTGTTGATAGATGGTTGTGTGGCCACCGTCGCCACGTGACAAGTTTCAAAGTTTTAAACACTTCTATCTCTTCAATGTCACCGTACCCGAATCCTAAATATCCCCATAGCAGACGCTATATTTCATGAGGGGAAAAAAACTTTGTTTCCGCCACAGTTCAGCTTAGACTCGGCCGTAATGCTGCTGCACACACACACACACACACAGACAACACACACACACACACACACACACACACACACACTACACACACTACACACACTGCATGTCAGAGACGAGGGGCGCTACCAAAAAGACGAGAGGAGCAGTTGGAGCGTTTAGAGACACATGCGCGCACAGTTATTTACAGTAAATTGCAATCGCAGTCATTTGTGCAGTTATGTAAAATGTTTCACAAAGGAAAATGACAGAAAAAGTAACGCACAGTGACTTCAATGAGTAACTTTAATCTGATTACTGGTTTGGAGATAGTAACGCGTTAGATTACTCGTTGCTGAAAAAAGTGGTCCGATGGCGGTAACGCGTTACTAAGTAACACGTTACCGGCATCACTGCATTAAATAACTCTGCCCCATCATTATTCACTCTCAAAGCTGTGTGTGTGTGTGTGTGTGTGTGTGTGTGTGTGTGTGTGTGTGTGTGTTCAACAGACCAGACTCTCCTGGACCTGGAGCCAGCTGTTTGTCCTTCAAGAGTGACCGGTCAAAAGGTGGTTTCATTAATTTTGAGAAGAATCAACCTTTTGACTTCAAAGATGGACGTCCGTCTGTTCATCTAAGGTAAGGATTTAAAACACTCAGTGAGATCTCCAGTTTTTAAACCTTCTGTGGAAGATCTGTGAGCACTACTGTTGTTTTCCAGCAGCACTCTGCCTCACACTCACACAGTCAAACACATCCACAGTGGGAGCTGCCCAGTACAACCAGTCTGATACAACCAGACACTGGCAGTTGTCTTAGCAGGTTTCCCAGTAGTCCACTGATCTTAGGGTTGGCGGTTCGATCCCCGCCTCTTGCCACATATCCTCCTGCAAAGAGACACTGAACCCTAATGTCTCCTAAAAGTTAGCTTGCACGCTGCGTGGTAACTATTGCTATCGGTGGATGAGTGTGTTTGTGTATATTAATGGGTGAATAAGAGAAACTGTCTGAAGCACTTTTGAGAAAAGTACTATAAGTGCAGTCCATTTAACGTGACGAGCTTTGGGACAATGTCCTGACATTTCACAATCAGCAGAACGATTTAGCTGAACTTCAGATGTGGAAGTGCTTTGAGTCCTGGTGAGTTTACCACAGTCTGCAAGCTGTGCTATGCACGTGTAACATACTGGCTCGAACTCAGTTTACAATCACGTGTGTGTGCATCTCGCACTACACTCGTGAGGTGTTGTGCTGCTGTGTATTTAACACCATGCTGGTTTCATTCATCTGTCTACTTGTCCTGCACATTTGACCTTTTTAGATTATTTTCTGTTTCCTGTGTTTCTATCAGGAGGAAGCTGGAAACACCAGAGCCCAGCTGTCTCTCCATGAAGAGTGATGATTCTATGGATCATCCTTTTAACTTCAAAGATGGACGTCCGTCTGTTGATCTAAGGTAAGGATTTAAAACACTCAGTGAGATCTCCAGTTTTTAAACCTTCTATGGAAGATCTGTGAGCACTAATGTTTCCAACAGCGCTCTGCCTTTTGGTTTTGAGAAAAGTGATATATAAGCGCAGTCCATTTAACATGACTAGATTTGGGACAATGTCCTGACATTTCCCGATCACCAGAAGGATAAATAGTAGTTTGCAAATTCAAGTTAAAATCACAGATCTTCATCACAGTCATTTGAGGCTCAGTTTTACTTTTACATCTCAAAAGATCAGCATCAGAGTCCTGGTGGAACTCGACAGTTGGCTGAACAATTCATCACCTTCCCAAGGTGGTCTGTCCGCTCTCACTTTGGATCTTTCTCTTACTGTTTCTGAAGGGGTGCTCCATATCTGCGCTGCTATGTTCTGTAGACCCCTGGAGGCTAAGGGTATCCTTAACCTGTGATTTTACTTTACAAGATATTTTTAAGGTATTTTTCACCTTTTAAAGAGACTAGTGAGAAAGGGGGATGACATGAAGAGAACGACCCAGCCGGAATCAGCAGAAGGATTACATAGTAGTTTTCACATCACAAACCCATCAGCACTGTTAACAGCAGCACAGGCCAACATCCACCCTGGGTCTCAGAGTCTGCTGAGCTGAGGTCAGCCTTTGTCGCCCTGAAGACATCGCGCTCTTTGATTACTTTTCCCTTTTGCCTTCCTCGCCCCAGGCCGTTCTTGGTTCTGTCCTCAACCCCAGACATGATGTGAGTTAATTCTTCATGGTTTATCCACAGAGTCGACCAGGAGATCTCAGAGGTTCCCAGTGGTCACTCTGCAAAGCAGCATCAAACACAGCTGGACTCAATATTCAGGGTCTGTACATGAACAACAACTACTTTCCTTCTGTCCTGTTCACAACTACCTCAATGTTTAACTGTTTAGACCAGTGGACTGTCAGTCTGTCCAACATGGATCTGATGTTTGCTTCATGATTTTAGTTTGATCGTGTCGTTCATATAATATTCTGTTCCAGCTGCTGGAGGAAAACATTGTCATGTTTGTGAAGAACGAGCTGAAGAAGATGCAGAAGCTTCTGAGTCCAGATTACCCAGAATGCTTAGAGGGTCAGAGTGAGGATGAGGAGCAGAGCAGCAGCAGAGAGGCATTTCTGAAGATCACACTGGACTTCCTGAGGAGAATGAAGCAGAAGGAGCTGGCTGACCTTCTGTGGAGCAGTAAGAGGATTTCTCTAAAGGTTTAACATGATGTTGAAATGGGACATTTACTGAAGTCTCAAGAGATAGAGGGACAAATGTTTGTGTGCATTCATATTTTCATCATGCAGCATTGATATTATTTGTACTGTTGACTCTTGTTGACTCGTTCTTATCTCGTGTGTATTCTTTCAGGAACCATAGTTCCATTGTGTCAGCGTGAACTAAAGTCTAACCTGCAGAAGAAGTTCCAGTGTGTGTTTGAGGGGATCGCTAAAGCAGGAAACCAAACCCTTCTGAATCAGATCTACACAGAGCTCTACATCACAGAGGGAGGGACTGGAGAGGTCAATGATGAACATGAGGTCAGACAGATTGAAACAGCATCCAGGAAACCACACAGACCAGAAACAACCATCAGACAAGAAGACATCTTTAAAGCCTCACCTGGAAGAGATGAACCAAGCAGAACAGTGATGACAAAGGGAGTGGCTGGCATTGGGAAAACAGTCTTAACACAGAAGTTCACTCTGGACTGGGCTGAAGACACATCTGAACAGCACATACAGTTCATATTTCCATTCACTTTCAGAGAGCTGAATGTGCTGAAAGAGAAAAAGTTCAGCTTGGTGGAACTTGTTCATCACTTCTTCACTGAAACCAAAGCAGCAGGAATCTGCAGCTTTGAAGAGTTCCAGGTTGTGTTCATCTTTGATGGTCTGGATGAGTGTCGACTTCCTCTGGACTTCCACAACACTGAGATCCTGACTGATGTTACAGAGTCCACCTCAGTGGATGTGCTGCTGACAAACCTCATCAGGGGGAAACTGCTTCCCTCTGCTCGCCTCTGGATAACCACACGACCTGCAGCAGCCAATCAGATCCCTTCTGACTGTGTTGGCATGGTGACAGAGGTCAGAGGGTTCACTGACCCACAGAAGGAAGAATACTTCAGGAAGAGATTCAGAGATGAGGAGGAGAAGGCCAGCAGAATCATCTCCCACATCAAGAAATCACAAAGCCTCCACATCATGTGCCACATCCCAGTCTTCTGCTGGATCACTGCTACAGTTCTGGAGGATGTGTTGAAGACCGGAAAGGGAGGAGAGCTGCCCAAGACCCTGACTGAGTTTATATATACACCTTCTAGTGGTTCAGGCAAAACTGAAGAACACAAAGTATGATGGAGGAGCTGAGACGGATCCACACTGGAGTCCAGAGAGCAGGAAGATGATCGAGTCTCTGGGAAAACTGGCCTTTGAGCAGATGCAGAAAGGAATTCTGATCTTCTACGAATCAGACCTGGCAGAGTGTGGCATCGATATCACAGCAGCCTCAGTGTATTCAGGAGTGTTCACAGAGATCTTTAAAGAGGAGAGAGGACTGTACCAGGACAAGGTGTTCTGCTTCGTCCATCTGAGCGTTCAGGAGTTTCTGGCTTCTCTTCATGTCCATCTGACGTTCATCAACTCTGGAGTCAATCTGATGTCAGAAGAACAAACACCCTCAGATGAGTCTGCAGAGACACACTTCTACCAGAGTGCTGTGGACAAGGCCTTACAGAGTCCAAATGGACACCTGGACATGTTCCTCCGCTTCCTCCTGGGTCTTTCACTGCCGACCAATCAGAAGCTCCTCAGAGGTCTGCTCACACAGACAGGAAGTAGCTCACAGACCAATCAGGAAACAGCCCGGTTCATCAAGACGAAGATTGAGGATTCTCCCTCTGCAGAGAAAAGCATCAATCTGTTCCACTGTCTGAATGAACTGAACGATGGTTCTCTAGTGGAGGAGATCCAACAGTCCCTGAGATCAGGAAGTCTCTCCAGTTATATGTCTCCTGCTCAGTGGTCAGCTCTGGTCTTCATCTTACTGTCGTCAGGAGAAGATCTGGACGTGTTTGACCTGAAGAAATACTCTGCTTCAGAGGAGGCTCTTCTGAGGCTGCTGCCAGTGGTCAAAGCCTCCAACAAAGCTCTGTACGTAGGATTTATTCACCAATACATACTCTGCCATCTTTTAACTGAACAAATGTAAATATATTTCTCTTTTAATCACTGTTGTCTCTCCAGACTGAGTGGCTGTAACCTCTCAGAGAGAAGCTGTGAAGCTCTGGCCTCAGTTCTCAGCTCCTCCTCTAGTCTGAGAGAGCTGGACCTGAGTAACAACGACCTGCAGGATTCAGGAGTGAAGCATCTGTCTGCTGCACTGCAGAGTCCACACTGTAAACTGGAAACTCTCAGGTCAGATTATCAACCAGTTCAACTGATGACCATTTAACATCTGATTTACATTAACAAGTTAACCTTTCGGAGGCGCCCCTAGCTCAGTTGCTAGGGCGTCCCCCCCATGGGCCTCGGCCAGCTGCGGACCCGGGTTCGATTCCAGCCCGCGGTCGTTCTCTGCATGTCACTCCCCTCTCTGCCCCATTTCAACTCTGTCTCTACACTATCAATAAAAGCATAAACCATTCCAAAAAAATATCTTAAAAAACAAACAAAAACAAGTTAACCTTTCGATCTTTGTCTGCAACAATGATTTATCAAAAGCTCTTTAATTAAACTTCGACAGTTGTATCTAGAATCAAATAATTAATTTTCAAAAACTGTTATTTTCATAACTTTCTCTCCCTTTCATTTTTATTGTTGAATTATTAAATCCCACAGATTATGTTAAACATTTATTATAAACATGGCTTTAAAGCCGGACTGAAACGTACAAAAACAAATGAAAACTCACCAACACAAGTTCTCAGATGGTGGTGTGTGTGTGTGTGTGTGTGTGTGTGTGTGTGTGTGTGTGTGTGTGTGTGTGTGTCTGTATGTGTGTAGTCTGTCAGGTTGTCTGATCACAGAGAAAGGCTGTGCTTCTCTGGCCTCAGCTCTGAGCTCCAACCCCTCCCATCTGAGAGAGCTGGACCTGAGCTACAACCATCCAGGAGCCTCAGGAGTGGAGCTACTGTCTGCTGGACGGGACGGTCCCCTCTGGAGACTGGACACTCTCAGGTATGAAGAGGCTGCTGTCAGTCTGATAGAGGGAGAGCTGGAGACAGTTTCTCATACGACCCTGACACACCAATTGTGTTTTTCTATATAGCTATATATATTTTTTAAACGTTTTATTTATACAGGTAAATAAAATCCCATTGAGACCAGAGACTCTTTTGTCAAGGGAGAATTGTTACCATTCACAAAGTCATTCATTCACCGATAGCAGGCAAACTATCGGGAGCAATTTAGGGTTTAGTGTCTTGCTCAGGGGCACTTCTACGTGTGGCGGGGAGACAGGGGATCGAAACCACAGACCCTGTAGTTGAGGGTCGACTACACTTCGCCACATCAGTTCAGCACGGCGGTGCTTTGCATTTCCACTACAGCAGGCAGGGGCGCAACTACCCACTTTCTGGGGGGTATGCAGACACTTAACACTTTTACCCATACAACGTGTGTAGGTATTTACTAAGAAAAACGTTAAAAAACAGCTCAGAAAAACTGTTAAATGGGAAAAACCAGCTTGTTGATAACACTTTTTTTTCAAGTGAATGAGAGAGAAAAGCCCAGCATGGCAGTGGTTTGCGTTTCCATTACAGCAGGCAGGGGCGCAACTACCCACTTTAAGTTACATATTAGAGCAGGTGATGGGCTCAACCATGTCATGTCTGCCTGCACTGATTCACCCAAAAGTAAAGGACACAGTGAATAACAGGTTGGTCTGCAGAAATTAAAACCATATTGGGCATTTAGGTTTTTGTGGCCTCACTAGTGTCAGGCATGCAAATTCATAAGCCATTAAAAAAGATGTCATGTCCGAAAACAAACCCCTGTAGGGGGGTCCGGGGGCACCCCCATTTTTTGGGGGGGATTTGAACATGTAAAATAAGCAATTTGGTGTACTCTGGTGAAGAGAGTTAAAGACAAAGAAAACTTTTATTTCAGTTCAAATGAATAGTACAATGAGACAAACAAGTTAGTCAGCCAACTTTCTTGACTTTACCCATACAACGTGTGTAGGTATTTACTAAGAAAAACGGTTAAAGGTGCTGTAAGCGGAATTACAATACAATTACCTTACAATAAACTATTAAGATTGTGGCAAACAGGATTTTCATTATCATTGCTACATAACCATCAATCAAGCACATATATCTCTCTGTCTCTAGCTCTCTCTCCCTCTCTCTCTCTCTCTCTCTGTCTCTCTCTCTCTCTCACACACACACACACACACAACTCAGTCGTGCGCTGGAACGGTGCAAAATATGATAATAGTGGGAAACAGGTGAGCGTGTTGTTTGGGCGCTGACCTGCTATAATCACTACACTACCATTCAAAAACTGTGACACCAGCAATAGTCAAAAACTTGAGGTGACACGTTAATCTGCAGTGACAATCCGCAAGTCGCGGCCGATAATCAGTGTGCATTAATCAATATAATCGGCCATATAAAACAAAGGTTGGCAAACTCTGTGTACGGTGTTTTTATTCATTCAACCACTTTGAAAAGCTTTTTTTCCTCCACGCAATCTTTCTCCTTCTCAATCTTCCCGTTTTCTGTTTTGTGCCCCGAGAGCTTTCTTTTCTGCCTCTCCATCTGTAGGTCCCTGTCATCAGATGACAACACGATTCAAATGAAAGCTCTCGCGCTCCAGCGCGTGCTCGAGGGGGCGCGCACTGGAGCGCTATAGTGTGGGAAGGAGGAGGCGAAGGAGCGGGGGGGCGCCTTATCAGTGACGTGCCTCTGTTATTGATCATATCATTTACACAAACGCTGTTAAATACAGAAAAATGCCGACTCCAAATAATTTCCCCCTGATCGCCTTGGCGCCCCTCTAGTGCGGCGCCCCTATGCGCCGCATATAGTGCAAACCCACTTTGTGCGCCACTGACAGCAGGGCAACCTGTCTGTTAGTGTGCATTCGGCTGAAGATGCTCATGTTGTTCAATAAATGAATGAATTGATTCCACTGAGTTAATGAGGTATAGAAGCAGTGCCCTCCTTGCTGTTGAGTCATTGTATAGTTTTCTATTGTGTAACATCACCGTGACCAAAACGCTTGTTTGATGATCAAAACTGAAGCAAACCCTTAAAAAAAAAGAAAATGTGGGGCGCTCCGGTGGTGTAGTGGATAGAGTGCGTACCATATTGGCAGGTTCAAATCCGATCCGTGGACCTTTACTGCAGGTCATCCCCCCTCTCTCTCTGTCTCCCCATTTCAACTCTGTACTATCTAATAAAGCTTGAAAATGCAAAAAAATAATCTTAAAAAATGTTTTCAAGAAAAATAAAAAATAAATAAATTAGTTATTATGTTATAAATATTAATATTGAACAAATAATCTCCTATAATTTTAGATATGTTTTCTTGATCTCAATCAATAAATCAAACTTAAAATGGGACCCCCCCCCCACCACACACACACATACCCTTAAGCTTGAAAATGCAAAAAAATAAAACAAGAATTGAGGAAACGCCAGGGGATGGTTTCAAATAAATGTTAAAATATTAAATAATTAAAGTAATCCTGAGCATAAAATATAAAAGATAATCAGTGAATAAAAGTTCCAGAGGAAAGAGTCACAAGCAGTGATGGCGGTAACGCGTTACCGGCATCGGACCTCTTTTTTCAGTAACGAGTAATCTAACGCGTTACTATCTCCAAACCAGTAATCAGATTAAAGTTACTCATCAAAGTCACTGTGCGTTACTTTTTCTGTCATTTTCCTTAGTAAAACATTTTACATAACTGCACAAATGACTGCGATTGCGATATAATGTAAATAAATATGCGCGCATGTGTCTCTAAACGCTCCAACTGCTCCAACCGCTCCTCTCGTATTTTTGGTAGCGCCCCTCGTCTCTGACATGCAGCGTGTGTGTGTGTGTGTGTGCAGCAGCATTACGGCCGAGTTTAAGCTGAACTGTGGCGCAACACAAACGTTTTCACCCCCATGAAATATAGCGTCTGCTATGGGGATATTTAGGATTCGGGTACGGTGACGTTTAAGAGATAGTGTTTAAAACTTGGAAACGTATAGTCACGTGGCGACCGGTGGCCGCACACACCCAGTCTATCAACACGAGACATCGTAGAGAAAAGTCAAATTAATGCATGAGAGTGAAGGGCCAATCACGTTAGGTTTAAAGACACTGCTACGGTCTTTGCACTTTGGAGGAATGCATTTATTTTCATGGGGGGGAAAAGGTTTTTTTTTTATTAAATTTTTTAAACCATAATTTTTATTATTTTGAAAACAGCTACTAGCCTACAAGCTTTATTTTATATATTTTCAATGATTCTTAATATGTGCATGTTTTAAATTGAGATAGGCCTATATGGGTTTCAAAACCTGTAAAGTAACGTTTAAAGTAACTTGTAATCTAACTTAGTGACTTTTAACATCAAGTAATCAGTAAAGTAACTAAGTTACTATTTTAAGGAGTAAAGAGTAATCAGTAATTGGATTACTTTTTCAAAGTAACTGTGGCAACACTGGTCACAAGCTAATATAATGTCCATGTGTCCATGCTGAAAGAGTACATGCTGGTCTGACCCCCCCTCTCCTTTCAGGGTGGAGCCTGCTGGAGTCCAATGGCTGACACCAGGTCTGAGGAAGTGTAAGTGTGTTTATAATGTTCATAATCATCAAACTGTCAATCAATGAACAGATGATGGATTAATAACTGCTGCTGTGTTGTGTCTTTTTCTCTCCATCAGATTCCTGTGAACTCACACTGGACACAAACACAGTACACAGAAACCTCAAACTGTCTGTCAACAACAGGAAGGTGACATATGTGGAGGAGGAGCAGCCATATCCTGATCATCCAGAGAGGTTTGACTGGCCTCAGTTGCTGTGTAGTAAAGGTCTGACTGGTCGCCATTACTCGGAGGTCGAGTGGAGAGGAGGGGTTTATGTATCAGTGAGTTACAGAGGAATCAGCAGGAAAGGAGGCAGTGGAGACTGTTTGTTTGGAGCGAATGATCAGTCCTGGAGTCTGAGCTGCTCTGATGGTGATGATGATCGTGTTCCTCGTGGTTACTGGGTCAGTCACAATAACAGAGTAACACGCATCTCCTCCTCCTCTGTCTCTCACAGAGTAGCAGTGTATGGGGACTGTCCTGCTGGCTCTCTGTCCTTCTACAGTGTCTCCTCTGACTCACTGATCCACCTCCACACCTTCAACACCACATTCACTGAACCTCTGTATGCTGGGTTTGGGGTCTATTCACTTGGTGCCTCAGTGTCTCTGTGTTCACTGTAGGAGGGAGAGTCTGAACAGGATCACAGTGACAGAAATCTTTCAGGTTTTTGTAACAAATGAATCAGTTCATTGATTGAAATGATTCAACTGTCACTGAGTGAAATATTAAGAAACATGATCGTAGAGTTTGAAGAATGTTGAGATATTCTTTTGCATACAGTACGTAGCTTTCATGTTTAGTTTGGCAGTAACATTGGTAATTAAAGAAGCTACGAGGAACTATTAGGTTCTGTTGATTCTAGCGGCACACGTTAATTGATTGAAGATATTCTGTAGTTTATTTGTTTGATCAGAAGGTGAAGTTTGAGGGATAGAAGAATCCACTGAGACAAGCTGAGGAGGTTATGGAGCAATCTTTATCTAAAACAAAGACTCAAGCCCATTTGAGGTGGGGTAGTCTGACTAAAGTCCTTTGCCGGTAAAAAAAAACTAAAAAAGCAAAAACGGTTACAGCAGAACAGATTAAAGGGAAATGAACAACATTCTGTGACCAGCTTGAGTTTCCTAACACATTCTATTAAGAGCAACTTCCCCCTGCAGAGATAACAGTCAACATTTAGAAGTCTAAACAATACGTAGATTTCTCAAGTCTGACGTTTTTATCCAAAGAGACTTCCATTAAAGGATTACTTCACCGATACAGAACCTGCTTTCTATCATTATAAAATGGCTATTATAATATAAGGAAAGAGGTGTGTCTTGACTCAGTCTTCCCTTGGCCCAGCTGTCCTGATATTCCACACCCCACACACTCCAATGGATGACGTATTCTGCGTCATCAATTGGAGTGTGTGGTGTGTGGAAGTTTGCGTGCCAGAGGGCCCGAGGACTACAGGCCTTTAGTTCCGCTGCTCCGCACATTTTTATGCCCACCAATAAGGAATGAGGGGGGCGGGAGCTCGCGTACAAAATGTAAACACAACGTCCGCCATGATTATTCCCCGCTAAGCGAGAGAACTACAGACTCAAACCTACGACCATGGCAGAAGCAAACGTTCAATTTGATATGACCGAAGTGGATTTTTTTAATCTAATGTTGGATTCGGACATTCAGGGCTATCTATATGAGCCAGAATACAGCGAGGAAGAGCTGAAAGTTATAGAGGAGGAGGAGGCTGCTGCGGCGGCTGCACAAGCCTTGGCTGAGGACGACGACGAGCCGCCGCGAGCTGGACTGAATTCGTGGTGCAATTGTTTGCTGTGTTCGCCTATGGACAGTAACGAAGAGTCAATTTGCTGCAATGAAGTTCAGCGTTGCCAGTTTCGTAAGGAAGAAATGGTTGAATCTGGCTTGGACGAGGACACGTGTATAACTTCGCACCCAAGCTTTTGGGCACTCATGGACAGTGGGGTCTTGGATACCTATTTCCATACACCGAGAGTAAATTGGAAGCGCCAACCCAGGCCCGCCGGGAGAAACGGACGTCTGAGCATAGAGTAAGTGTTTTTTTATTAACCAAAAAAGCTATTTAAAAGGGATTCCCGGTTTCATGACAATGCAGTTATCCGAAAGTAGCCTACGTTATTGGCAGAGCAAAGGCTACGTTACGTTAGCTTGAAGTTTGTGTAATGCTAGCTACTCAAGGCATAATATATGTTCTTTGCTAATGTTGTGCTCACTGCTCATTCTTCCTCAGACAGTATCGGCTTACAGCATACCGTCATTTCCTGGAGTGGATACTACGAGGCGAGAGATTGGGGAGAGGCAACCGACTTGTTTTGCCAGCCTGTGTTGTTCAGGCCATCAGGACTAAATATCCAGCTGAAGACGGGCAGTACCGTGGCTTCCAGGAGACATTAGATAGTCAGGATGACCTGTGAATATTTAGACGCACCCTACACGTTTTATTGATGTACATAGTTCCTTTTTTATCCACTAATAAAACTTCAAATTCATGTTGGTGGTTGTTGTTTTTTACTAAACCTGTGCTGTAATGGGTCATTCATCGCTATTGTTCACATTTCAACTTTTGGGAGAATCATAATCATGTTTTTAACATTACATCAGTTCAATAATATATTTAACTTTTATGAACCGAAAGCAGAAGTCTGAACAGGTCAACGTATCACGAGGATATGTTTACAAAAAGTCGCGGCACCACATTTATTTCCGACTGAAAACGGAAACAGGGGGGCGGGACAGCAAGCTGGGAGCGAGCGCGGTGCATTGTTGGAGTTGGAGGATTTATTACATTTGAGCATGAAAAAAAGAAAAACACACATAAAAACACTCTTTCTGCCTTTTCTCAGGCTAGGATGAACCGATTTCGAAAAATTTTGCACATTTATACTACACAGAATCATATACTTCGTATAACCTTCATGTTTCCACCGGGGGAATAATCCTTTAAGTGCATGCAGGGATAGAGAGAGAGACAGACAGACAGAGAGAGAGGGAGAGAGAGAGACAGACAGACAGAGAGAGAGAGAGAGGGAGAGAGAGAGGGGCAGAGAGAGAGAGGGGGACAGAGAGGTAGAGAGAGAGGGGCAGAAAGAGAGGGGGAGAGAGAGAGGGAGAGTGTGTGTGTGTGTGTGTGTGTTGATAGAAAAAACTAAAAAAGCAAAAGCGGTTACAGCAATACAGAACAGATTAAAGGGAAATGAACAACATTCTGTGACCAGCTTGAGTTTCCTAACACATTCTATCAAGAGCAACTTCCCTCTGCATAGGTAACAGTCAACATTTAGAAGAATAAGAAAAAGTACATTTTACTCCTAAAACAGTGTCTCAAGGCATTCTGGGA
Organism: Ammodytes dubius; assembly: GCA_026122265.1. Lineage (NCBI taxonomy): Eukaryota > Metazoa > Chordata > Actinopteri > Uranoscopiformes > Ammodytidae > Ammodytes > Ammodytes dubius. Next base: position 323,631 of record CM047513.1, on the reverse strand, counting down.
AGAACATAACACTGAATAACTAGTTGTTTCAATAAGTAAATATTGACTGTTGTACATACAGACCTGGGGCCGGTTTCCCGATAACGTCCTCTCTTAGCGAGCTACGAAGACTCCTACGAAGACTCCTACGTTATGACTTACCAAAGTTGTTTACCTCTGTAGTCGTGGTTCCCGAACGGTCTCTTAGGAGAAACACTCCTTACGTCGTTCGTACACTGCTGAAATCGATTGCTCAGAGTTCAACTTTCCATTTCCTGCTCATTTCATGCGCAGCTGCATCTGTATGCTGCCTAATCAAATAATACATTAATTTGTTTAATCATCATCTGTGTTTGTGTTTTATAATCTAAGTATCTTTATGAGCACTAATCACCTTTTAACTATAACATACTGTGTGCTTTAGTTTAGTGGTTTTTAAATGTGTTGGATTTTATTTACTTTCTGTTAAATAAATTACATGCATTTTCTTTTGTAACTAGAAGTTTCTGTCATTCATTTGTGTGAGTATTATTGGGAAGTCCGCAACCAACAAGTACAAGGATTCTGTAGCCTTCAGTGTTATGATCATATCATAAAATTCATAATAGTAATTATTTGGATTACATTACTTTATGGGAATGATCATTGAGACTAGGATTTATTGATATTGATGTAGTTTAACTGAACATTAAGCTAATCAACATTTGAGAATAAATCATTGATTAAAACGAGACAATTTGCTATTATTTGTCCATTCTTAAATGAATGGTGGTGCCCCCTTTTGAACTTTAATAGATTATTAAGGTATTATTAATCTTCAGATTAATTTCTAATAGCTGAATTAATCCGAACCACCTGTGACCGCTACAATTGCATTTGTTATTTTTTGCATTATGTGATGGCAGCTGCAGCAGTGTTACATGATTTCCCAAAACTAAAACAAATTGGAAGTTTTGAATGAAATTGTTTTGACTCAATTTGTCCATTGAATTATCAATATATTGTGCTGTTATGTATGACAAGGCAACTTGTATGTGGAATATCGCTATATATTGTGATATATCATAATACGCAATATATTGTGATATATTATATGGTGACCAGTGTATCGTGATATTTCTGCTAAGCTTGCTGAATAAAAATAAGTAGATCTTTTGATCTACTGAAAAAGGCAGAACTCTCACCAATCGTTTTGTTTCACCCCACCTCAAAGAGGTTCAAAATCAAGCTGTGAGATTCTGCAGCGCTTTATGGCTAAGGCCTTAACAACGCCAGCCCCCCCACCTTGACTACCGACCGACCGTTTCGCCCGTCAAAAGAAAATGATGCTGCACACCATCATCATTGAAAAATCATTGTATTTATTATTTAATCTTAAGTTAATTTGAAAACAGCATGCTGGTGTAGGCCTACAATTTTTGAAATATCAAAAGCTGCCTTTTTTATGTTTTAAATTGAGAAATACATATTCCAAAACTATGAATAACCTGCCTCTGTATTTGAAAAAAAATCAAAGCCAATTGGCTTTCAATACTCATTATGAATCTATTATAGGCTATCACATCGCAGTATTGTCTACAATAATCAGTATATTTAGTAAACACACTGAAAACTCACCTGCTGTATTATCAGCTGAGGAGTTGGATTTCAGTGCTGACTCCACAGTGGCACTTGTAGAAGCTTCAGGGGCAAAACACCCAAACAGCAAACCTGCAGAAGTATCATAGTGTGAGGGTATGAGCGGACAGTTTGCTTTATTCCACGGTCTTAAGGTTTTTAATGGAATAAATTAATTAAATGTCAAGGGAGGAAATACACTTTCGTTATAAACATTAACCATTAACGTTCGCGTTACTTTAAAAGTCCAATATATAAAATGTTCTTAACGATTCATATTAGATATTTTTCTTTAGAGGAATAGGAACCAATCTAACCTGGAAAATAAAACATTCCTCGACTGTCTACGTTGCCTATAACATCTACTACATTTATTTTTATTAGAAATCAACCGGGTCGGATTTTCCCGCAGAAATCCAAATGTGACGTTTTCTGTGCATTACAGAGCGTGTTCCACATATAAACAGGAGAAGAAAAAGCTCAACTAACTGTTCTGAAACCTAACGTTGGTCAAACTAAAACAAACTAAAACCTTTAAATTATAATGTAAATCCCATTGAGACCGGAGACTCACTAAAAGGTGCAACAAATCTTACCTCATCCATCACTGTAGCCGGTAGAACTGGTTGCAGGCTGCTGTGTTTCTCCGGTGGTGAGGCTTGTTGCTACTCGCGGGCTGTGGTTGTTTAGTCCAATGCTCTCAGGTTGCTGCAGTAGTATGAACGCTGCAGCTCACTTTACCACCACTGTTGCCGTCTTGGAAAACAACATTTCTGAATTCTGTGTAGTGGACCTTTAACTGAACTACGACAGCTTTATTGCCTTAACAAACTTGTTTTGATGGTGATAATGTCAGTTTGTTTCATCTGAACATTTGAGCATTCTGACTACTGTAATTTAATTTAATTTTTACTGGTTGTCAGACATTATACTGGCTTGTTTTTTTGTTTGTTTAGATATCATTTTACTAGAAGTCATAGCCTGCCTAGTGTGACCTCCTATCCCTAATGTTGTGTTAAAACTTGTTTGTATAATAATTTAAAAAATGGTTGAGAAAATGACTGGTGGTGGTGTTTCAGCTTTGTTTTCAAAACCAAGTGCCTGGCACATTTAAACTGGGGCGACTTGGTTGACCGGTAGTTTTATATTATACAATTGCGCCATCTACTGGATCTGTTTGGAAGGGCAGAACCACCTACTACTGTATGCATGGGAATACCCGGTCAATAATAGATATAATATGGACACAAAAGACTATCAATATTGGATCTTTGTATGTATGTATTATTGTTTGCTCAACATATACCTTTAGTTAAAACAATGTCCTTAGAAACCTGTAAAGTAGAGTACGCCATGTTAGTTGTATATTTTATTTTGTCTATAGTTGTATGTTTGTGTTAAAACAATAAAAGTGTTAAAAAAAGAATGTAACCTGTTGAAGTAGCGAGAGATATTAGGGAAACGCCAGCCAGATTAAGGGTTGCCAAACGGTGCCGTGCTAAACTGTCCTGTACAGCTCAGTGCAAACGAGGCATAAGGAAATCTGAGGCTGTGAATTCGCTGATACACCGGCGGAAAATCATCCCAGGAAATGAACGGAACACAGACGGGAGATGAAATTACGCATTTCTTAAATGCAATTTTGTCAATGTCTTATCTGGATTTATTTCATGCCCCTTTTAAAGCACTTTGAATGGACTGAATGTGTCTGAATTGTGGTTTATAAATAAAATAAATAAAAGTGAAATTACGCAACATTTGTTTTTTGATTTTGAGTTTGTCTGAAGTGTTTGGTTTGGTGACGTACCTCAGGTCGGTCCAGCCGGGTTTGATCCCACGTCCTTCTCCACTGGAAACATCTCCAGTCCTGAAGAACACAAAGAACCAAGATCAGTTCACCAGGGATGGATACAGCTGTGTGTGTGTGTGTGTATGTATGTGTGTGTGTGTGTGTGTGTGTGTGTGTGTGTGTGTGTGTGTGTGTGTGTGTGTGTGTGTGTGTGTGTGTGTGCGTGTGCATCAGAGGAAAACTAAGAATAGAAACACTCTCACTTTGTTGTTGACCCTCTTGTATCATCATTTGAGGAAATCAGATGAAAAACATGATTCCTAAAAATACATCCCAAAACATGTTTTAAATGAGCAGAACATTTTGAACAATACAGGAGAATACATATTTAAATGCCCGATAGCCTTGCTGCATTATATTCCATTATAGTTTTGTCAGCAGGAACCTGTATGTTGTCTTTTCCTTTACAGAAATAAAGACATTTTCACCATACATTGATGCAGAAAAGACACAAATAGCTCTATAAAAATTCTCCAGAAAGCAGGAAATTAATTGTTTGATGCAAAAAATGTTCTAGGGAAAAGCCCCAAAGCTGAATCATCAAAATACAAGTGCATGTTCAATTCAGAGATATTGTGATATTTCAGCGAGTTCTGAAATGTCTTTGGGAAGGAAGATTATTCTGTATATTTGCTAATATTATCTATTTACAGTTCACACAGTCTCATTACCTTTTAAATTACTCCAGAATGAGACATTTCACATTAAAATATGAAATATAGAGCAGCATCCCCACCTACAGGCCTAATATCCACATGACACTGATATCTTTAGATTCATGGTCTGAAAACTATTTGTGCATCAAAGGGTGGGATACAAAATTCATAAAAAGGACTGAATTAATTCTATAGTTTTAGTAAATAAATCATCTTTCAACTCACATAACCATTGCCATGTTGCTGTGTGTATTTAACTTATGGCTAATGAAAACATGCAAGTCTATTGCTGTGGGAATTTGATTACACACGCGCATTAGCTGGGCCAATTTACCACCGCTAATCCTATGTAATCATCTAGGAAACAATAATAATACCGGACAAAATGGGATTACATTTCAAACTGTGTCTAAAAGCTCCCTACACATCACATGTTCAACGACAAAAAAAAAAAGTTTTTACGCGGGCTGTGCCATTGTTTTCCTTTGAGGGGAGCGCATGTAACAGGGTCAGTTATTTACTGGTTACATATTAAATTATAATTACACTACGTCGCTTTCGGGGTCACCCTACGTTTATAACTTTTCCCGCCGTTGCCTCTTCCCATTGTTATTGAAATGATGAAGAGGTTAGCGGAATTGTTGTGTGCCCCGATTTATGTTAGCTCAAATATACTGAACTTTGTGCTCACTCCTTTCTGTGTGTTGTTTAACTTGCTAGAAGCTGAAGCTAACGGGATTACTCACTGATGTTTTTGTTTTATTTTCAAATCAAATCAAATCAGTTTTATTTGTATAGCCCAATATCACAAATAGACCTTCTCCTCAGTGGGCTTTACATTCCATACAGTACGTCACCCTGCCCTTACACCCTTAGTTCGGTTGAGAAAAAACTCCCAGTAAAAAACCCTTTATCGGATTACATTTTTTTACGTGTCAGAGAATAAACGGAGGTCGCCTACAAAGATATGTTGGCCTTGGGCATTCATTCACACAACTCAACGCAGAGAAACCGACAACAATAGCCACACCGGTTACACGCAGACGCACATAGTTGCCGCTACCTTGGCTTGCTAGTTAGCTCGTTGGTAAACTTGAAGTAACATTAGCTTGCTAAGAACACACATGTTGAATGAATGACAACACAGGACTTAATACTATAATGTTTACGTACTTGCTAGCTAACGTGAGGCGGCTAATGTAACGTGATCGTCAATGTCGAGTCGAGTGTAATGCGGGTGACAGAGTTCAGCTGCATTTGGCAGGTGGCAGGTGCTAACGCTAATCTCCAACCCTGAATATTTACACCACAAACACTGATTAAAACCCACTTTATTTACCTGTTGAATTCACTCTGCTCCTCTCCAGTGACGACAGTGACAGACCGAATAAACTCAGCGACCGAGTAATAATCCATTGATAACTTTTCAACTGATTAATCCCAGCGCCGATCTACAGTTTGAATCAGAGCCGATTCACCAATGTATCCTTCCGCCACCGCGCTGCAGTAATGTTTATCCTTCCGCCAAGTCGAGTGATCGTTGGCCAGTAGCTAGATCCTTTACAATTGAAAGAGTCAAATTATTTGTTAGTTTCATTGTAATAAAGAAAAGGTAAAAGGTTTATTTAGGCTGGTCATTTATAAGTACAACAACAGGTCATTTTCCAATTAACATTTAAGTTCCAAATAACAAATGAATTGAATTTTAAACTCTTCAATAATGTAGGCTATATAATATAACAAGGCTACCAACATGACTTTCTTTTAAAGTGGAACTTGCTGATTTACTTTACACTTATACCAAAACTGCAAACAGTTCCATACATATTATTTTAGTTTAGGGTCTGCTGTGAAGAGGACTGAGCCTCTATGGAGGGAGAGGACAGTTTTATTAATTTTTAACATATTTATTCATAGTCAACTTTTTATATTGGACAATATTTGAGTCTCACATTAGATAATCAACATTTTAAAGTAGCTACGAGGAACTTTTAAAATATTTCTGAAACAGTCTCATTTTTTCTCTGATGATCATAAATTACATGTAACAGCAAACAAGACCATTAGTGCTAATTAATGCTATTTTAATATAGTTTTTATTAATGCCATTGTCATGGGTATACGCTCACCCAGGAACAACAGCTGGCGTGGTAAAAACACTACCGCTTTTGTCCAAAGGGGGGCGATAGAATGAACACAAACTGAAAGTTCCTCAGAGCACCTTTTAAACAAGGAAATATCAGATTTAACTTTGACATGTTCAGCCCAAATATATAAATAAATATTTATACAAAGTCACACGGAGCGTAGATGAATAAACATTGACGAACACGTTTTATTTTCAGAGCAACGATTCAAACAGTAAAGCATCAGGTGAAATGGCAGTGTTGTGTTAAGGCTTCCAGGCACAAAGTTTCACTCAATTAAATATTTAAACTGTAAAGCTATAGTGCGTAACTTTTTTAATATAAATGATTCATTATTCGTTACATTCAAGCCTTCGCCAAACAAGTTGACACAAAGTTGATTTAAGCCTATCAGCTCCACAAAACTTTCTCTGTATTTCTCAGTATGGCAGCGATTACAAATTGGTGTCACCCCCCCCCTCCCCCCCCCCCCCCAACCTGACACTGGTGCAGGAGCTCAGAAAAATCCCAAGAGCCCAAGAAATGTTTCAGTTTTTGATTCTACTGCTAAGAAAAAACCTGGACATACAGCAGAAGGTATAAAATCCATGGGCCATCACTGAAGGCTTTACCTCATGTAGATGCACCAACAGTGTTGTTGTAATTACTCAGAATTCCTCATGGGGGACAAAGTTACGCACTGTAGCTTTAAATTTTATTGTTACAGACACACAGAAACATGAAAAAGAGTTTATAGGTAAAAACCTGCTCCACTTTAAAACTAGTTTTCAATATTTAGATTTTTCTTGTATATGATTTGTGGCAGTTAAGAGTTAGAACAAATAAATAAATAAATGTACATTTAGTTTCAGTGCAGAAAGAAGAGTGAATTCTATACAGTAACATTTTAAATGTGGATTAAATACATGAGACTTCATAGAAGTTATTAAAGCTGCTGCAAAACAACACACATTCAAACCAACTCTGGCCGACACACACACACACGCACACACACACACGCACACACGCACAGGTTTGAACACACACACACACACACATGCACGCACGCACACACAACACACACACACACACACACACACACACAGGTGTAAATCTCTTACGGACAGAAAATAAAAAGGCTTCACAAATATATTATTGACAATGAATTAGTGCATATTTAGTCTGGTTTACATTTAGTGGTATAGTTCGGTACGGTTCACGTTTATTTATGTTCCCACAGTCCAAAGTTGTGAAGGGTCCCAAGATAAGCGAACTGAGCATACCAGTTTACAGAGCCTAGGCTGTGTATTAGCACTGGATTGTTGTCAGCTCACACACAGTACAGACAGGTAGCAGATCATGAGGAGATATTCACTGATTTTGAAAAAGTGATTTTTCCAACAGTAAGCGTTCTCCAGAATCACTGACTCCACCTTTAAGTTCCTCAGTAATTAGTGGTAAAGGTTAGGGTAAGTTGTCCGCAGTGCCCCTTTGTTTACATGCCCGTTTACAGAGCCTATGCTGTGTATTAACACTGGATGTGTTCGTTAAGAGTAAGGCGTCCTCTGTTCCTCAGTGCAGGTCCTTGAAGGGTTTGGGGTAGTTGAACATGAGGTAATCCATGTAGTAGAAGTCGTAAGCCTTCTGCCTCTCCGTAGTGTTCAGCTGGGAGAAGTACGTGTGTGTGATGGCTTTAGACGTCCTGTCAGCGAGCGGGTTCCTGTCCTTAAAATCCGGGAACGTTAGATTCCTCGGCGCTCCCACGTTACGCAGAAGAAAATTAGCTTCTTCTTCAATGTTCTCAAACTTGCCTATGAAGTTGTATCGTAGCATACAGGGGCTACACAGCGAGCTAACGGGCTCCCAGTGTATATCCATGCCCACGGGTCTGTGTACGTCCAGGAGATACTGTATGAATTCTCTGAAGGTTACGCCCGCCCCCGTGCGCAGAGCGGAGCGGGAAGCGTTGGCTCGGTACCGGGAGATGATGGGACGTCCGAACACAGGATGGTAGTAGGAGTTTGGACTCTCAAACTTATCTCTGAACGCAGACACCAGACGCTCAAAGGGCTCACGCACAAACAAAACCTGGGAGAGGAAAGAAATATAATGATTATCTTCTTGGAAAGGGAGATTTACTTATATCAAAGAAGTAAGAAAAGAAGAAAATGATCAAATAAGTACACAGACAAAAAAAAAGTTGTATTTCCAATCAATGAAAAGGCAAAGGAAAACAATCAACATTTGGTTTACATGTTGGAAAGGTGCTCAGAAGAATACCACCACATTTTAAACAGAGGCTCTGTAAGCGGCATGTTGCTAGCTACCTTGGCCCCATTTGTTTACATACCAGTTTACAGAGCCTAGGTTGTGTATTCACACTGGATTTTTTTTCAGTGTACTTAGTAGCTCAAATAGATAGATAGATAGATAGATAGATAGATAGATAGATAGATAGATAGATAGATAGATAGATAGATAGATAGATAGATAGATAGATAGATAGATAGATAGACAGACAGACAGACAGACAGACAGACAGACAGACAGACAGACAGACAGACAGATATATTCCGTCCTACCTTAGTGTAAGAGCGTAGCCTCATTGCGATGGCGTTGCGCTGGTAGCTTTCAAGTCTGCGCAGGTTGTTAGCATAGTGAGCTACGTCATGTGGGATGTCCCGCGCTGACGAGGCCACGCCCCCTAACACCATCAAGACACGCTTCCAGTTAGAACAGCCAGCCTTAGGAACCTGGAGATAAACATTAAGAGAATAATGAAATAGATAGATAGATAGATAGATAGATAGATAGATAGATAGATAGATAGATAGATAGATAGATAGATAGATAGATAGATAGATAGATAGATAGATAGATAGATAGATAGATAGATAGATAGATAGATAGATAGATAGATAGATAGATAGATAGATAGATAGATAGATAGACAGACGGACAGACGGACAGACAGACAGGCAGAGAGACAGATTACCTCACAGTACAACAGGGCTGTCCCATCCTCCACATAGACCCGGGAGACCTGCCTCTTAGACACGCGCTGCTCACTCACTCCTGTCTGGGGAGACACAGGGAATACAGTGTTTATGGATGGATGGATGGATGGATGGATGGATGGATGGATGGATGGATGGATAGATAGATAGACAGACAGGGGGATACAGTGTTTACAAAGGAAAATCAAGCTCTTTTTTCTAGCATTTTAAAAGCAAAAGTGAATTTTTTTGTTAAGAAACCCAAAGCTTTAGGACCTCACCTTTTTAAACTATAGTGCCTAACTTTTTAATATAAATGAATGTTGGTTACATTCAAGAAGCTTGGGGCGACTGTGGCTCAGTTGGTAGAGCGGGTTGGTCGATGATCAAAGGGTTGGAGGTTCGATCCCCGCCCTGCCACCTGTGTCATAGTTGTTGTGTCCTTGGGCAAAACACTTCACCCACCTTGCCTCGTGTGAATGTCGATAGTTAGCCTGCTGCTATCGGTGTATGAATGTGTGTGGGAAAGGAAAACAGGTCTCCCTTGCAAAAGAGTCTTTGGTCTCAATGGGATTTACCTGTATGAATAAAGGTTTAAAAAAAAAAAAAAAAAAGCCATTGCAAGTTACGCACTATGGCTTTAAAATCAAGCATTTTTCCAAACCTTCCCAACATGTGTGAAAAAAGCTATTGAAGAAATCCCATTGATTTTACATAAACATAGACTGTGCCCTCACCCTGTATTTGGTGCAGACATCAGCCAGTAGCTGCCGCCGCGCTGCCTGGGTCCGTGCTAGCTGCAGCTGCAGTTCCCCCTCTCCGCCACCGGGGGCGCTGGAGGCTCCAAAGCTCTTTAACAGCAGCTTCCTGTGCTTGGTGACCGCAGCTTTAGACACCACAGAGGAAGAGTCAGGGGGAGAGGGAGGGAGGAGGACTGCAGGCTCTGACGCTGGAATCTGGAAGGAGGGAAAATATAATATGAGTGATTTATGAAACATGTTTAAAGGTGCTCCGACGAACTTTCAGTGTGTGTTCATTCTAGCGACACCCATTGGACAAAAGCGGTAGTGTTTTTACCACGCCAGCTGTTGTTCCTGGGTGAGCATATACCCATGACAAAGGCATTAAGAAAAACTATATAAAAATAGCATTCTTTGCACTGATGGTCTCGTTTGTTGTTACATGTAATTTATGATCATCAGAGGAAAAATTAGATTGTTTCAGAAATATTTAAAAGTTCCTCAGAGATACTTTAATGAATCACACTTTATGTTTATATTATTATTTCAAAGCCCTTCATGGACAGACATTGAAAATGATCAGTAGTTATGAACGCAGTTATGCAGAACATTGCAGATTTGTTATCCAAGTGTATGTGTGAGCATCTGGCCCTATCAAAAATACATGAAACTAAATGTATTTATTCTATTGTAATTCCCTGTGCTTCCAGTGGAGGGCGCTGTTGTTTAAGGTTGAGATGAGACTCACCTTCTTCATAGGAAACAGTGGAGCCACCAGCAGACGCCCTGTAGACACACAACATGGGAACATATTATATTATACAATAACCCCATCTTTGTTACAACTGCACTGACGTTTCTTTATTAGTCAATGGGCTACATTGAAATTCATCTTTTCTCATCTCCCCTCTCAAGTTCCTACACTCCAGAGGGGGTCCTCACACAGGGTCAGCCATAGTACAGACACACAGACAGACAGACAGACAGACTCCAGAGGGGGTCCTC
>CM047513.1:307663-310163 GCA_026122265.1 Ammodytes dubius | reverse complement strand
CACACACACACACACACACACACACACACACACACACACACACACACACACACACTCTCCCTGACCTACACTGAGGTCGTCTTCAATCGATTAGATGCCAGGTCCTACTGCTAGTGACGGACTGAACTCGGACAGCGGCCAAGACAAGCTGAGAGTGTGTGTGTGTGTGTGTGTGTGTGTGTGTGTGTGTGTGTGTGTGTGTGTGTGTGTGTGTGTGTGTGTGTGTGTGTGTGTGTGTGTGTGTGTGTGTGTGTGTGTGTGTGTGTGTGTGTGTGTCTGTGTGTGTGTGTGTGTGTGGTGTGGTGTCCTGTTGCTGTACACCTGTTATTTATTGCGTCCAGAATGATGACAGTGTGTGTGTGTGTGTTTGTGTGTGTGTGAGAATGCAAGTGTGTGTGTGTGTGTGTTTCAATGTGTGTGTGTGTGTGTGTGTGTATGTGTGTGTGTGAATGTGTCCTGTTGTTTTATTGCGTCAAGATTGATTTGAGTAAACACACGTCACACCATCCGACCAACTCATTTATATTAAGCCCAGACTCTGCAGGTGAACAGGGTCAACTGTTTAACTCATAGATATCATCATGAAACTTTGTGTGTGTGTGTGTGTGTGTGTGTGTGTGTGTGTGTGTGTGTGTGTGTGTGTGTGTGTGTGTGTGTGTGTGTGTGTGTGTGTGTGTGTGTGTGTGTGTGTGTGTGTGTGTGTGTGTGTGTGTGTGTGTGTGTGTGTGTGTGCGTGTGTGTGTGTGTGTGTGTTTAACAGTTGATTACTGACATTAAAAAACTATTATTGTTAGTATTACTTTTTATGAGAAATGTCTTACTAAATATGCAGATGTGGCAATATCTAACTAGTTCTATTCTCTGGAACAAACTCCCAGAGAACCTGAGGTCTGCTGCAACTCTCAGTTCTTTTTAAGGTGCAGTGTGTAGAATTTTAGACACTTTCTAAGGGAAAAATAAATAATTAAAAAAAAAAAAAATTCAGCTATTATGCACTAAATGAAATGTACTTGTGGATATTATAATTACTTTCTACAAAATCTGCTAGGAAATAAAACCCAAAATTCTACACACTGCAGGTTTAAATCAAGTCTGAAGACTTTTCTGTTTCCATTTTAACCTGTCATTTTTATTTAATTTAAATGTTCTACTTCTTTTCATTCGCTTTTAAATGTTTTATTCATTCGCTTTTCTACTGTGTTTTATGTTTTTTAATCTTGCCCCTGTAAAGCACTTTGAATGTCCTTGTGTTTGAATTGTGCTATAGAAATAAACTTGCCTTGCCAATTTTTCCAGAAATCTAGATTTTGGATGAACATTTTTGCGTACAAAGTGGTAAGTTTTACAGAACAGATTTTGGTAACAGCCTGTTGTTAAATTCTTTAATCTAAAATATATATTTGTATGTACAGGTCTTTAAAATGCATTTTCATCATGTTTTTATGAAGAAAATGTCTCATAAATCAGACAGTGAACAACATATGAACAAATCCTTCTGTAATAACCTTCCATAGTGTGTCTACTCTGCTGCGTTGTGTTTCTAACTGGGTCTGACTCTAACTTCATGAGCAGCAGGTGCAGAGATGTAGAGGTGTGTGTGTGTGTGTGTGTGTGTGTGTGTGTGTGTGTGTGTGTGTGACCTGTAATAAATTACCCAGAACCCCCCTGTGCCGAGCTCAGCAGCAGCTGACTGAACCAAAGTAATGATCAGTCACATGAGAGACTCACTCACTCAAACACACACACACACACACACACACACGCACACACACACGCACGCACACACACACACAACACACACACACACACACACACACACACACACACACACACACACACACACACACACACACACACACACACACACACACACACACACACACACACACACACACACACACACACACACACACACACACACACACACACACACACACACACACACACACACACACACACACACACACACACACAACACACTAGGGTCAGACACTGAGGTCAGAACAGTCTCAGTTCTGTGTTTGAACTAATAAAATGTCAGACATCAGAGTGAAACTGCTGCTGTTTCTGTGACCTTCTGTGTGTGTGTGTGTGTGTGTGTGTGTGTGTGTGTGTGTGTGTGTGTGTGTGTGTGTGTGTGTGTGTGTGTGTGTGTGTGTGTGTGTGTGTGTGTGTGTGTGTGTGTGTGTGTGTGCGTGTGTGTGTGTGTGTGCGCGTAATTCAGGAACCAGTCTGTGTTTATTTCTTATTGATGATCATTACTGACTATTTATAGACGTGTTGTAAAGCTATGATGACATCATATCCGTGGGACACAGTGTAGCTCACTGATTCACTCAATACAGAGAAGAAAAAACCTTATTGGGACTAGGGATACACCGATCCACTGTTGTTAGTTCTGATCGAATTCAGATGTCTGGGTTTTGGATATGGTCCAATACGATACTGTCCGATATCATCATTATTCTACATGTCTTTGTTAGTGGTGATGTTATGTGTC
>CM047513.1:297663-300163 GCA_026122265.1 Ammodytes dubius | reverse complement strand
TGTGTGTGTGTGTGTGTGTGTGTGTGTGTGTGTGTGTGTGTGTGTGTGTGTGTGTGTGTGTGTGTGTGTGTGTGTGTGTGTGTGTGTGTGTGTGTGTGTGTGTGTGTTACGGTGTGTAGAATATATTGTCCTTACACAGAACAGATTTAGAATTGTAATATAGTGTGTGTGTGTGTGTCTTACAGTGTTTGTGTGTGTGTGTGTTTGTGTGTGTGTGTGTGTGAGAGAGTGTGATCATACCTGTGTGTGTGTGTGCCTGTGTTACAGTGGGTGTGTGTGTGTGTGTGTGTGTATGTGTATGTCTTAGTGTGTGTGTGTGTGTGTGTGTGTGTGTGTGTGTGTGTGTGTGTGTTACGGTGTATAGAATATATTGTCCGTACTTGGAACATAATATTCACCAGTAAGTTTTAATTAGTGTATAATCTGTTTGGTAATCTCTGAAACCTGTTTTTCAAGATTCAAGATTCAGTGTGTGTGTGCGTGTGTGTGTTTGTTTTCGTGTGTGTGTGAGAGATTGTGTTCATACCTGTGTGTGTGTGCGTGTGTTACAGTGTGTGTGTGCGTGTGTGTGTGTGTGTGTGTGTGTTTATGCCCCAAGTCAAAGCAGGGCAGGAGACAAAACATTATAAAGTTATCACCCTGAAAATTATTTTTTTAATAAATTTTTTCCCTCAGTTTGATAAATGATTTTAATGAAGGCTTCATAACTCACCAGAGATATCGTTGACTGGTCTGTGGATCACAATGGATTCATAAAGAATATATATATTACTATTTTTATTAAGTTTTTTTTTGGCATTTTCAAGCTTTATTAGACAGTACAGAGTTTAAATGGGGAGACAGAGAGAGAGAGAGAGAGAGAGAGAGAGAGAGAGAGAGAGAGAGAGAGAGAGAGAGGGGGATGACCTGCAGTAAAGGTCCATGGGTCGGATTTGAACCCGCGACCACTGCAACGAAGGCCGGAGCCAATATGGTACACGCTCTATCCACTACACCACCGGAGCAGCCTTATGTTTTATTTCTATTCATGTTGCTTCTGTAAAGCACCTTGAATGGCATTTTTTTTTTTTAACCTTTATTTCTACAGGTAAATCCCATTGAGACCGAAGACTCTTTTACAAGGGAGACCTGTTTTCCTTTCCCACGTTACCATTCACACACACATTCATACACCGATAGCAGGCTAACTATCGACATTCACACAAGGCAAGGTGGGTGAAGTGTCTTGCCCAAGGACACAACAACTATGACACAGGTGGCAGGGCGGGGATCGAACCTCCAACCCTTTGATCATCAGCCGACCCACTCTACCACCTGAGACACAGTCGCCCCAGCTCCTTGTGTCAGAAATATTGATGTATTGTATTATGACTTGCCTTAGGACTACGGATGCAAATTAGCATTTATGCTAACTCCGGCATATTTACATTGATGCTCTGCTGACATGTTGATTAATATGCACTGTCCTAATCAAATAAACTAAACTAAACTAAACTAAACTAACATTATATTTTTTCGATCGCTAACCCACAGTGGGCACAACAGTAGCTCAATGTGCAAAACTCTAACTACAGTCTGCACTACCAACAGTCACTGGAGCTGAACAGTTCACTTCACCTGCAAAACAGGCTCAGTGCAGCAAACACTATGAACCAGCCTCATTGAGATAACACACACTGTCACTCAGAACATGCTCAGAGCAGCAAACACTATGAACCAGCCTCATTGAGATAATGGTTGGTGCTGTATTACCTTAATCCATAATTCAGATGAATTATTTACCATAAAACAGACTAAGTTCCTCATATGTGTTAGTGGAGCCAGCTGAACACACCACACACACACACACACACACACACACACACACACACACACAAAAGCGCGCACAGACAAACACACACACACACAAAGATACACACACACACACACACACACACACACACACACACACACACACAGAGCAGCTGCAGAGCTAACTATAAAGACCCTGCACCCTGGCTGACCCACCGTCACTGGAGCTGAGAACAAATATTTTAGAAGTGTAAACTGACTTAGTGTGTGTGTGTGTGCGTGTGTGCGTGTGTGCGTGTGTGTGTGTGTGTGTGCGCGCGTGTGTGTGTGTGTGTGTGTGTGTCTGTGGCTTTACAAACAGTCACGAGTGCAGTGCATTGTGGGTCAGAAACACACAAATAGGATTTCAACAATAGAAATCTCCAGCGGATGTAGTAGGCCATCTGGGTATTTACTCTATACACACACACACACACACACACACACACACACACACACACACACACACACACACACACACACACACACACAAACACACAGACAGACACACACACACACACACACACACAAACACACAGATTCCGCTGGAGTTATGTCAACATTCAAAGTCACCATTTCAGTATGATGTCACACCATTGGTCCTGGTGTGTTAATTAAAGGTGCAGTCAGTGATTCTGGAGAACGCTTGTTGTCAGAATCACACACACAG
>CM047513.1:285163-292663 GCA_026122265.1 Ammodytes dubius | reverse complement strand
CACACACACACACACACACAGTGAATGTGAATGGATTATTCATGTGTTCATCCCATATTAACCAGCCTGGTCCTTGTGTGGTTTCCTCTGTGAGAAATATAACACTCACTCTGATTCAGCTCAAACTGTCTGTCAAATCAAATCAGTTTTATTTGTACAGCCCAATATCATAAATAGACATTTGTCTCAGTGGGCTTTACATTCCATACAATATGATACAGTATGACACCCTGCCCTTACACCCTTAGCTCGGCTGAGAAAAAACTCCCAGTAAAAAAAACCTTTACCGGGATTAAAAAATGTTTGAAGAAATCTCAGGGAGAGTTGACAGAGTAAGGGATCCCTCTCCCAGGACGGACATGCTGCAATAGATGTCATAAGTAGAGAAAATCACGAAGGAATTTGATTATTTTTGATAAAGGTGCAGTCAGTGATTCTGGAGAACGCTTGATGTCAAAATCAGTGAATATCTCCTCATGATCCACTACCTGTCTGTACTGTGTGTGCACTGAAAATAAATCCAGTGTTAATACACAGCCTAGGCTCTGTAAACGGGCATGTTGCTAGCTACAGTGGACCCCCCCCCCCTCCCCCCCTTTTTGTTTACAATTAGATTTTTGTGTAAACTGTGCAGCGCTACAATTAAGTCATGGATTTATTGATGAATTAATTTACACATTGGACCGAAACCGCCGCGAATGAAACGATTATTCTATCGATACTGACAGGAGGGAGGTCTACCAATTAACACAGCCTGGCCGCCATCAAAGAGTGTGTGTGTGTGTGTGTGTGTGTGTGTGTGTGTGTGTGTGTGTGTGTGTGTGTGTGTGTGTGTGTGTGTGTGACTGGGGTGTGTGTGTGTGTGTGTGTGTGTGACTGTGTGTGGTGTGTGTGTGTGTGTTGTGTGTGTGTGTGTGTGTGTGTGTGATGTGTGTGTGTGTGTGTGACTGTGTGTGCTGTGTGTGACTGTGTGTGTTTGTGTGTGGTGTGACTGTTGTGTGTGTGTTGTGTGTGTGTGTGTGTGTGACTGTGTGTGTGTGTGACTGTGTGTGTGTGTGTGTGTGTGTGTGTGTGTGTGTGATGTGTGTTGTGTGTGTGTGTGTGTGTGTGTGTGTGTGTGGTGTGTGTGTGTGTGTGTGTGTGTGTGTGTGTGTGTGTGTGTGTGTACGTGTTGTGATGTGTGTGTGTGTGTGTGTGTGTGTGTGTGTGTGTGTATGTGAGTGGTTGTGGATGTGTGTTGGTATTGTGTAATATGAGACGAGAGACTTTAGAATGATGGAATTCGGTGTATATTGTGTATATGCAGGGTGTCCTCATTATAGCAGAATAGAGAAAATAATTCAGAGGATCACAGAACAGCACTCCATCTCCACTGAAAGGAGACAGCAACACACACACACACACACACACACACACACACACACACACACACACACACACACACACACACACACACACACACACACACACACACACACACACACACACACACACACACACACATGTAGCCACACGACGGTGAAGAGTGAATATAATCTCTTATATTGTATAAATAGGTGTTTTAAAGAAAAACCCTAACCCTCTCACGGTAGGGTTTAAGTGTGTGTGGGTGTGTGTGTGCGTGTGCGCGCGTGTGTGTGTGTGTGTGTGTGTGTGTGGGTGTGTGCATGTGCGTGCATATGTGTGTCTGTGTGTGTGTGTGTGTGTATGTGCGTGCATATGTGTGTGTGTGCGTGCAAATGTGTGTGTGTGTGTGTGTGTGTGTGTGTGTGTGTGTGTGTGCATGTCCGTGCATATGTGTGTCTGTGTGTGAATGTGCGGGTGTGTGCATGTGCGTGCATATGTGTGTGTGTGTGTGTGTGTGTGTGTGTGTGTGTGTGTGTGTGTGTGTATGTGTGTGTGTGTCACTAAATATCACTTAAAATTACGTCGCAGAAACAAGATGAACCAGAATATTCTGCTCTGGTTTAGACACGTTTCACAGTTTCACTCACAGTTGTGGAAAGAAAGTAAATTTAGAAGTGCAGTGGAAATCATATCAAGAGCCGTTTAATCAACACCTTCTCTCTCTCACACACACACACACACACACACACACACACACACACACACACACACACACACACACACACACACACACACACACCCTGTGTCCATGTTCGAAGGTGCTACGAGGAACTTTTAAATATTTCTGAAACAGTCTAATTTTTTCCTCTGATGATCATAAATTACATGTAACAGCAAACGAGACCATCAGTGCAAATAATGCTATTTTTATATAGTTTTTCTTTATGCCTTTGTCATGGGTATACGCTCACCCAGGAACAACAGCTGGCGTGGTATAAACACTACCGCTTTGATTAAGCAATGTATTCTAGATGTGAACTGAACACAGCCGGTGGTGTGAGGAGTGTAACCTTTCCACAGCTACAGATTCCTGAGTCACACAAATCACAAACTCTTTCTTTTTACTTCCTGAATCTAGGGCTGGCCCGAATGCCATTTTTCAGGCTTCGAATATTCGTTGGTTTTTCCGAGCGAATATTCGAATATTCGTTCCAGAAAAACACACCATCAAAAACAACATTAAAAAAAAATAAAAAATAAAAAAACGTTAATAATCCCTATATACTCCCTGGAACCGATTTTGACAGTATCTGCATATTTAGTTGAAGATTTACGCACTCGGAGGTGAAATAATGGATGCGCTATGACACTTAGTGATGTAATATCCTCCTAAATGAGCAATACTACTACTACTACTACTACTACTACAATATTACTAACTTTTATATCCAAATATAAAATTATTTGATGACATTATATTGCAGTACTAGCTTCTTGCAAAAAAAATTGTTGAAAAAAAGAATATATTAAAAAAAAACGAAGCTCCGAATACTAATTTAAGCTCCGAATACTAATTTTCCGAACGAGTATTCGAATAGTTCGGGCCAGCCCTACCTGAATCACCTGCATTTGTTTCCACATTTAAAAAAAATATTTTGGTAAAACTTTCTAAAATCTTTTGCTGTTAAACCTGCAGTGTGTAAAATTTTGGGTTTTATTTCCTAGCAGATTTTGTAGAAAGTAATTATAATATCCATAAGTACATTTAATTTAGTGCATAATAGCTGAAAAAAAAATTTGAATAATTTTTTTCCCCTTAGAAAGGTCTCATATATGTCCATATTTCCACATATCTTGGACCAAGGCCTAGTGCCGCCATCGTGAAAGTGTCATAGTTGCACCTGATGACATTCCAAAAACATGGATGCCTCCATAAGACTTGCCCGCTCAATGTACAAAATGTAATATTAATATTTGTAATCCTCAGCTCAGGAGGATAATTCAGATTATTGGCAGAGGGGATTTCACACCAATGAGGACATATTTATGAATGAGGATATTGATTTTAGCTAATAAATTCAAAATTTTAAACAACACACCTGATGACATTCCAACTATGACACTTTCAAGATGGCGGCACTAGGCCTTGGTCCAAAATATGCAGAAATATGGACATATATGAGACCCTTTCAAAGGGGGAAAAAAATTATTCAAAACATTTTTTTCAGCTATTATGCACTAAATTAAATGTACTTATGGATATTATAATTACTTTCTACAAAATCTGCTAGGAAATAAAACCCAACATTCTACACACTGCAGGTTTAAGAGAAGAATGAAGGAGCCTTGTTCATTCCTCCACAGTCCTCAGAGTATAAATCATGTCTGATGAATGTTAGTAACATACTGGTGCAGCTGCTCAGTAGGTAAACCAGGTTTGACTCCTGCCTGACTCCAGTTGGAAGTTCTAAGTCGCTTTAGAAAAAATATCCCCTAATGAGTATCATAATAACAGATATACTTCAAAACAATATATGAGACCCTTTCTAAGGGAAAAAATTATAATAAAAAAAAAATTCAGCTATTATGCACTAAATTAAATGTACTTATGGATATTAAAATTACTTTCTACAAAATCTGCTAGGAAATTCTACACACTGCAGGTTTAATGCATTCGAACTGTAACATTATTTCTATACATTTATGAATGATATTGTTTTAACAGCACTTAGGCAAGGCAAGGCACGTTTATTTCTACAGCACCACTCAAAGAAGTGCTTTACAAGGGCAAGATTAAAATACATCAAGTATACACATTAGAAAAGCGAATGAAAAATATGAATAGAAATAAATCATTTAAATAAATAAAAAATGACAGGTTAAACGGACCTAATCCAGCCTACCTCCAGTTGTAAATCGCTTTGGATAAAATATCTGTTAAAATGAAATGACTATCCTATTTATAAAGGTGCATTTTGCAGTTTACAGTAGGCATGCAACTCTCCATAACAGCGGTACACAGCGGGATTCAAAGCCCGTCGACACTCACCTGGAGGCGGATCAACATGAAGGAGTTTACCGGTCCGGTCCCACGGAGGAAACTCAGGTCTCCGAACACGATTCACTGATTTCAAAAACACTCAAAAAACAAATCCAGAATCCAAAACCCAAAACCGCTCGCAACGCAACTAAACAGCACCGTAAATGTCTTGTTAACGGCTTGTTTGTGTCGGTAGACTGTCCGTTAACCGTGAGGGAGTAACGGAGGGAAACGCCTGAACGGAGTAGCGCGCGGATAGGAGAGTGTAGGAGGCTCGTGAGAGGAGAGAGGCGAGAAATGACGTCAAGCTACCGGAGGACAAGGGCGAGAAACTGTTCAGATTACCCTTCACAATAAAGTGTGTGTTGTGTGTGTGTGTGTGTGTGTGTGTGTGTGTGTGTGTGTGTGTGTGTGTGTGTGTGTGTGTGTGTGTGTGTGTGTGTGTGTGTGTGTGTGTGTGTGTGTGTGTGTGTGTGTGTGTGTGTGTGTGTGTGTGTGTGTGTGTGTGTGTGTGTGTGTGTGTGTGTGTGTGTGTGTGTGTGTTTCTTCGGATCAAATTCTGAAACTTAATCTGTTCAAATTCATCACCCCATCACAATAAAGGCACGACGTTTATTTGTAAATCTAGTGAGGTCAGACAGCGTTCACTAATATCACATTTTCACAGGCTTTTATTTTGGAATGATGGGAAATATGAATCCTTATCATCGGTGATTTGATTAGGCTATATGAAGCAGCAGCTGCAGTGTGTTTGTTTGTGGCTACTGTGTGTGTGTGTGTGTGTGTGTGTGTGTGTGTGTGTGTGTGTGTGTGTGTGTGTGTGTGTGTGTGTGTGTGTGTGTGTGTGTGTGTGTTGTGTGTGTGTGTGTGACCACTGTGTGTGTGTGTGTGTGTGTGTGTGTGTATGTGTGTGTGTGTGTGTGTGTGTGTGTGTGTGTGTGTGTGTGTGTGTGTGTGTGTGTGTGTGTGTGTGTGTGTGTGTGTGTGTGTGTGTGTGTGTGTGTGTGTGTGTGTGTGTGTGTGTGTGTGTGTGTGTGTGTGTGTGTGTGTGTGTGTGTGTGTGTGTGTGTGTGTGTGTGTGTGTGCGTGTGTGTGTGTGAGTGTTTTACCGGTGGGCTCTCCCGGGGATCCCGTTGCCTAGCAGTGCAGCGCGAGCGCCGGGAGGAGAGAGGGTGTGGCAGAGTCATCCACAATATCACATCAACACACAATACTTTGATAATATTCATGTGAAAAACCCAGTGTTAAACCTGCAGTGTGTAGAATTTTGGGTTTTATTTCTTAGCAGATTTAGTAGAAAATAGTTATAATATAAGTACGTTTAATTTAATGCATAATAGCTGAATTTCTTTTTAGAATTATTATTTTTTTCCTTAGAAAGGGTCTCATATATGTCCATATTTCTGCATATTTTGGACCAAGGCCTAGTGCCGCCATCTTGAAAGTGTCATAGTTGGAATGTCTTCAGGTGCATTGTTTAAAATTTAGAATTGTTCTTGTCCTTGAAGGCCACTGTAGCTTCTGTTATTATTCGAAAGGGTTGGGGTTACCCAGGGAGCGTTGCATTCTAGAACTTTGTAGAACTTTCTTGATGATGTCATATTACACACTGCACCTTTAAAAACCCAGTGTTAATAAACAGCCTAGGCTCTGTAAACGGGCATGTTGCTAGCTATGGTGGGCCCTATTTGTTTACATACCCTGTTTTTTTAACCCATAGCCATGAAAAAACATGCTGAAAATGCATTTTCTAAAGACCTGTAGGCCTACATAGTATTTATTGATTTATAAAATGAAAAGAGGCTGCATCCAAAATATGTTCTGTATAAAACTGGACACTAATAGCATGTGTTGTAGAATTGAAAGAAGGATTTGCAATGTGTTTTTTGTTGTATATTTAATTAGGCTATTAAACCTTACAGGTCATGACAATCAAAAATCCAGCATCTCTAAATAGGCTATTAGACTATAATTATAGACCAATCAAAAAAGGGCTGATCTAATATTCTAAAAGCCTGGATTTTGGAATTTCCTTGAGCTCTAAGCTGAAGGCCTGTCTGTCTGTCTGTCTGTCTGTCTGTCTGTCTGTCTGTCTGTCTGTCTGTCTGTCTGTCTGTCTGTCTGTCTGTCTGTCTGTCTGTCTGTCTGTCTGTCTGTCTGTCTGTCTGTCTGTCTGTCACATCAAAAGTCAAACTAAAGAAAGGCTTGAATATTTTCTCTTTCAGCTTCTTGGGACTATCCATTCGACGGAAAAGTATTTTCTTAAACCTGCAGTGTGTAGAATTTTGTGTTTTATTTTCATTGCAGACTTTATAGAAAATAATTATAATATCCATAAGTACATTTAATCTAGTGCATACAATAGCTGTAAAAAAATGTTATAGTATATTTTTTTCCCCTTAGAAAGGGTCTCTTATATCTCCGTATTTCTCCACACCACGGACCATGTTGGAAGCGTCATAGTTGTAATGTCATCAGCTCTACAGAAGCACAGAATGGAACAGCTGGCCACACTGTGTCCATCAGAACTACCAGCTGGAATGTTCTGGAAGAATTTCTGTTGCTTCTCTGAACGGGAGCCATAGAAATTAACTAATGTGATGATTTCATATTACACGCTGCACCTTTCAAAGATATTTTTTGTTTGTTGCATTTGTTATGCTTTATTGATAGTGTAGAGACAGAGTTGAAATGGGGCAGAGAGGGGAGTGACATGCAGAGAACGACCGCGGGCTGGAATCGAACCCGGGTCCGCTGCTGGCCGAGGCCCATGGGGGGGGCGCCCTACCAACTGAGCTAAAGGCGCCCCCCTACGCTGCACCTCTAACATGATTTTAATTATCCACATTCATTTAACAAATGAACCGACACTTCTGCTTTTAATATTCTGATTAGAAATATATGTATTCTTTATTCTAAAAAAAAGAAAGGTTGAAATGTTTCACTTTTTAAAATTTTACGAGATGCATCTGTCAGTGTCTCTGTCTGTCCTCTCTCACCTCCTGCTGGCAACGCGTGGGTACTGACACTGTGACACACACAGACAGGGTTAGGGTTAGGGTTAGGGTTACATACAGGCACACACACACCACACACACACACACACACACACA
>CM047513.1:280163-282663 GCA_026122265.1 Ammodytes dubius | reverse complement strand
CTATCCATCCATCCATCCATCCATCCATCTATCTAATCAAGTAATTTTTTTTCACGTTTCCTGTAACATTACTTTGTTGACATGTTGTTGTTTCCGCGCTAACAGGAAGTGATGTCAGAATGTGGGTGTGTCCGATGTGACGGCGAGCAGCAGCTTTATAAACAGACAGAGAAGAAGAAGACGAAGCAGGAAGCTGAGGCGCCTCTTCTGATCCACGGGCTGACGGTGGATCGATACAAACACATCTATAACTCTGTCTTAACGCCTACGGTGCTCACAACTCTGGCAACAGCTGAAAACACAGTAAGAAAATGTATTTATAAAGCTATAGTGCGTAACTTCTGGCGCCCCCATGAGGAATAATAATATGCTTTTAAACCTGCAGTGTGTAGAATTTTGGGTTTTATTTCCTAGCAGATTTTGTAGAAAGTAATTATAATATCCATAAGTATGTTTAATTTAGTGCATAATAGCTGAAAAAAACGTTTTGAATTATTTATTTTTCTCTTAGAAAGGGTCTCATATATGTCCATATTTCTGCATATTTTGGACCAAGGCCTAGTGCCGCCATCTTGAAAGTGTCATAGTTGGAATGTCATCAGGTGCATTGTTTAAAATTTAGAATTGTTCTTGTCCTTGAAGGCCACTGTAGCTTCTGTTAATATTCCAAAGGGGTGGGGTTACCCAGGGAGCGTTGCATTCTAGAACTTTGTAGAACTTTCTTGATGATGTCATATTACACACTGCACCTTTAAATAAAGCCTAATTTGGTCATGCTTGTTGTCAGGACTACGTGGCGTCTTGCCTGGAGCTGAAGCAGTGTCTCTGGACGGAGCTGAGCCGACCTCGTCTGACGGAAACACTGACAGAGGACGGACGGGTGGAGGTCGCCGAGATATACGACCTCACATAGAGATACCTCACCTAGAGATACTACAACTAGAGATACCTCACCTAGAAACACTACACCTAGAGATACTACAACTAGAGATACCTCACTGAGATATACGACCTCACCTAGAGATACCTCACCGAGATATACGACCTCACCTAGAGATACCTCACATAGACCTCACCTAGAGATACTACAACTAGAGATACCTCACCTAGAAACACTACACCTAGAGATACTACAACTAGAAACACTGACAGAGGACGGACGGGTGGAGGTCAGCGAGATATACGACCTCACCTAGAGATACCTCACTTAGACCTCACGTAGAGATACCTCACCTAGAGATACCTCACCTAGAGATACCTCACCTAGAGATACTACAACTAGAAACACTACACCTAGAGATACCTCACATAGAAACACTACATCTAGACCTCACATAGAAACACTGACAGAGGACGGACGGGTGGAGGTCAGCGAGATATACGACCTCACCTAGAGATACCTCACTTAGAAACACTACACCTAGAGATACCTTATATAGAAATACCTCACTGAGAAATACCTGTCTGTCTGTAAATGTGTATGTAAATAAATCTAGTTTTGTTAAGTTAATGAGTGTCTGTCTGTATGTCTGTCTGTCTGTCTGTCTATCTATCTATCGATCCATATTCGACCTGAACAAATGTCTGCATGGTATATTAATGTATAAATGTGTCAATAAGTTTTGTTCAAGAAATACACGTTCACACACAATACACTAACAACAACAACAACAGATGGCAAAGAGAAAATTAGGCTTCAACGGTTAACATACTAAAACCATGATACAGTCACAATACACACAACATATCATCACATTATAAAACAAGTATAATTCACTGTGATAGTGGTAAGATTTAAATGGGTACAGGGCTGTTTTGTAAAGAAAAACTTATACTAAATATATATTCTACATATATATACACACTCACTCACGCACGCACGCACACACACATCACCACCACCACACACCACTCACACTCACACTCACACTCACACTCACACTCACACTCACACTCACACTCACACTCACACTCACACTCACACTCACACTCACACTCACACTCACACTCACACTCACACTCACACTCACACTCACACACACACACACACACCACACACACCACACACACACACACTCACTCACACACACACACACACACACACACACACACACTCACACACACACACACACATCACTCAGCCTGTGTTCTAGATGTGAGTTCCATCTCCTCCTTACTACAGCAGTTCACCTGTCTGAGCTTGGCCAGGTAAAACAACGGTCCGATGAACAGTCCGATATTTGGGAAGACCAGAATTAGCTGCAGGACGCTACACTGCTGAGCGCTAATGCTTCCTGTATGAGCGGATATGATCACGGCCATATAAGGGACCAATGCTACCAGCGGGGAGTAGGCTAACACAGACGGTAGCATCACAACCAGGATGTTGTTTAGAGCTCGTTTCTTCAGTGTGTTTGGCCCGTTTGGACCGTCCTCACAGAGCACACACACGATGCCCAGGAGACAGAGCAGCATAGTGAGGAAGAGGAGAGAGATGGAG
>CM047513.1:272663-275163 GCA_026122265.1 Ammodytes dubius | reverse complement strand
TAATACACAGCCTAGGCTCTGTAAACAGGGTTAATACACAGCCTAGGCTCTGTGAACAGGGTTAATACACAGCCTAGGCTCTGTAAACAGGGTTAATACACAGCCTAGGCTCTGTAAACAGGGTTAATACACAGCCTAGGCTCTGTGAACAGGGTTAATACACAGCCTAGGCTCTGTAAACAGGGTTAATACACAGCCTAGGCTCTGTGAACAGGGTTAATACACAGCCTAGACTCTGTAAACAGGGTTAATACACAGCCTAGGCTCTGTAAACAGGGTTAATACACAGCCTAGGCTCTGTAAACAGGGTTAATACACAGCCTAGGCTCTGTAAACAGGGTTAATACACAGCCCAGGCCCTGTGAACAGGGTTAATACACAGCCTAGGCTCTGTAAACAGGGTTAATACACAGCCTAGGCTCTGCAGGGACCCATTCTGTGAAACCCCCTACATCCTCTACATGCAGAGTTTGGACTCCTGCCACTAGGAAGGAGATATACTTACAGGAAGAGGGCCAAGACAAACAGATATCTAAAATCATTTGTTCCCTCAGCTGTTGGCTTCCTAAACAAACTAGGGCAGTAGCTTTGTCTTTTTCTTAAACCTGCAGTGTGTAGAATTTTGGGTTTTATTTCCTAGCAGATTTTGTAGAAAGTAATTATAATATCCATAAGTACATTTAATTTAGTGCATAATATTTGAAAACATTTTTTGAATTATTATTTTTTCCCTTAGAAAGGGTCTCATATATGTCCATATTTCTGCATATTTTGCTATTATGCACTAAATTAAATGCACTTATGGATATTATAATTACTTTCTACAAAATCTGCTTGGAAATAAAACCCAAAATTCTACACACTGCAGGTTTAAGCAATGTAAATGATTATATTCCATGATGTCTGCCATATGCTTTTATGCTTTTATGTTCTGTGTTTTGTATGTATTATGATTATTTGTTTGTTGTGTGACATTGTTAACTACTGAATGCAGAACAAATTGCCCCTCGGGGACAATAAAGATTTATCAAATCAAATCCAAAGTCAAACCTCGCTCAGACCAGAGGCACCAAACAGCCCGGACCACAGGAGGCCGTCTGGATAGGAGGGGAAACCACCCAGGGAACTGTTGGTGTGAGTGGAGGTGTTATGGACGGATGTGTGACCTGCTGAATTCGTGCTGTTGTTGCCCATTGTGAGCGTTGTCTTCCTGTAAAGAGAAGAAAAATGATAGAATATAAGTTTATTTATTTAAAAGGGACATTGCATATTAATAGACATTTACATGTAAATATACAGGATTGTAGCAAGTGCTAATTTGCATCCTTTGTCCCTTGATTGGTCGACACCAATCACATAAAACAAACATACGCGTGTACTCATAAATAAAAACAGACAATCTAAAAAAAAATAAAAAAAATAAAAAAAAACATGCAACCGACAGAACAAGTGAGTAAAAACAATTATTCAAATAATGTTAAAAAATATAAAAAAATAAAAATAAAATAAAAATCTATGATAGATTGTGTACATATATAACAAGAAGAACATTTTAACGAAAGCATTTAAGATTATCAACAAAATACATTTTCAATTCAAAACAGAAACAATTAAGTTGTATGTACGAGGAAGTGCTGAGGAAAAAAAGCTGTTAAAATAGCAAACGATCCGTCCCATCCACTCCATAGGGAGTTTGAACTTCTTCCCTCGGGTAGACGTTACAGAGTGCCAAGGGCAAATCGTAACATTTTTAAAAACTCTGTGAAAGAATCTGGCAAGAAAGGGTTTGCAACAGAAACCATTTCAACTGTTTTTGACTCATGAATATGTAATTAATAAAATACTAAAAGTCTTAAGGAATCCAAGTGGTGGAAAGTTATTTTCTAAGGGGTTTCTTAACCATACCTTTATGTCAATTTTCGGCTTCCTAAAGTACTGTTTTATGGTAGAGGGGATATGTGCCAAATTGTTAACCTTTTCAGAAAAGCTTGAAACTTGGTACACTTATACAGTTTGGGGCTCTGAACATTTTCAGATATTAAGCCATTGCAAAGGGTTAGTAAGGGTCAGGGTTAGGGTTAGTAAGGGTTAGGGTTAGGGTTAGGGTTAGGGTTAGTAAGGGTTAGAGTTAGGGTTAGTAAGGGTCAGGGTTAGGGTTAGGGTTAGGGTTAGTAAGGGTCAGGGTTAGGGTTAGTAATCAAAATGTTTGTCTAAAATTCATGAATATAAACCAACCTTCAGGAGTGAGAGGTAAGGCGTCTGCAGCGCGTCCGTTCTGTCTGGATTCTGAACTGTTTGTAATTCTCAGGTGAAAGTTGAAGGTTTTTCTTTAGGAGTAATTTGCATAAAGAAGAACTACATTTGTTTGCGAACACAAATCTGGGTTTCTCTGTGTGTGTGTGTGTGTGTGCGTGCGTTGCGTGTGTGTGTGTTTGTGTGTGTGCGTATGCGTCTGTGTGTGTGTGTGTGTATGTGTTTGTGAGTGAGTGTGTGTGTGCGT
>CM047513.1:192663-255163 GCA_026122265.1 Ammodytes dubius | reverse complement strand
CACATTTATATGTCCACGGCACTCCCGAGAGGGAAGGGACCTCGTCCCTCGGCTGTGTGACTTGGCAGGGCTGGGCCGAGTCACACAGCCAAGGGTCCATAAAAAAAAAAAAAAATAATAAAAAAGATTTTGATTTTTTTTTTTTTTTTTTTTTTTTTTTTTGGACCCGGCCCGGCCCAAAATGCCTGCCGGCCCACCGGGCATTGCCCGGTACGCCCGATGGCCAGTCCAGCCCTGCCCACACACACACACACACTCACGCTGTCCTGTTTGTCCCCGTCACTCAGACTCGGCCCTGGCGTCCCGATGTCGTCACTCGCTGCGTCTCCGGTGAAGATTCTCTCATCCAGAGATCCAGTCGACAGAACGTGTTCCTCATAAACTCTACTGAGGGACAGACTGGAGACAGGGAGAGAGAGAGACAGGGAGGGAGGGAGAGAGACAGGCAGGGAGAGAGACAGGCAGGCAGGCAGGGAGAGAGACAGACAGACAGGGAGACAGGGAGACAGGGAGAGGGAAAGTGAGTGTGAAAAAATCTAACATTATCATGAGCGCCCTCCAAAAATAAACTTATTACGGTTGTTTTCACATTAGAATGATGGTCCCCCTATGTACCGATAAAAACATACAATCACATCTGACAATACCTACAAAAATACAGAGATTTAATGACTAATTCTAGATATTTGCTAAAAAAGGAGCCACTACTTCTGTTGTATGGACGTAGTTTAGGTATGAACATTTTTTTAAATTGTGAACTCACAAACTTTCTCCAAAGTTCATGGGATCCAGAAATCCAGTCAGACCGTCTTCCTTCCCTCTGAGGATCTGATGGACAGACACAAGGGTTAGCTTAGCCACAAATATCACACTTAATGTTCATACGTAAATAATAAAATACTAAAGATGAAATATCTTTATAAATACCGTACATTTTATTGTCTTCTCATTTAAAAAAAAATTCAAATATTTTTTAAAAAAATCAACAGAAAAAAGACAGGGAATTTTTTTTTCAATTTTTCCATAAGATAAAAAAAATTGTCAAACATAATATTTTCGATAGCAGAGCGAATGAATCTTTAGACTGTGTGTGACTGTGTGCGTGTGTGTGTGTGTGTGTGTGTGTGTGTGTGTGTGCGATGTGTGTGTGTGTGTGTGTGTTGTGTGTGAGACTGTGTGTGTGTGTGTGTGCGTGCATGTATTTGTGTGAGACTGTGTAAGTGTGTTTACAGTGTGTGTGTTTATGGTGTGTGTGTGTGTGTTTACAGTGTGTGTGTTTACAGTGTGTGTGTTTACGCTGTGTGTGTTTACGCTGTGTGTACTGTATAATGCTACACTGACCCTCTTGTGAAAGAGTTTCTTGATGAAGGGCTTCCAGTAGTGCTCCTTCACGCCCTTAGCCTCCAGCAGCAGACCATGGTGCAGCTCACAGAGACACTGCATCAGGCAGAGAGGAGCGGAGAGAGCGACGCCGGGAGTCCCTACTGCTGAAGTCCTCTGGCAGGCCTGAAGAAATAAGAATAACATAAGTAGAATAAACAATGTTTTCACACACACACACACACACACACACACACACACACACACACACACACACACACACACACACAACATTTTCTTCTTGAAAACATGATGAAAATGCATTTTTAAGACCTATACTAATGAATAAACAATGTTTTGTTGTGTGTGTGTGTGTGTGTGTGTGTGTGTGTGTGTGTGTGTGTGTGTGTGTGTGTGTGTGTGTGTGTGTGTGTGTGTGTGTGTGTGTGTGTGTCTGTGTGTCTGTGTCTGTGTGTCTGTGTGTCTGTCTGTCTGTGTATCTTTACTACTGAAGTTCCTTTGGGAGACCTGAAGACATGAGGAAATATAGGAAGAATAGTAGAAAATGCAAAGTTTGAATGTCTTTTTTTCCCCTCAAAAGTCTACAATAACACCCCATAATGACAACTTGAAAAAGCTTGTTTGAGATTTTTGCAAATTTATTAATATCCAGCAACAGGCCCGGATTCGATTCCAGCCCGCGGTCGTTCTCTGCATGTCACTCCCCTCTCTGCCCCATTTCAACTCTGTCTCTACACTATCAATAAAGCATAAAAATGCCCAAAAAATATCTTTAAAAAAAAAAAAAAAAAAAAAAAAGTTTTAATAATTCACATTTGCAGATCGTTATTTTGCTCATATGAAAGTTGAAATCAGTCGTTCTTTTTGCTGTTAAGGCGCCTTATCAAACACACACACACACACACACACACACACACACACAGAATATCAACAAACACTGCCTCAAAGTGTCTTAGGTTTCCTGCTGTAACTCAAGATATTTCAAACCAACATGTTCTGTCTTCCGGGGCCGAATACAGTTTCAGTTGGTTTTATATTTTATGTTTCCTTTCTGACAATGAAAGCCCTGTTTGTAGAGATAAGGTGTGTGTGTGTGTGTGTGTGTGTGGTGTGTGTGTTGTGTGTGTGTGTGTGTGTGTGTATTTGTGTGTGTGTGTGTGTGTGTGTGTGTGTGTGTGTGTGTGTGTGTGTGTGCGTGCGTGCTTGAGTGCCTGTGTGTGTGTGTGTGTGTGTACGTGTACGTGTGTGTGACTGTCTGTGTGTGTGCGTGCGTGCTTGAGTGCCTGAGTGCCTGTGTGTGTGTGTGTGTGTGTGTGTGTGTGTGTGTGTGTGTGTGTGTGTGTGTGTGTGTGTGTGTGTGTGTGTGTGTGTGTGTGTGTGTGTGTGGAACAGGAAGCACTGACACACACTATAGATTTATTTCACAGGTTTGATTTAGTGCAGTGTGTTTCTGATAAGCAGAATATCATATTAATATTTTGTCAAAACGTTTCACAACTCTGACACAATTTATTTCATGTTCAGGGAAGTCTGTGCTTCCAGGTTTTCAACATCAATTTTCTTTTCTCTGACATGAGCAAAAACGTGCTGTTAAAAGGTGCTACGAGGAACTTTTAGATATTTCTGAAACAGTCTAATTTTTCCTCTGATGATCATGAAGGGGGTTAGGGATTTAGGGGGTTAGGGGTTAGGGGGTTGGGGATTTAGGGGATT
This sequence comes from Ammodytes dubius, assembly GCA_026122265.1. NCBI lineage: Eukaryota > Metazoa > Chordata > Actinopteri > Uranoscopiformes > Ammodytidae > Ammodytes > Ammodytes dubius. The sequence goes on along the minus strand of CM047513.1, from coordinate 252,109 downwards.
AGGGGGTTAGCAGTAAATCTTGGCAGTAGGTATTGTACCTCTAAACGTTGGGTTGAGCAGGTCTTTTTGAGCTGGGTTAGGGGTTAGGGGGTTAGGGGTTAGGGGGTTAGAGGGTTAGAGGGTTAGAGGGTTAGGGGGTTAGGGGGTTAGGGGGTTAGGGGTTAGGGGTTAGGGGTTAGGGGTTAGGGGGTTAGGGGGTTAGGGGTTAGGGGTTAGGGGTTAGGGGTTAGAGGGTTAGGGGGTTAGGGGTAAGGGGGTTAGGGGGACAGTAAGGTGTGTACCTCTGAACGTTGGGTTGAGCAGGTCTTTTCGGGCTGGGTTAGGGGGTTAGGGGTTAGAGGGTTAGGGGGTTAGGGGATAGGGGTTAGAGGGTTAGGGGTTAGGGGTTAGGGGGTTAGGGGGTTAGGGGGATAGGGGGTTAGGGGTTAGGGGGTGAGAGGGTTAGCTGTGTACCTCTGAACGTTGGGTTGAGCAGGTCCTTTCGGGCGTTGCAAAGCAGAGCGTTGGTGAACACCAGATCCAGAGAACACAGCAGCAGGTGATAGGAGTTCACCAAGTCATCGCTGATCATAGGGAAGTTACCTGGTGGAATACCATGACATTAGTATTATATTATATTCATTAATAACACACACACACACACACTGATCATAGGGAAGTTACCTGCAGGAATACCATAACATTAGTATTATATTATATTCATTAATAACACACACACACACACACACACACACACACACACACACACACACACACACACACACACACACACACACACACACACACACACACACACACACACACACACACACACACACACACACACACACACACACACACACACACACACACACACACACACACTGATCATAGGGAAGTTACCTGGAGGAATACCATAACATTAGTATTATATTATATTCATTTTATCATATATATTATTATGATGTGTAGCCTTGTGTATTAAAAAAAAAAACTAAATTTTTATTGGGGTCAAAAAAGACAATTTTTTTTTTAAGAACATCAAAAACACCCACAGAGAGTAAATAAATATCAAAGTTGGAACACAAAATAAACAATTAAACGAAAGTAAAGAGAAAAAAAAAAGTGGGGGGGACAATCCCATTTTCAAGAGAATTTCTTGTGATTGTTTTTTGTTTAAATACTTTATTATGTGTAGTCCATAGGGCCCTTTTATTTGTAGAGTTTATAATTCAAAATGTAAAGAGAGAGATAGGTCTTTCCTTGTGTCAATTTATTAGACAAAAGTAATTCAATTTGCAGAAAATATGCTATAAAAAACAAAAAACGTATTCTTTTTCTGTGACTTGCCAATCACCTTCTCTGGAATGTTAACTATAGCAGGGAAGTCTTAGGCTAGATATAAACAGATCATTGATCCTTAAATAGATATTAACCGTTTACCTTTAGCGTGTACGAACAGCACCCAGCAGAAGTTGAAGACCTCGGTTACGGTGCAGGGATGACGTCTGTGAACAGAGGAGGGAATCAAAGCTTTGCATTGGAATATAATGTAGGGGAGAACGGGGTAAGTAGGCACACTTTTTACTCTAGTGAGAATTGCTTATCACCTAAACATCTTTCAATAGTCATTCCTACATTAAATTGATTGTGACAACCAACCCGTGTGGACAAATTACCCCGTTCTCCCCTACTTATTTTACCCATTTATATAAGGTTTCACCAGGGGTATAAATGTACTTAGTTTACCTGTTATAGGAGGATTTTCCCCAGCTGTATTCATGTTTTTTTTTCCCTGTTTTTTTTTTCCGCAAACATTCCAAAAAAAAAATTGAAAAAACGCGAAAAAGTTGCAAACAATTTAAAAAATGCAAAAAGTCGCCAAAACACACACAAAAAAAATAAAAAATAGGATAGTAAATTCAGAAAAATAAATGCGAAAGAGGCTGATAAAAATAAACCCTTTAGCGGCCCTAAAGCCTAAAGTCCGGTAAACCCAGGCTATCTTACCTCTGCTTGCGCCCGCGGTGATCCTTCAACTGTATCAATGCAGCGTGCATTAAGACAGTTGGAGGAATCGTACCCATTTGTATAAGTATTAATTAATGCACTTAGTTTACCTGTCATAGGAGGAGGTTCCCCACTGTATTAATGCGTTTTATTTCCTGTGTTTTTATTTTGCACGAACATTCCGAAAAAAAAAAAATTACAAACTCAAACAAATGCTAAAAAGCTATTAATCGCTAAAAATCGCAAAAACTAAAAAAAAAAAAACGCAAAAGAGTCCAGTAAAATAAGCCCTGTAGCGGCCCTAAAGCCTAAGGTCCGGTAAACCAGGCCCCTAAAGCCTAAGGTCCGGTAAACCCAGGCTATCTTACCTCTGCTTGCGCCCGCGGTGGGCCTTGGGCGGGTCCTCAGACGGAGCCTTGAACATGGACCTGAAGATGGGAACGTATTTCTTGAAGATGACGGAGGAGACGGTGAAGTTCCGCTCCAGTTTGTCTGTGCTGCGACGGAACTCCAGAGGGAGAGCCGACATGTCCTGCCACTTCCTCAGCTTACTGAAGAACTCTATCAGGCTGAGAGACAGACAGACAGACAGACAGACAGACAGACAGACAGGCAGACAGACAGACAGACAGACAGACAGACAGACAGACAGACAGACAGACAGACAGACAGACAGACAGACAGACAGACAGACAGACACACAGACAGACAGACAGACAGACAGACAGACAGACACACACACAGACAGACAGACAGACAGACAGACACACACAGTATACGGACAGGTTAGCAGATCATGAGGGTTGACATGTCCTGCCACTTCCTCAGCTTACTGAAGAACTCTATCAGGCTGAGAGACAGACAGACAGACAGACACACACGCACACACACACAGACACACACACACGCACGCACGCACGCACACACACACATTATCTCAATCCATCTTATTGAAAAACTCTATTAGGCTGAAAGAGAAGGTTATACCATAATATTATGAAATATATGGTTAGTTATGGATGTGAAAAACATTTAGTGATTCTGGAGAACGCTTGTTGTCTAAATCACTTTGTAAAAAAATCAGTGACTATCTCCTCATGATCCGCTGTTGACACACAGCCTAGGCTCTGTAAACTGGTATGTTAACAAAGGGCCCAAAGTAGCAAGCAACTTGCCAGTTTACAAAGCTAAACACACACACACACACACACACACACACACACACACACACACACACACACACACACACACCACACACACACACACACACACACACACACACACACACACACACACACACACACACACACACACACAGACCTCATGTCAGAGCAGCGTAGGATGCGGGTGAGCGAGACATAGTTTCCCTCGGTGGTTCCTTTGCTCACGGTGGGGACAGACGACCTGCAGGCCACGTACAGAGAGCAGGCCAGCCAGTGCAGCTCACTGCCCTGGGAAGAGATATAACATTAGATTATTATTACCTAACCCTCTGTCTCTCTGTCTCTCTCTCTCTCTCTCTCTCTCTCTCTCTCTCTCTCTCTCTCTCTCTCTCTCTCTAACCCAGTGGTTCTCAAAGTGTGGGGCGCGCCCCACCGGTGGGGAATAGAGACATGACAGGTGGGGCGCAACGAACGGGATGAAAATATGTCCAGATCCGTGGCACATAGTTTATTTTATTTTATTTAATAAATAGTTTTTTACCGGTTCCCAGCGTGAGTTGGAGGAGTGAAAAAGAGCCCCTGCTATTTCCCTTCTTCAATTAACACATACAAACCTTAATAACGTGGATAGAACAGACGCCGAAATCGGCTCAGCGCGCGGGCCATACGCAATCACTAATAAAGAGTGTGGCGCGAGATGGACACTGTCATTCACAGAACTAAACAAAGTTTTGACAGAGGTTGTGATTGGGGTCAATTTCATCAAAACCCGACCAATGAAAGCGCAACTGTTCTCCACACTTTGTGAGGAGCTGATCACACACACCACACACACACACACACACACACACACACACACACACACACACACACACACACACACACACACACACACACACACACACACACACACACACACACACACACACACACACACTGATCATACAGCTGGGCTCACAATGAGGCAACGTGTTGTAGCGCGTATTTGAGTTCAGAGCGGAGATTCGGCTCTTTTCTTCATAGACTGCATATAAAAGTGTTGTAGGCCTACCTTAAACTGTCTTGGGTTTAAGAAATACTCCTTCAACTCAGCCTCAGTCTAGTTTTAAAAAAAAGTCTGTCTCAGCTGTTGCTGCTGCAGACGGTGTGCAGTCGCATCAACAGTCATTCAAAGCAGCGGTAGTAATCATACAACCGGACGGTGTAGAAAGTCCCGTCAGTTAAAAACAGTAATCCAGTTTTCAAATCTATGTTAAAATCGGCAGGATATAGAACAAGTTAGCTTGAAAAAAGTTCCTAACGGTGTCAAATGTGTTGTGTTCAGGTCGACTCGTTAATATTAGGCAAATGTCTATAAAAAGGTCATCATGATGTGTTCAAATGTAGCACAAAAAAAAAGTTTTGGCGAGAATCTTGAATAATATAGTTTTGGTGAAAAACGTTTTTTCAGCAATAGAAAATAAATAGTAAATATGGAATTATGACCTGTTTAACGTCCTAGCTTGAGCTCTGATCATCTTATAGGCAAGTAAAGCAATTATACAAGTTCTCTTTCAAAAAAATAATAGAAAAGTGATGACACAGATGAAATGTTTTCTCTATTTTTGAATTGTATTACGTGATTTTATTTCAATACATTTTAAATTTTAAGCCTGCCTGGCCTATTTTGTTACTATTTTGTTGACGCTATCGGGGAACGGTGGGGCTTGAAAATATTCCCAAATCCAAAGTGGGGAATGACCAAAAAAGTTTGAGAACCACTGCTCTAACCCATGTGTCCCTCTCTCTCTGTCTCTCTCTCTGTCTCTCTGTCTCTCTCTCTAACCCTAACCCTAACCCATGTGTCCCTCTCTCTCTGTCTAACCCTAACACAGAGCATAGGCCAGCCAGTGCAGCTCACTGCCCTGGGGAAGAGATATCACATTAGATTATTAGATTATTATATTATTACATAACCCTAACCTCTGTGTGTGTGTCTCTGTGTGTTGTGTGTGTGTGTGTGTGTGTGTGTGTGTGTGTGTGTGTGTGTGTGTGTGTGTGTGTGTGTGTGTGTGTGTGTGTGTGTGTGTGTGTGTGTGTGTGTGTGTGTCTCTCTCTCTCTCTCTCCACACCTGTTTCCAAAGGTAAATGCACATAGAGCATAATGCATAATCTAGACTCTATATTGCACATTGTAATGTAAACATTGTTCATTACATTGCACATTTCAATTAATTTATCTACTTTTTACTTTGTATTCTATTTTATATACCGTTTCATTTTGTACCCTTTTTGCACTATTTAGTATTTAGAAGTTATTTTAATGTAAATATTGTTTATGTTTATTCTTCTTCTACTTTATTGTATTACTATTATTGTTCCTATTGCACCATGGTACAGAGACAAACACCATTTCGATCCTTATGTATGCCTCCATATTTTAAGAATTGACAATAAAGTTTGACTTGACTAATGTTTTGTAGGAAATGGCCATAGCATCTGGATACAGAGGCTCCTCAACATGAAAACGTTTGATCATTTTTATTTATTTATTTATTTATTTAACCTTTATTTAACCAGGAAAGTCCCATTGAGATTAAAAACCTCTTTTTCAAGGGAGTCCTGGCCAAGAGGCAGCAACAAGTTACATGTTCACTCACAATAATACACTCACAACATATAGACAAATTAAAATGACAAAAAGCTGTTATCAAATAAAATCAGAAAAAACTGTTTTCAATTAAAATAATAAAAACAGTCCCAAGGAAATTAAAAATCATAAAAAACAACTACAAGTAAAAGAGATGGTCTGAAATGCTCTCAGCAATAAATTAAGTGGGCTAAAAAAAAACAAGAACAAGGTTTATTGTGATGATGTACTGGTAGCTGCAAAGAGTAGACAAGTTCATTAGTGTTTATAATAATCGCTCGAGTGTTCTGACCGTGAGTGAGGGGGCTGTTCCATTTCATTATAACTGTGTGACTGTACACAATGAGGGTTTTGTGTGCAATGAATTCAATAACAACTTGATGATAACAGCTTTTTCTATCAGACATATCACGCCACTTGTCACAATATATGATATTCGTCTTGTCTAAACTGAAGTTGCTGCATATGTGCTCGAATTGTTTGTGTTTTGAATTTTGTAGGCTTATATATAACCTCCAATGTGTTGATATTTTCTGTAGCAGCCCCATGCATACACACAGTTTAAAGAGTATACAAATAAAATGCCTAATGTAAGCCTGTTTATACTATTATTTCTCCTACCTCCAGAGTGAAGTTGTTGCAGATATTCTGGTAGCTGCTCCACGCCTCTCCCTGCGCCTCTTCGTCCATGTTTAAAGCCCGACACAGCTCCTCAAAGCCGGCCTTAGTTTTCCCCGAACCGTCCTCCTCATCGCTCATTGTTTCTGCCCTTTTCCACCAAAAATTATCCGCTCAAAGTGCTCCAAAGGGCGGACACAACCCGTGACTTCAACCGCTGCCGATATCCAGACAGCTAGTCAACGTTATAATGGCCCCGTTAACCTGTTATAAGGTTGTGAGGCTCGCAACTATGGCCATTTTTAAATGTCCTACGACTGACAGACAGCGAGCTACGGCGGCTACGCAGGCTACGTTAACAGCGTGCGTACGTTGCGCCGACTGACACAGCGTCTGACGTCATTACGGTGCGTAAGTTTACGTAGAGAATAGCAGCAGCAGTGTAGGTTAGGTTACGCCCCTCACTGAAAATACTATAACATCCGGTTGTTTTTGTTTTCAGCGAACTGTGGTCATAGAGAAATACATGCAAAGCGTTAAAATAGCTTTTTAATGTTTATAACTCACTGTGAACATGTACAGGGTTAAAATACAGACTTATATAAGGTCATAGCAGCTTTATAAAAGATTGGGGAGATTTGAGATAGCCTAATGCTGGGCTTACACTACACGACTTTTCACGCGATTTGACAGTCGCAGACAATCTTCCAATGTCGGACTGAAATCACGGGAGTCGTGCTGGAGTTGTGGCGCGCGCACGTAATCACAGTCGTTTGGTGTATGGTGGTCTTCCGACCCGATTTCAGCCAGTCTTCTTCCGTCTTGATTATCAAACATGTTTGATATTATCGCTAGTCTTAGGGGGTTGGCTCAAGCGAAATGACGTAAACACTGTCACACTCTCGCATGCACCAAGCACGACACAGGAGGAGCGGCATTAGTCGCGACCTGTGTCCGCCTGGTGAGGCACTTATTTCGGATACTTTTTCATAGAAGCCTCGGTGGAGAACCAGGCTGACAGCCGCGCAACCTTAACACTCTACCGTCAAATACAGGGTTAGGAGTTAAAGTTATTGGGGTATGAGATCAGCAAATAAAGCTGGTCAAATAACTAAAGGAAGTCCCCCGCTCGGAATATTGAATTAACTTGTTTTTAATTAAATAATCACAATCGCGTTTGCGGAAATGATATTAATCTCAAAAGGAATCTAGTTGTAGTCTTGCAATATGAGACCCCTGTCTTTTCAAAATCTCACTCTGTGACTGAAAAACTAATGACTAGTTGTCTTCAGGTGTGAGTTGATTGTCTTTAGATGTAAGAGGGTTTCAGTCTTCAGTCTTTTCAAAGTATTTTAAAAGTCCTATAGTGTAAGCCCAGCATAAGGTGATTTAACGTCATAGTCTTAGACGAGCGTTTAACTAATGCTGCATATTTTGCACTGCATTGTTTCGTATCAATAGTTTGAAAAAATGGTCCCACACCGGACACTTATGTGAAGCTGACACTTCATGCTGAAGTGACACTCCTGCAGCGCGCTCACAAGCAGACATGAACTCGCATACACGGTGAAATCTCCCATTAAAAAAAAACGGCATAATCCACTGATTTTCGGATTTCTATTCTATTTTTAAAGTCAACTTGAGCGCAAGTGGAAAACCGGTCATTCGGTCGACACATTCACATCCCTAATGCATATAAAAAAAGTAATAAAAACAGCCTACCACACCACCAAGACTGATCAGACCTTCATCTCTTATTTTTCCCTATGTTTGATCATGACTTCTGCAGGTGAACTATTCATTAAACTGCCCAAATTCAAGAATAAAAACAACCATCAAACTACTGGACTTTAAAATACTGGCCCACCCCTTCCACATACTTTCAGTTGTAGGCTTCTAATTCAATATGTTTTCCTGGTTTTATATTATGTGTATGAGCAATCTCAACATTTCATATAATTAACTAAAAGAAAAATAACCAAATCTAAAGAGAATATCTATACTGTTACATTGTAGATATTCCATTTAGATTTGGTTATTTTTCTTTATTTTTCTAATACAGGTATTATAATTATTGACACTAAATTTGAAGAAAAAAAAGTGTGTGCAGGGCCAGTGAAAATATACAAGGGGCCAGTAAAACTCGAAAAAAGTTGAGTTGAACCCTGCATTATTGACCGGGTATTCCCATGCATACAGTAGCAGGTGGTTCTGCCCTTCCAAACTGATCCAGTAGATGGCGCAATTGTATAATACTAAATTTACCGGTCAACCAAGTCGCCCAGTTTAAATGTGCCTGGAACTTGAAAACAAAGCTGAAACACCACCACCAGTCATTTTCTCAACTGTTTTTTAATTATTATACAAACAAGTATTAACATAACATTAGGCATAGGAAAATCAATATGGTTTCAAATAAAATGATAGCCTAAACAAAAAAAAAACAAGCCAATATAATGTCTGACAAACAGTAAATGTTTTATTATTACAGTAGTCGGAAAGCTCAAATGTTCATATGCAACAAACTGACATTATTACCATAAACCAGTGGTGGTAAAGTGAGCTGTAGCGTTTGTACTATTGCAGCAACCTGAGAGCATTGGACTAAACAACCACAGCCCGCGAGTAGCAACAAGCCTCACCACCGGAGAAACACAGCAGCCTGCAACCAGTTCTACCGGCTACAATGATGGATGAGGTAAGATAAGTTGCACCGTTTAGTTTGTTTTAGTTTGACCAACGTTAGGATTCAGGGGCCGTATTCACAAAACATTTTATCTTATCTAAGAGTACTCCTAAGGAGCACTAAAAGTTCTTAGTAAGGAGTAATTTCTTAAAACCAATTCACAAAGCTGATAAGACCAACTTTTACTAAGGAATGGGAGGGACTCCTAAACTAAGACTAGAGGGCGGTGTTGACCCTGTTGCTATGGATGATGTCATGTTCATACCTTCCATGCCCACAGTGATTGGCTGAGAGGGAAGGAGAGCTAACATGAAACCAAGATACTGCAGGGTTTCCCACACATTTGTTCACAATTAACCAACAATAGCGCCACATAGGTCTGTTCATTTTAAATGTTACAATGATTTGAATTGGAAAAAATATCCTCATTGAACAGCTGCACGCCATGCACTCTCACTGTATTTCTAACGGCGGACTATGCAGCAATAGTCAGACAGCGACAAACCAGGAAATTCACAGTTTAGAAATTAAACCCAAACGTGACACCAACAGTAACTTTCAGTGTATCGTAAACCCAAAGCAACTGAAGGAAAAATAACTTAATAATTTTCTTTTATATAAATATAATAAATATAAATGTGTCTATACTTTCTAAATATAGCTTTAGACTAAGATCATTAAACCCTTACAGCTATTAAGGTACCTTTTGTAAAGCTCACTAGCATTAAATCTCTCCAAAATGCCATCAAATGGTTGTCTGTGATTTACTCTTAGTGACTTAGGAGTCCCTAGCTTTTCATAGATTTAGGAGCTAGTTTTAGCGCTAAAACGCTTTGTGAATTACACTTATCTTAAAAAGTTAGGAGTCCTAAAATAAGAAGTGAAATGCCCCTTATTTTTGAGAGTTACTCCTAAATCAGCACGTTAGGACCTACTCTTAGCCTTAAAATGTTTTGTGAATACGGCCCCAGAACAGTTAGTTGAGCTTTTTAGTCTCCTGTTAAATGTGGAACACGCTCTGTAACGCACAAAAACGTCACATTTGAATTTTTGCCGGAAAATCCGACCCGGTTGATTTCCAATATAAATAAATGTAGTAGATGTTATAGGCAACGTAGACAGTCGAGGAATGTTTCATTTTCCATGTAAGTTTGCTTCCTATTCCCCCAGATTAAATATATAATGTAAACTGTTTTGAAAATGTTTTGTATTGGACTTTTAATGTAACAGGAACGTTAATGGTTAATGTTTATAACGAAAGTGTATTTCCTGCCTTGACATTTTATTAATTTATTCCATTAAAAACCTTAAGACCGTGGAATAAAGCAAACTGTCCGCTCATACCCTCACACTATGATACTTCTGCAGGTTTGCTGTTTGGGTGTTTTGCCCCTGAAACTTCTACAAGTGCCACTGTGGAGTCAGCACTGAAATCCAACTCCTCAGCTGATAATAATAGGCCAGGCAAAGTAAGGCATTTTGGGGCCAAAAATAGAATAAATTGTAAAATAATTTTTTTCAGCTCAGATCATTTCTATGAGGTGTCCAGAACAACATACTAAAAGTCCTAAGAAATCCTAGTTGAGGAAATATGTTTAATTCTCATCAATCCGAGATGTGTGCCAATAAGGCGAGACACCAATACATCCAAATAGGGCAATTTTTTTCCTTTAGTCCTATCAAAATAAACTTTACACAATGAAAGTATCCATGATAATTAAAAAATGTTGTATTACAAGTTTCTTTGAAAATGAATTTTAATATGCAAATTAGCTATACACTAATCGTACACGCCAAAATAAACCCAAATAGGCTTATTTTTTTCTTTACTCCTACCACAATAACACTTTACGTAGTAAAAGTATACTTGAAAAGTAACTTTTTTTGTATTACAAGTTTCTTTTTAAATGAATTTGAATATGCACATGAGCTCCACACTTATTCAATATCCAATCATCGTACTGCCAATGGGTGATGGCAATGCTGCTTTTAGACTGGCCTCTAACCTGAAAAACTGCCTGGCTTACCTGCCAGGGGTATAACAGGTGCCTCTCATGAATTAGATTACCCCTCCCTAGCTAGTGTAATTTTTTACTTTTTTCAGTGCCATTCCCTTTCCTATGCCAAATAGACAAGATGTAGAATCACAGCCTGAAATGGCATGGCTAAAGAGGAGATTGTCACACACCGTGGGACAAAGTAACTCCTTTGTCTACTTTATGCACCATACAGTGCTGCTTGAAAGTATGGGATCAGGTGGGCCAAATTGAGTGATGAAATGGACCAATGTAATGAGAGATCTTTAGGGAAGAAATTGGGCGGCACTAGATAAAACACAGATAAAACCAGCCAGGTCAGTTTAGGCTCACCAAACTGAACCCATACAGGTCAGACTTGCCAAGCTTGTGTGCATTCAGATCAGCATGATGCAACAAGAGTACTAACAAGTCTGTGTCATCACCTTCTGAGACTGTGTCTTTTGTTCTAGCAGAGGTAATGGCTTTGGACAATGAGCACATCTGCATCGTGCTTTGCATGGTTTGTGATACACCATTTTTATCTTACAAGTTTCTTTGAAAATGAATTTTAACATGCAAATTAGCTATACACTAATCAAATATAGGCTACCCAAAATATATAGATATAGAAGGTGATGAAACAGACTTGTTTCAAATCACCCCAACCCCAGAATTTTGGATAATGAGCATGATGCAGCAGTTTAGGGCTGACATTGTGCTAACTGTATAGACTCAAAGTGTAGCATACTAAAGCACTAAAACATGCGTAAAATATTTTTGAAGGAAGTCCACTTCTAGGCAGATGTTCAGTCACTCTTAAAGCTCTCCATTTGTAGATGATCTGCCTCACGGTGGACCGATGGAGCTCAAACTTTTTTTAAATTAATTTATAGCTGTCCCAGACAAATGTGCAGCATCACAACTCTATTCCTGAGATCCTTTGAAATAGTTTTCCCTTCTGGCATGTCTGACATGTATGCAGTGGCGGACTCAGGGGGGGGGGGGGGGGTAGCTATGACAAACAGCTACATCGAGTGGTACTTAAATCTCCACTGGATAACGAAGCAAAAAGCGGATTTAGAGTATGTCCATACCCATAGTGGAAAAGCGCAATTAGATGCCAAGTTAGAAAAATTTAATATTTTCAGTTTGCATAATCCGTTTAAAATTGATATACATTTTTTGAGCGTTCAAGATCCGGTCCTCATTTGAGTGTATAGGTCATTTCATTCAAGAGAGACGATAATAGTCAGCCATCACATCAACATGAAGGAAAACTTCCTTTAATATTTCTGTAGCTGGCTGTCAGCGGTCAAAGAATGTATGGTAGCGGCACATTGATTTTTCTCCAGTCTAATTTTTACTTAAATGTTAGTAAAGATGAAAGCAGCAAGGCATCCTCCCTTCTTTGGCTAAAATCTGAAAGTGCACAATGATGTGAACAACTAATTTTGGTGTTTATAAAGTCGCAAGAATTAGGGGAAACAGTGTCTTTGAAACTCAATTTTTTCTGGGGGGGGAACCCCAGACCCCCCTGTTAGTTGTATGAGCCCAACCGTTTTTTTTAACATCTACAAACACAGTGTTTGGTGTTTCGTTACATTACATTTTATTTAGCTGACGCTTTTATCCAAAGCGACTTCCATTAAGTGCATTCAACAATGAAGGTACAAACTCAGAACAACAAGAATCATGTACTATAGCTTCAAATAAACCAAATTACAAAGTGCCACAAGTAAGTGCTACATGGAGATGTAACAAGTGCCCAGAACGGGGCCTTCACGGCAGAGCTTGCTTAAGGTTAGGGGATAGGGCCTTCCAGGCAGCGCTGCCTTTAAGGCTCCATTGGGGGAACAAAACACCATCGAGTTAGTAAAGCCATTGTGTGCGCTGGTGGGCCCCATGTTTCCAGAATGTGCCCTTTTTATTTTTCGCCCCTGCCCTTCAAACAGTCTGAGTCCGCCACTGCGTGTATGGGTTCACTTTGGTGAGCCTAAACTGACATGGTTTTATCTAGTGCCGCCCAATTTCTTCCCTAAAGATCTCTCACTACATTGGTCCATTTCATCACTCAATTCAGCCCACCTGATTGTGTTTACCTGCTCGATTTAAGCAATGCAGCTCAGGGTTCACAAACTTTTGCACATACAAAAGTTGTCAAATAATTTGGTTTATCTGTTTTTACAATTGATTTCTGTAAAAGAAAAATATGAATGGATAAACAAACATATGTTATTTCATATAAAAAATACTGGTATTGATAAAAATTAATTAATAATGGTTAAATAAATAGAAATCCAAAAGGCTAAAGGGGTTCACTTACTTTCAAGCAGCACTGTATATACTACCTACACATTGTTAGTTCTTATTATAGCCTGTACAGGTTTCTGACGCACCCACACGTCTACTTTTATGTTTTACCACAATGTGTTTTTATATTGTTTGTATGTGAAATAAATAAATACTAAACTAATCTCTCAGGGTGCTTCTCAACACCAGGTCACCAGCTAGTTACATAACGACATTCCTGCCTAATGACAAAGATTGGACCCAACAAGTCAAGCAAGTTTTTTCAGTTTTCTGGCAACTGATAGTTCCTCCTCACAATCAATCTGTAACCAACTAACCATTTCTATAAAACTGAGATGACGTCACTTCACCTTGAGTAACCTGTTATTCTGGACACACACACACACGCACGCACACACACACACACACACAACACACACACCTGTATGTTTAAAAGCACTAATGGTGCCTTCATAGACGTGCAAGTTACCCATACCATGGGCGCTAACCACTCCCCATACCATCACAAACGCTGGCTTTTAAACTTTGTATTGGTAACAATCTGGATGGTCCTTTTAATTATTGAAGCATTTCGAAAAGGATGAGGAAATTATCACATTATGTTTCATTCAAATTTTACATAAAGTCCCAACTTTTTCGGAATTGGGGTTGTATTTTACAAATCTTTCTGCATTCCCCTATTTAAAAATGTAAGCCATTCATCAATTATATATGTGTAGTATCATCACAGCATAGTTCTTCTTTTACAAATGTGTTAACACGGGTTCATTGGTTCTAAACAGTGAACACAGATCCCACTCAGTACATTTCCATGATCAGTTAAATGTTGAGTCACTGCCCTGTGTTTTTTTCACTTGTATTTTGCAGTTTTGACGGAAACCACACATTAAAACAGGTCAACACACATTAAAACAGGTCTAACTAGCACATTACAACAGGTCAAAACAAACACACCCAACAGGTCAAACAAACACACTCAAACAGGTCTAACAGCACACTACAAACAGGTCAAAACAAACACACTAAACCCGACACAGGTCTAAACAAACAAACTAAAACAGGTCTAACTAGCTCACTACAACAGGTCAAAACAAACACACTAAAACAGGTATGGTTGGTACTCGTCAGACCGCCATTGGTGGGGGGTGGGGGAGTGAGGATGTCCTAGAGTTTGAGTGTGTCGACTCCCCGCCCTCCTTCATACCTCTTTGCTAAAGCATTTTCATTGGTCTATTTCTGTTTCATCTAAACATTCCAGGTGTGAGCTCAGCGCTGTATATATACAGGTGAGTATTCCTTCACCAGACACACACCTGCCTGCTCTTCACTCTCTCGGCATCAGCTTCAGCACCACTGCAAAGGTAATTCACTTTACATTCAATATGTCGATCAACAGAAAATTATTTTTAATGCAACTATTGTAAGTCGATTACTCTTTTAAGACGTTTTTATGTATTTTAGATTGTCTTCAAATTATTTTGTATTATAAAAAGCTGTTTACACTATGGTAATGTTCACTATAAGTCATTCATAAGTGATGAACCAAAAGGCTAAACAGTAATATATATTTGTAGATGTTTAATAAGTGTTTTGTTAACATATTACATATGTGTTGTAAGACATCTATAAAGTTTTTAGTAAATCATGAAATGCTCATTAACAAATCATTGGTCAATTATTAATAAGTACAACCCCAATTCAGAAAAAGTTGGGACGTTATGTAAAATGTATTCAATAAATAACAGTAGCAGTATAAAATTATAAACTTTAAAGTTTTTATAAATATACATTTACATTTTTTTTTTCATTCAACCTTTATTTATACTCAAAAGATCAGTGAGGTGTGACCCTAATTTACAATGATGTCGAGTCAAACAAATGCAAAGCAAAAACAATTTTTCATTAAAATGTTGTATAGTGTGCCTTTAAAGACATGAAGAAATAGATACAAATAGTGTTCATTTGTTGAAAATGTCCGTGGTCCTAGTAGTTAACCTGTTGAACCCCGATGTTACAGTTAGGGGAAAACACAACTTTTCTTGATGCTCTTGACCACACATTTAAACTATTTTTCCCTGTTAAATGTTTTTCTACAGATGGCTCTACCTTTCCACTTGGTGTTCCTCCTCTGTCTGACCGGTGGGCTGTTGATTTCAGGAACTGTAAGTGCAGATTGTTTTGATAAATCCAAAAATGCAAACTCAACTCACAAACTGTTTTTGTGACGTTTAGCCGTTTTCTTTTGCAAGTTTTTTGTTTTTTTGACTTTTATTTAGGTTTTTGCAACCTTGTCTTTTAGCGATTTAAAAAAAAAAAAAAAAAAGAAAATCTGACATTTTGTTTATTTATACTATAAGTTTAAGTCAAATTTACAGTATATGTGAAGCCGGGGCTCAAAAATAACTTTTTGCCTTACCAACCATTTACCAGCCAGCCAGAAATTAAATGTTACTTTTATATTGCATTTTGCTCTCATTATCTTTTAGCATGTCATCTTGGTCTCATGTGAGATTCTCAATCAATATTATATCCTGGTGTGAAGTAATAATTAATAGGCTGCACCAATCTTTTTTACCATCTCACATTGGCATATACTCGAGTATAAATAAAAGTTAAATGAAAATTGAATTGCAATTTATACAGAGTCAAACCTGCCGATACCAGTTTTCTTTCTATTATTGAAAACCAAACTATTAAACATGGAACATAAGAAATAAGTGTGTTCAACTTAGTCTAAATTAAATGTTTTGGGAGTAGATCTTCTGTGGCTCTCACCAGCGACGTGCCGGGTGGTCTCAATAACTCACTCGCCTAAGACTAAATGTACCTGCATTTGGTGAGTGGAGAGTGTTAATTTTGAGCCCTGTGTGAAGCATTTGGGTTGTAGACACATTAAAGGCCCCAGACGCACATACAAAGCATTAGACCGCCTGTCTGGTTGACCTTTAGATGTTGCACGCAAAGGCTTTGATGGGGGAAGAAAAATTGTAAGATTATTATCTAGATTACAGATGCTAAAATGAGAAACCATAAAGTGACATTTCCAAGCTGATGAAATGAATGTGTTCTATTCACAGTGGTCCGCCAGCATCGAGCCCCGCGCAAGAGGTTGGTAACTTGACTTATCTCTACATGTTCTTTGTTCAATTACATGTAATGGCAGAAGTTCATACAGACAACATTATAACATTGTATACCATAGTCTGTGTGAATACGCTATTCTGATTGGCTGGAGAACATTCCATAGGTGTGGATTAACCCCTGATGTATGGACATCTAGATGGAACTGTTACATTCTGTCCACTTTAATGCGTCGCCGCTGATTAAACTGTGTTGATAAGGGATTTATAAAGCCTAAAATATCCTGCCGTGCAATAGCCTCTGACCACCACAGGATGGTGCTCGCAACACAAGAGCTGTAGTAACGATAGTAGTAAAATAAAGTGGCTAAACTAAATGTCCTCTGGCTAAACGTCAATGGTTATCTCGTTAAAGTGAGTAAAACCCCTGTTTAATTTGAAAAAGGTTTGTAACTGAGTTTACATGTGTTTAGCCACCAAAGCCAACATTATGTCCTCTGGGTAGCTGGCTGTATGAATGTGTGTATGAGTATTTTCCCCAGTTGTAAGTTGCTTTGGATAAAAGCATCTGCTAAATGATATGCAATCTAATGTAGGCCTACCTACACCCCTTTGTTTCCTCTCTTCTAACACAGGCTGTCCTTCTGGTTGGACTCGTCTGGGCCATCGCTGTTTCATAGCTCGCACCAATCGAAAGACCATGGCCGATGCAGAGGTACGTCTTTATTAGCCTTTCACCGACACTCGGAGGAGGGAGGGAGGACTCTTTCCAGTTAGACATACAGTACATATCAGTGGGTTAGCCACTTAGCTAACCAAAGCTAACCCCAGACAAGGAGGTGGAGAGGTTTCAAGAGAGGAGCTTTTCAAGATTCAAGGGTTTTATTCGTCACATACTCATACAGGAAGCGCAGTGAAATATTTTCGTGACATGTAGCGTATTTCTGGGCTCAAAATAAAGCGCAATAAAATCAAATGGAAGAAAAAAAGTAAAAAAATGCAATAAACTACAAAAGTTCATTTGAGTTATGGCTAATTTACATGTGCAGCAGTTATGAAACGAAGTATTATAACTAGATGTAAACCAAACTTAAAATCAGATTTGCCGAAAATCACGTCAATCAAAAAAAATCAAAAAATACGCCAGCTGTGTCGGCGATAGTGTATTACAGAACAGTTAGTGGCGTTCGGAGCGTAGAATCAAGGTCTACTATGGGCTACTGACGAAAATCACACAACACATTGCATCTATTTATTAACAATATTTATGAATTTAGGCTATATTTTGCTGCTCCAACTCAAATTTAGCCCAGCCAGGCGATGGTTCAGTTTCGTTTTCATCTCCGTGGTATACAGCCGTTTGGACCAGCTGATCGGCTCCCGACAGCGGGAGTCAGTCTGCGTTCCAGTTGTACTGGGAAGTCGGATTTATGGTGCCAGTGATAACCAGTGTTGGGAACGTTACTTTAAAAAAGTAATTAGTTATAGTTACTCACTACTTGTTCCAAAAAGTAACTGAGTTAGTAACTGAATTATTTTATAATAGAAGTAACTAGTTACCAGGGAAAGTAACTATTTGCGTTAGCCTACTGTAAAAAAAAAAAATTGCTCTAGGCTATGTCAACAAATTTGGATTTTTCTGAGCAGTTTTCACAAGTCAGTTGAAATGAGTAGAACAGACAGGTAGGCCGAGTAGGCTACATAACCTTTCATATTTATTGCACATCAACAGACAGCAAGAGGTTTATCCTGCACTAGGCCTAGCCTATTTTGTTCTCAACAAAAGTAGGCTAGTAGAGGAAACTGCTGAATGTACCGTGCTGATCTGCTATCACTGGATTCACTTCAGGGGTGTCGGCTAAAACACCACTTAAGGCCAAAAACGTCAGACTATGAAGCATGAGACGATGAGAGGAGGAGTAAGGATTTATCCGCTGTTTATTTCCTTCTTTAACATGCACAGCAGCATACAGATCCCAGGAAAATAACAGTAGCAATATTCGGCTCATGATGACACGTTAAACAGCTGTTGCAACCGGCAAATCGCGGCTGTTTAATAACGTGCATGAATTATAATTTATAGAGATCGGGAAACTCCAAGCACTTACTCACAAGGGCGATGCAAACAAACTCAGGGAGAGCACGTTTCAACGTGGATTGATAGGTGGTTACTGCGGCAACGTGCACGCTCTCACAACAGAGAGAGAAAGAAAAAGAAACTTCACCAAACAGGCTGACTGACGTGACGGCGCTAACTGAGTTATAATGTCATCCACACTGAATAAAACACATCTTAAAACAGTATAAGAAATAACAATCGCTTATCTTGTTGTTAACCCACCGGTCTCCTCACTAGCAGTTTGTGTAGTAGGCTATGGAGCCAGGGGTGCTTTCGATAACGGCGTTGTAACGACGGAAAAAGTAATTAGTTAGATTACGCCGTTACTGAAAAAAGAACGGCGTTACCTAAAGCAGTTATTTTAAATGGCGTTATTCCCAACACTGGTGATAACTGAACTAAATTATAAAATAAAGCTATTTGTCTATCTTTATCCCTCCACTGCACACTCAGTCACTACTATCCATGCTTAAAGGAAACATGATTATAACCTCATTTAGCACATTATTTTTAAATATTTTATATTATTTATTCTTTTTTTTTCTCCCCCATCTAATTGATGATTTTTAGAAAAATAGCGCTAAGGGAGCATGTTTAAATAAAACTGTGAACCTTACCTTTTTAAATGTATTTTATTTAATGTTTCTATGTGCTATACAGGCTTAGATATTAAGGTTTTGGTAGACGTTGACAATTCGTAGTATTTTTTTCAGAAAACCCTCAGGCATTAAGGACATAGTGGGGAAGAATAAGTGATCATTGGGAGGGATTATTTTGGTGTGACTATATAATAAAAAAAATCATTAAAATATTGCATAGTCTGCCTTTTTAAGTACCAGTTTGCTTAGGTTTCAGGTAATGATTTGTTTTCTGTCTCCCCCATCAGAACGACTGCATTAATCATGGAGGAAACTTGGCCTCAATCCACAACCCAGCGGAAAACTACTTGGTTAGGAAGCTGATTCGCAGCAGGTTTGGCAAAAATGTCGAAGCCTGGATTGGGTTATCTGATGCAAGAGAGGTGAGACATTTCTAGAATATATAAACAAACCATGACCAGCACAGAGTCTAACAACAAACGATCACTCGGGTTTAGATCAGGGAGACCGTTCCTCCCAATCACGCCTCTCCAGGTGTCTCGTTGAAGTCTCCCAGCAGAACTATGGAACTGTTTAATACTCTGAGCTGCTGTTTGCTGTAATTTCTGATGAATCGCATAATGGTCTCTCATTGAGAGAGGCAGCGTTGAGGGTGCAACCAAGTCTGCAAATATCTACATTTGCATCTGTAATACAAATTTTCCAGTTAACAAACAGGTGAGAGTTGCACCCTTACAGTAAATGACAACATTACAGGAATTGATTTCTGTATTACAATTATAGAATATTTACACAGAAAAAATATTAAATTTGGAAATGGTATCAATAAAAAATAAAATAAAAATATATGTATGTATTGAGGTAAACTTCTGATTTTAATTCATTGATGCTAGTGTTTATACTCTTGAGTGTGTTCTGAGTGACAGTTTGTGTGTGTTATCTCAATGATTAGTTCATAGTGTTTGCTGCACTGAGCCTATTTTGCAGGTGACGTGAACTGTTCAGCTCCAGTGACTGTTGGTAGTGCAGACTGTAGTTAGAGTTTTGCACATTGAGCTCCAGTTGTGCCCACTGTGGGTTAGCGATCGAAAAACTGTAAATCGAATTCAATTATTAAGCATAACTTATTTACATTGGATTGATTACGCTAACTGAATAGGCCAATAGTTGCAGTTGCATACAGCAATGCATGCATAAACTAAATAATAAATACACACTGGAACACGCACACTTACTCTTATACAGGCCTAAGCCTCTTGAAGATGACAGCGTCGAGCAGACCTAACTGTCCATCAGCATCTGCAAGTTGTAATGTAATATAACTGTGGGTTCCCGTAATCAAGTAAACTAACTACATCGCAAATAAAGTGTTTGATTTAGTGGCAAAGTTAAAACGTAATGATAAATACACAACAATCAGTCTCATGACTAAAAGCAGTTATCATCAGCCTACCTGAGCAGAGACATGTTGCAGCATCCTGGATCCTTGCTCTGCACTCGACTGCTCTTCCTTGAGGAACAGGATGTGTGCATCTCTACTTGAATCTGAATTTTTTCTACGTGTATTTTCTACTTGAATTTGAAAACTTTTTTAGAACTTCATATTGTTCTGTGGCATTTTAAATATTAACTGATTCAGATTCAAGTTGATCAATTCAGGTTCTACTGACACATATGTCTGCCCACATGTTCTTTCCAATTTGTTCGCGGCACCGACGTTGCAATTGCTCATTGAGCGTTGTAACGTCAACGGATCCCTCCAACACAAAGTTGGAGACATGTTTAAACATGCCCCTTGTTTATTCATGGAATCAAAAATATGAAGATATTTATGTAGCCACATATTCACTATCTGTGATTAGGAATGTTGTTCAGTCAGTTTTCTCTTCCAGGAGGGGAGATGGGGGTGGACTGATGGCTCTAATATGGACTTCAGAGACTGGGGTCACAAAGAGCCTAACGACGCGGGAGGAGAAGACTGTGTGGCAACGATGGATTTTGGTACAAACATTATTTATTTTCTTCCTCCGGGAATTTTTAATGTATAAGAGACATTGATACCTTATTTTTCATTGCTTATTACTTTATATACAAACCACCACAGTGGTTTATAATTCAAGCCATGGAAACAGTTTGCCTTACACATCAAGACCCATAAATACAATACATGTTATACATTCAAACGGGCCAATGCTGAAACCAAATAAGTCTATTTTGCCTTTACATGTCTTCAGGGAGGGATTGTGTGCTCGTATATAAACCGTACACAGTAAGACATTGAGTATGTACATATTAATCCTGCAGCACGACCCGAACACAGAAACATTGAAACATTTGATCAAATGCTAGTCATGATACTACTAGAGCAGTGGAAACAGTTGAATAATATCTTTTTCCGCTCAATAGGTAGTTTTCAGCTCACCATCTTATTGGGTGTTTTTATTTGCCCACATATACTTCCATTGTAGCCGACAGGTAACTATGGTTAAATAAGATTTTATTACCTTTTTTATTTTTAAGAAATCAGTCATTAGTTATTCTTCTTCTCTAGCCCTTTTTTGTTTGCTCGGTTGTCCTTTTGAGTCATGACAATAACCAATGGACCTAATAAAATATCCTGTAGTCTACTTTTTCCTCCTTTTCACTCAGCTCCATCTGCCGTTTTAGAGACACTTGGCTGGATGGAGTAAACTATTTAAGGGCATTTTGATAGTGGACACAGCCTTCACTATTTAAAAAAAGGAAAACTTTAGTCACTCAACTGTATGACCTTTGACTAGGCTACTTGTTTTTTCCCAAGAGAACTATAATTCCCTAGCCTGGCACCCCCTGCCTACATACTTCAGCTCAATTTTCATTTCCCTTCAGTAGTCAGTCTGGGTCTGCGGTATATTAGTGGGTTCTATCCAGCCAGATTTCTGCCAGTCCAATCAGCGAACAGAGGGAGTGGCTCAGAAGCCGGTGCATGACATATGTCACGACAAACGTTATGCGATTGGTTGGCAGATCCAATAGTTTTAAACTTCTACAGAAACCTGTCTTCAAGTGAGTTAACGTTTGTCAATTGAGCGATTCCAGACCTTCTGTACAAATTAAATTAAGTACGATGGTCTGGTAGGACCAAGCTAATAATTCCCAGCATTCAAGCATTTTTGTAACTTATCTTTCTTGAAAACCAACCTTTGAAACGTATAAAAAAAAATTACCTAGAATTACCTAGGCCTATTAATATTTAGTATTTGTACAACTTATGGTAAATTAAATAGGTTGTTGTAAATGTTTTGGGAGTATTTCTCCACAGCTTCAATTCCGACATAGGCCTACTGTGGACTCAGCTGAGATGTTTGAGCGGCAGACTTTCGGAAGCGGCAAATGGGGGCTAACTGTGTCTTGGGCAGTAGAAAATGTGGCGGAAGCCGTCTGTCAGTTAGTTCGTACCCACATTAATACCTGAAAAAACAAGTGGCTTTACCCAGCGCCATGGGTGCCCGCAAACTTTGCGGGCAACTTTTAATTAATTTTAATGATTGATTCTTTTCTCTCTTCAGGTGTCCCTGATTGGAATGATGTCCCATGCGGCCGCCGTTTTCCATACGTTTGTGCCCGTGATAAGTGAAGCCTCCGACCGCCCACTAACATGTGACCCACTAGGATGACGTCACGACTGCTTTGATATTTTATTTCCAAAAAAGTGAATTCCGCAAATAAAAATAATCTTTAAGCATAAAGTGTTTCTGGTGTGAAATCCTTATTCCCAGTGGAGGTTCTAGACCAGTTTTCCATTCAACCCGGGACAAGACATTTTTAGTTCACTATATTAAAGGTGCAGTGTGTTGAATGTATTATTTGTCATAACAAACTTGGTAGAAAGGAAATATAATGTTTAAAAGTATATTTTAATAATCATTGCTGAGGCCGCCATGTTTCTACAGTAGCACAGAACGGACAGACTTAACGACCTTACACAAATTCACAGTTTGCCTAAATCAGAACACCATCACTCACCACCGCCACTGGAAATGCTTACATGCGCGTTAGGTCTAACCAAAACAAACGACAAACAATCTCCCAACTCCTTCAGATCCCGGACGAGCCCCCAAATATGTTACCACCCTCTTTTATGAAGGTGAGCGTACCCATGACAAAGGCATTATGGAGAAACTATATAAAAATAAAAAAACCTTTGCACTGATGGTCTCGTTTGCTGTTACATGTAATTTATGATCATCAGAGGAAAAATTAGACTGTTTCAGAAATATTTCAAAGTTCCTTGTGACAAATTGGATTGTCTATCTTGAACTGTATGAATATATGTGACATCTCTGGACATGTTTGTTGTGTGGAAGGCAGACATGGGGGACTCGAGTCGCAAATTTGAGGACTTGAGACTTTCTTGACTAACACTGATAAAAGACTCGACTTGACTTTGACTTGGTCTTCATGACTTGAGACTTGACTTAGACTTGGGACAGATGACTCGAAATGACTTGAATTTTTAAAAGTTAGATTACGTTGGAAATTATATTTTATTTTGAAACATGATCGGGTGATTTTACAGTGCAATGCACGCAGCGCGCTGCACGGACAAACAGCGTCAGCAGGTCAACACAGGAGCAGCAGTCATGGAGGAGGCTAGACCTTTCTTTATATGTCCATGGGCTAGACCAAGAGTAATTCACGTGAGCCTCCCACACGCTTATAACCCAATCACAAATATGTAGCGCCTTCTTCCCTTCCCTTTTCACTTTGTCACGGCCCCGGGAAGTCTTGTAAAATATAACGAAAGTAACGAGCGTTTCCTGCAGCGCTGCTGCCTTGATAACGCACACTTCCTTATCGAGCGCCCTACCTCCACGGACTGTAGGCTTTATAAAAGCATCTCTGTGAGACAAAACAGCGGTTATGAATATGATGCAGTTCAACCTTCCACGTTCACCGGCTCCCTCCGACAGCTCACAGCCACCGCCTCTGCACCGACAGCACAGCAAACTGCCCGTTATGACAGTTCGCCCCCAAGTATGAAAAATAAATTAATCGGGATAAATCAAAATGTTATCCTGCCATAAAATAAAAGGTGATATGATATTTTTGCCATAGCGCAGATCCTTGCCCTGTTTTATTCTAAATGCATTATGGGCATTAAGTGTCTGTTTTGTGTAAGTAGGCTATCTGTTACTATTTGCCTTTCTTGTTTTCCATGTTAAAATTGAAAGTAGCCTAAATGTGGTTGAAAGAAAAGGAAATGTGCGGTGTTGATCATATGTGATAGATAAGGGGTCGCTATTGGATGCAGAGTTTAACAGAGAGAGAGAGAAGAGAGAGAGAGAGAGAGAGGGAGAGAGAAAGAGGGAGAGAGGGAGGGAGATAGAGAGAGAGAGAGAGAGAGAGGAGAGAGAGAGGGAGAGAGAGCCATCTGGTGGCTAGGGATGCATTTTCCTAAAAGTCTGTATGGTAGGCCTACGTGCAGATCAAAAAATGCTATTTTTATATAGTTTTTCTTAATGCTGTGTCATGGGTACGCTCACCCACCCAGGAACATAGTAAGAACACTACCGCTTTTGTCAGAAAGGGGCGCTAGAATTATCGCACAAAAAGTTCCTCTGAGCACGTTTAAATCCCATACTTTAGTGATTCTGTCTTAAAGTTTAATGTTTCCTCGTTTGTCTCCCTCACATACTACTCTGTTTCGATCTAAATATCTTACAATGAGAACAAGAAACATACATTTCTCATCCTCCTAAGGAGAGTAAAAAGCGTACAACAAAAAGTTGCAACATTCAACATAAAGTGAGCTTTTACAAAAGGCTGATTAAAAGTACATTTTCATTCATATAATTATATATATAGTATTATTAATTTTTTTAAGGGCTTTTTTTATATAGCTACAAAGAAAACAATGCACTTTTTATAGCCAGTTTGGATGAGAGAGAGAGAGAGGGAGAGAGAAAGAGGGAGATGGAGAGAGAGAGAGAGGAGAGAGAGAGAGAGAGGTGTGTCTCAGAGCCTTCCACACAACAAACATGTCCAGAAATGTCACATATATTCATACAGTTCAAGATAGACAACCCAATTTGTCACAAGGAACTTTGAAATATTTCTGAAACAGTCTAATTTTTCCTCTGATGATCATAAATTACATGTAACAGCAAACGAGACCATCAGTTTTTTTTATTTTTATATAGTTTCTCCATAATGCCTTTGTCATGGGTACGCTCACCTTCATAAAAGAGGGTGGTAACATATTTGGGGGCTCGTCCGGGATCTGAAGGAGTTGGGAGATTGTTTGTCGTTTGTTTTGGTTAGACCTAACGCGCATGTAAGCATTTCCAGTGGCGGTGGTGAGTGATGGTGTTCTGATTTAGGCAAACTGTGAATTTGTGTAAGGTCGTTAAGTCTGTCCGTTCTGTGCTACTGTAGAAACATGGCGGCCTCAGCAATGATTATTAAAATATACTTTTAAACATTATATTTCCTTTCTACCAAGTTTGTTATGACAAATAATACATTCAACACACTGCACCTTTAATATAGTGAACTAAAAATGTCTTGTCCCAGGTTGAATGGAAAACTGGTCTAGAACCTCCACTGGGAATAAGGATTTCACACCAGAAACACTTTATGCTTAAAGATTATTTTCATTTGCGGAATTCACTTTTTTGGAAATAAAATATCAAAGCAGTCGTGACGTCATCCTAGTGGGTCACATGTTAGTGGGCGGTCGGAGGCTTCACTTATCACGGGCACAAACGTATGGTAAAAGGCGGCCGCATGGGACATCTTTCCAATCATGGGCATCTGAAGAGAGAAAAGAATCAATCATTAAAATTAATTAAAAGTTTCCAAAGTTTGCGGGCACCCATGGCGCTGGGTAAAGCCACTTGTTTTTTCAGGTATTAATGTGGGTACGAACTAACTGACAGACGGCTTCCGCCACATTTTCTACTGCCCAAGACACAGTAAGCCCCCATTTGCCGCTTCCGAAAGTCTGCCGCTCAAACATCTCAGCTGAGTCCACAGTAGGTAGTAACCTATTTAATTTACCACAAGTTGTACAAATACTAAATATTAATAGGCCTAGGTAATTTTTTTTTAATACGTTTCAAAGTTTGGTTTTCAAGAAAGATAAGTTACAAAAATGCTTGAATGCTGGGAATTATTAGCCTGGTCCTACCAGACCATCGTACTTAACTTCATTTGTACAGAAGGTCTGGAATCGCTCAATTGACAAACGTTAACTCACTTGAAGACAGGTATCTGTAGAAGTTTAAAACTATTGGATCTGCCAACCAATCGCATAACGTTTGTCGTGACATATGTCATGCACCGGCTTCTGAGCCACTCCCTCTGTTCGCTGATTGGACTGGCAGAAATCTGGCTGGATAGAACCCAATAATATACCGCAGACCCAGACTGACTACTGAAGGGAAATGAAAATTGAGCTGAAGTATGTAGGCAGGGGGTGCCAGGCTAGGGAATTATAGTTCTCTTGGGAAAAAACAAGTAGCCTAGTCAAAAGTCATAAAGTTGAGTGACTAAAGTTTTCCTTTTTTTAAAATAGTGAAGGCTGTGTCCACTATCAAAATGCCCTTAAATAGTTTACTCCATCCAGCCAAGTGTCTCTAAAACGGCAGATGGAGCTGAGTGAAAAGGAGGAAAAAGTAGACTACAGGATATTTTATTAGGTCCATTGGTTATTGTCATGACTCAAAAGGACAACCGAGCAAACAAAAAAGAGCTAGAGAAGAAGAATAACTAATGACTGATTTCTTAAAAATAAAAAAGGTAATAAAATCTTATTTAACCATAGTTACCTGTCGGCTACAATGGAAGTATATGTGGGCAAATAAAAACACCCAATAAGATGGTGAGCTGAAAACTACCTATTGAGCGGAAAAAGATATTATTCAACTGTTTCCACTGCTCTAGTAGTATCATGACTAGCATTTGATCAAATGTTTCAATGTTTCTGTGTTCGGGTCGTGCTGCAGGATTAATATGTACATACTCAATGTCTTACTGTGTACGTTTATATACGAGCACACAATCCCTCCCTGAAGACACGTAAAGGCAAAATAGACTTATTTGGTTTCAGCATTGGCCCGTTTGAATGTATAACATGTATTGTATTTATGGGTCTGGATGTGTAAGGCAAACTGTTTCCATGGCTTGAATTATAAACCACTGTGGTGGTTTGTATATAAAGTAATAAGCAATGAAAAATAAGGTATCAATGTCTCTTATAAATTAAAAATTCCCGGAGGAAGAAAATAAATAATGTTTGTACCATGATGCACCGTTAGCACACAGTCCTCTCCCCCTTTGTTGTTAGGCTCTCCGTGAACCCAGTCTGTGAAGTCCACCCTAGAGCCATCAGTCCAGGTCCAGCTCCCCTCCTGGAAGAGAAAACTGACTGAACAACATTCCTAATCACAGATAGTGAATATGTGGCTACATAAATATCTTCATATTTTTGATTCCATGAATAAACAAGGGCATGTTTAAACATGTCTCTGCTCAGGTAGGCTGATGATAACTGCTTTTAGTCATGAGACTGATTGTTGTGTATTTATCATTACGTTTTAACTTCGCCACTAAATCAAACACTTTATTTGCGATGTAGTTAGTTTACTTGATTACGGGAACCCACAGTTATATTACTGTTCAAAAGGCTGTTGGCGACAGCAGCACAGCATGCAGCATTATTCCGTTGCTAGGTTATCGTTTGTTTAGCGCTCTGTCAGTTGAGCCGAGTGTTTTTCACATGTGTCTCGCCTGAGATCGGTTGTGATCTGTTATGAGCGGACATCCACAGTGTGTCACTGACGATTCTGAGTATTGACACAAAAGCTAGTTTATGTATGTTATTAACTGACTTTGTAACAGTCGGTTTTATAACTGTAGCGCCACTAGGTGGCGCCTCCCTTTGTTTGTTGTGGAATGTAATGTTGAACATGAAGTGCATGTGCTTCTCCGCTCTGCTAAAAGTAACTATGCAGTCTACGAGTGAAGTCTCCCTTTTATATTCTTTATTTTGTAATGAGTTGGTGTAGGCAGGAATCTGGGACTATGTTCCTGAACGCATGTATGCTTAATAGATATAGATAGATAGATAGATAGATAGATAGATAGATAGATAGATAGATAGATAATAGATATAGTGCCGTAGAGACCTGGCTTGATATGGTCTATGTGGAATAAAAGTACCGTGAGGAGAATCCCACAAGTTGCCTACCGACTCTTCATGCTAACCACAGCTGTTGCTATCGGACCATAACACTCGCACCAATCACCATTACAACTTGCAGATGCTGATGGACAGTTAGGTCTGCTCGACGCTGTCATCTTCAAGAGGCTTAGGCCTGTATAAGAGTAAGTGTGCGTGTTCCAGTGTGTATTTATTATTTAGTTTATGCATGCATTGCTGTATGCGACTGCAACTATTGGCCTATTCAGTTAGCTTAATCAATCCAATGTAAATAAGTTATGCTTAATAATTGAATTCGATTTACAGTTTTTCGATTGCTAACCCACAGTGGGCACAACTGTAGCTCAATGTGCAAAACTCTAACTACAGTCTGCATTACCAACAGTCACTGGAGCTGAACAGTTCACGTCACCTGCAAAATAGGCTCAGTGCAGCAAACACTATGAACTAATCATTGAGATAACACACACTGTCACTCAGAACACACTCGAGAGTATAAACACTAGCATCAATGAATTAAAATCAGAAGTTTACCTCAATACATACATATATTTTTATTTTATTTTTTATTGATACCATTTCCAAATTTAATATTTTTTCTGTGTAAATATTCTATAATTGTAATACAGAAATCAATTCCTGTAATGTTGTCATTTACTGTAAGGGTGCAACTCTCACCTGTTTGTTAACTGGAAAATTTGTATTACAGATGCAAATGTAGATATTTGCAGACTTGGTTGCACCCTCAACCCTGCCTCTCTCAATGAGAGACCATTATGCGATTCATCAGAAATTACAGCAAACAGCAGCTCAGAGTATTAAACAGTTCCATAGTTCTGCTGGGAGACTTCAACGAGACACCTGGAGAGGCGTGATTGGGAGGAACGGTCTCCCTGATCTAAACCCGAGTGATCGTTTGTTGTTAGACTCTGTGCTGGTCATGGTTTGTTTATATATTCTAGAAATGTCTCACCTGAACTGCATCAGATAACCCAATCCAGGCTTCGACATTTTTGCCAAACCTGCGCGAATCAGCCTCCTAACCAAGTCGTTTTCCCCTGGGTTGTGGATTGAGGCCAAGTTTCCTCCATGATTAATGCAGTCGTTCTGATGGGGGAGACAGAAAACAAATCATTACCTGAAACCTAAGCAAACTGGTACTTAAAAAGGCAGACTATGCAATATTTTAATGATTTTTTTTATTATATAGTCACACCAAAATAATCCCTCCCAATGATCACCTATTCTTCCCCACTATGTCCTTAATGCCTGAGGGTTTTCTGAAAAAAAAATACTACGAATTGTCAACGTCTACCAAAACCTTAATATCTAAGCCTGTATAGCACATAGAAACATTAAATAAAATACATTTAAAAAGTAAGGTTAACAGGTTTTATTTAAACATGCTCCCTTAGCGCTTACAAACCAACACATTTTTCTAAAAATCATCAATTAGATGGGGGAGAAAAAAAAGAATAAATAATATAAAATATTTAAAAATAATGTGCTAAATGAGGTTATAATCATGCTTCCTTTAAGCATGGATAGTAGTGACTGAGTGTGCAGTGGAGGGATAAAGATAGACAGATATAGGAAGGAGAAGATAGCTTTATTTTATCATTTAGTTCAGTTATCACTTGCACCATAAATCCGACTTCCCAGTACAACTGGAACACAGACTGACTCCCGCTGTCGGGAGCCGATCAGCTGGTCCAAACGGCTGTATACCACGGAGATGAAAACGAAACTGAACCATCGCCTGGCTGGGCTGAATTTGAGTTGGAGCAGCAAAATATAGCCTAAATTCATAAATATTGTTAATAAATAGATGCAATGTGTTGTGTGATTTTCGTCAGTAGCCCATAGTAGACCTAGATTCTACGCTCCGAACGTGACTAACTGTTCTGTAATACACTATCGCCGACACAGCCGGCTTATTTTTTTTTATTTTTATTTTTTTTATTGACGTGATTTTCGGCAAATCTGATTTTAAGTTTGGTTTACATCTAGTTATAATACTTCATTTCATAACTGCTGCACATGTAAATTAGCCATAACTCAAATAAACTTTTGTAGTTTATTGCATTTTTTTACTTTTTTTCTTCCATTTGATTTTATTGCGCTTTATTTTGAGCCCAGAAATACGCTACATGTCACGAAAATATTTCACTGCGCATCCTGTATGAGTATGTGACGAATAAAACCCTTGAATCTTGAAAAGCTCCTCTCTTGAAACCTCTCCACCTCCTTGACTGGGGATAGCTTTGGTAAATGGACTTGTATAGCGCTATATCTCCGTTTGTCACAGACTCAAAGCGCTTTACATTGTTTTTTGTACACATTCACCCAGTCACACACACATTCATACACCGATAGCAGCATCTACCACGCAGGGTAGGCTTAGCACTAGGGTGCTAAGCTAACTAAGCTAACTATTGGGAGCAATTTGGGGTTCAGTGTCTTGCCCAGGGACACTTCGACATGTGGCGGGGAGACGGGGGATCGAACCTCCGACCCTGCACACCAGAGGCGAGCTCCCTACCCACTTCGCCACAGCCGCCCCTCAGGCTTTGGTTAGCTAAGTGGCTAACCCACTGATATGTACTGTATGTCTAACTGGAAAGAGTCCTCCCTCCCTCCTCCGAGTGTCGGTGAAAGGCTAATAAAGACGTACCTCTGCATCGGCCATGGTCTTTTGATTGATGCGAGCCATGAAACAGCGATTGCCCAGACGAGTCCAACCAGAAGGACAGCCTGTGTTAGAAGAGAGGAAACAAAGGGGTGTAGGTAGGCCTACATTAGATTGCATATCATTTAGCAGATGCTTTTATCCAAAGCAACTTACAACTGGGGAAAACACTCATACACACATTCATACAGCCAGCTACCCAGAGGACATAATGTTGGCTTTGGTGGCTAAACACATGTAAACTCAGTTACAAACCTTTTTCAAATTAAACAGGGTTTTACTCACTTTAACGAGATAACCATTGACGTTTAGCCAGAGGACATTTAGTTTAGCCACTTTATTTTACTACTATCGTTACTACAGCTCTTGTGTTACGAGCACCATCCTGTGGTGGTCAGAGGCTATTGCACGGCAGGATATTTTAGGCTTTATAAATCCCTTATCAACACAGTTTAATCAGCGGCGACGCATTAAAGTGGACAGAATGTAACAGTTCCATCTAGATGTCCATACATCAGGGGTTAATCCACACCTATGGAATGTTCTCCAGCCAATCAGAATAGCGTATTCACACAGACTATGGTATACAATGTTATAATGTTGTCTGTGTGAACTTCTGCCATTACATGTAATTGAACAAAGAACATGTAGAGATAAGTCAAGTTACCAACCTCTTGCGCGGGGCTCGATGCTGGCGGACCACTGTGAATAGAACACATTCATTTCATCAGCCTGGAAATGTCACTTTATGGTTTCTCATTTTAGCATCTGTAATCTAGATAATAATCTTACAATTTTTCTTCCCCCTCAAAGCCTTTGCGTGCAACATCTAAAGGTCAACCAGACAGGCGGTCTAATGCTTTGTATGTTTGTCTGGGGCCTTTAATGTGTCTACAACCCAAATGCTTCACACAGGGCTCAAAATTAACACCTCCACTCACCAAATGCAGGTACATTTAGTCTTAGGCGAGTAAGTTATTGAGACCACCCGGCACGTCGCTGGTGAGAGCCGCAGAAGATCTACTCCCAAAACATTTAATTTAGACTAAGTTGAACACACTTATTTCTTATGTTCCATGTTTAATAGTTTGGTTTTCAATAATAGAAAGAAAACTGGTATCGGCAGGTTTGACTCTGTATAAATTGCAATTCAATTTTCATTTAACTTTTATTTATACTCGAGTATATGCCAATGTGAGATGGTAAAAAAGATTGGTGCAGCCTATTAATTATTACTTCGCACCAGGATATAATATTGATTGAGAATCTCACATGAGACCAAGATGACATGCTAAAAGATAATGAGAGCAAAATGCAATATAAAAGTAAAATTTAATTTCTGGCTGGCTGGTAAATGGTTGGTAAGGCAAAAAGTTATTTTTGAGCCCCGGCTTCACATATACTGTAAATTTGACTTAAACTTATAGTATAAATAAACAAAATGTCAGATTTTTTTTTTTTTTTTTTTTTTAATCGCTTTAAAGACAAGGTTGCAAAAACCTAAATAAAAGTCAAAAAAAACAAAAAACTTGCAAAAGAAAACGGCTAAACGTCACAAAAACAGTTTGTGAGTTGAGTTTGCATTTTTGGATTTATCAAAACAATCTGCACTTACAGTTCCTGAAATCAACAGCCCACCGGTCAGACAGAGGAGGAACACCAAGTGGAAAGGTAGAGCCATCTGTAGAAAAACATTTAACAGGGAAAAATAGTTTAAATGTGTGGTCAAGAGCATCAAGAAAAGTTGTGTTTTCCCCTAACTGTAACATCGGGGTTCAACAGGTTAACTACTAGGACCACGGACATTTTCAACAAATGAACACTATTTGAATCTATTTGTGCATGTCTTTAAAGGCACACTATACAACATTTTAATGAAAAATTGTTTTTGCTTTGCATTTGTTTGACTCGACATCATTGTAAATTAGGGTCACACCTCAACTGATCTTTTGAGTATAAATAAAGGTTGAATGAAAAAAAAAATTAATATATATTTATAAAAACTATAAAGTTTATAATTTTATACTACTACTGTTATTTATTGAATACATTTTACATAACGTCCCAACTTTTTCTGAATTGGGGTTGTACTTATTAATAATTGACCAATGATTTGTTAATGAGCATTTCATGATTTACTAAAAGCTTTATAGATGTCTTACAACACATATGTAATATGTTAACAAAACACTTATTAAACATCTACAAATATATATTACTGTTTAGCCTTTTGGTTCATCACTTATGAATGACTTATAAGTGAACATTACCATAGTGTAAACAGCTTTTTATAATACAAAATAATTTGAAGACAAACAAAAATACATAAAAACATCTTAAATGAGTAATCGACTTACAATTGATTTTCTGTTGATCGACATATTGAATGTAAAGTGAATTACCTTTGCAGTGGTGCTGAAGCCTGATGCAGAGAGAGTGAATAGCAGGCAGGTGTGTGTCTGGTGAAGGAATACTCACCTGTATATATACAGTGCTGAGCTCACACCTGGAATGTTTAGATGAAACAGAAACAGACCAATGAAAATGCTTTAGCAAAGAGGTATGAAGGAGGGCGGGGAGTCTCCATGGCAACAGCCACTTTGCCCGATCGACACCCCCCCCCCCCCCCTCACCCCCACCAATGGCGGTCTGACGAGTACCAACCATACCTGTTTTAGTGTGCTAGTTAGACCTGTTTTAGTGTATTTGTTTTGACCTGTTTGGGTGTGCTAGTTAGACCTGTTTTAATGTGTGTTGACCTGTTTTAATGTGTGTTGACCTGTTTTAATGTGTGTTTCGCAATCGCGTGTCACCAGAGACGCATTGTCCTCACCTAGAATGACAAAAAACTTGAGGAAGTTTTAAAACCAAAAAATAAAACATACAAAGTCAATGACACCATTGATTAAAAACTGGAAATACAGGGAAACACAGGGCAGTGACTCCACATTTAACTGATCATGGAAATGTACTGAGTGGGATCTGTGTTCACTGTTTAGAACCAATGAACCCGTGTTAACACATTTGTAAAAGAAGAACTATGCTGTGATGATACTACACATATATAACTGATGAATGGCTTACATTTTTAAATAGGGGAATGCAGAAAGATTTGTAAAATACAACCCCAATTCCGAAAAAGTTGGGACTTCGAAGCATCTCCTTCGTTCCACAGGTCCGCTACTGTATAGTTGCGCGTCTCGCCTTTTTCCTTCCGCTTGCACTTTACGATTTCGCCGGCTGTTGTTTCTAAATTGTGAATTTCCTGGTTCGTCGCTGTCTGACTATTGCTGCATAGTCCGCCGTTGAAAGAAATACAGTGAGAGTGCATGGCTTGCAGCTGTTCAATGAGGATATTTTTTCCGATTCAAATCATTGTAACATTTAAAATGAACAGACCTATGTGGCGCTATTGTAGGTTAATAGTGAACGAATGTGTGGGAAACCCTGCAGTATCTTGGTTTCATGTTAAATCAGTGTCACTTGTCATTAATTGTATATAAAAACTCTTTACTTTAATACAGCGACACGATATGGATATCTCCCACAGTGTTTCTATCATAAATTCACTCTTAGCTCTCATTCCCTCTCAGCCAATCACTGTGGGCATAGAAGGTATGGACATGACATCATCCATAGCAACAGGGTCAACGCCGCCCTCTAGTCTTAGCTTAGGAGTCCCTCCCATTCCTTAGTAAAAGTTGGTCTTATCAGCTTTGTGAATAGGTTTTAAGAAATGACTCCTTACTAAGAACTTTTAGTGCTCCTTAGGAGTACTCTTAGCGCTAAGATAAAATGTTTTGTGAATACGGCCCATGATCAGTAACAGAGGCACGTCACTAGCCCCTTTTACACAGAGATTGCTGTGAGGAAACGGAAGGTTCTCCGTGAGAATGGTGACTGATTCCCTCACTGCAATCTGGTGTGTGGCACTGATTGGCTGATTGGACCCAGGTGTGAGGAGATGATATATGCCCTGAGATCCCAGTGCTCTGTGCTGCTCATTATCTCACCTTAAGAGGTAGTGAGAGGTTGTCTCTGAGTGCTCTCTGTGTTAAGTGTTTCTAGTCTTCTGTTTTACTTGTGTGTTTCCGTTCAGCTGCTTGGCAGCGGTGGTTTAGTTTGTGCTTTAGTTTTTCTATATTAAAAGGTAGCCTGTGTGGCCCTTTCTAGCCTTGTGCTTTTTGTTTTCTCCCCCTCCCCTTCTTCGCGTTAGCGATTTAGTGGTTATTCCTCCGGGGATAACTTTAAGACACCCTTTGGTCCGCACCTGTGTCCCAAACCCCCCCCCCCAGTCCTCACAGAATGAGCAGCCCAATGCAGGGCACAGCGGACCCCACTAGTGCTGACAGTTTAGAGGTCCCTAGGCAGGCAATTTCTGCTCAAGGAGCCATGTTGGGCTCGCACGACCAAACCCTACGTGCCATTGTAGAGCAACAGGCCTCGCAGGACTGCATGCTTCGGGAGATACTGGCCCGTTTACAGCCACCTGGGCCAACCCCTACCCAAGCACAAGCACCTCCAGTTCCACCCCATGACCCTTTTGTAGTCCAGGAGACCAAGCTGGCAACCCCAGCCCGCTATGACGGGCATCCAGGGAGGTGTAAGGGATTTATAACCCAATGCTGTTTAGTGTTTGAGTTACGACCCTCTATGTTTAGCACCGACCGAGCCCGGGTCGCATATATAATATCCCTTCTTTCGGAAAAGGCCCTTTCATGGGCTACAGCCTTATGGGACAGGCAGACTCCAGTCTGCGCTGACGCACCCCTCTTCATGGCGGAGATGAGGCGTGTGTTCGACCACGATGTTAGTGGCCACGGAGCAGCCAAACGCCTCCTTAGGTTACGTCAGGGCTCTGCAAGCGTTGCAGAGTTTTCAATTAAATTCCAGACTTTAGCTACGCAATCAGGTTGGAACAGGGAGGCTCTAGTGACCATCAGGTTGGAACAGGGAGGCTCTGGTGACAATCAGGTTGGAACAGGGAGGCTCTAGTGACCACTTTTAGTCATGCCTTGTCTGAGAAAGTTCAGGATGAGCTCGCTTCCCGTGAGGTTCCAGATTCACTTGAGGATTTAATCTCATTGGCTATTAGAATTGACAACAGAATTTGTGAGCACAATAGAGAGAGAAAACAAGCGTACACCCACCAGATGTCTGAGGAGTTTAGTATCCCTTGTGAAAGACCTACCCTGCCTGAGGGGTCCCTGCCTGAAGGGTCCCTTAACAATGATGATCAGGAACCCATGCAAATAGGACACACACGGCTTACTTCCGTGGAAAGACGGAGGCGTATGAGCAGTGGCGTGTGTCTATACTGTGGGAGTGGGGGTCACTTCATTCGCCAGTGCCCCTCAACGCCGAAACACAATAAGCAGGGAATCAGGGTAGGCATGTCAGACCTTGGGGAGGTCTTGCAGAGTCTTAATAATTCCCCTCCCGTGGTCAGTAGTTGCACCCCTTTGTCCTTTGAGTTATTTTGGGATGGACACTGGCGCACCTTCTCGGCATTTGTTGATTCAGGAGCAGCAGGTAGTTTTATGGACTCAACCTTGGCCCGAAAGCTCAATTTACCCATTTATGATCTTCCTTGTCCACTCGCAATTAATGCAGTGGATGGGCAACCATTGGGTAGGGGTAGGGTTGAGAAGGTCACCTGCCCGATTTTCATTCGCATTGGCAATCACACGGAAGAGATTACGTTTTTTCTTATTGATACACCTCAGTTACCCCTCATTCTGGGACACCCATGGCTCAAGGAACACAACCCTCACATCAATTGGAGGACTGGGAGGGTGATGAGCTGGGGTCCAAACTGTGCATCCCACATGATGGAATCAGACTCTGTTCAACGCCAACCTGTTGGATGTGAGCCTCCTCCTGCCACAAGTGCCTCTGTCTCAGAATCTCACAGTTCAGTAGGCCTTCCCTGTGCTACCCCCAGTGACCGCCTGACTCTTGGGGTTATTGAGACCTTGACTCCCTCTGATTCTTCACCCTCTGTGTCTCTTCTTGCAAATGGGGTCCCTGCAGAGTACGCTCAACTTAGTGAAGTCATTAGTAAACACAAGGGCCGTCCACGTTCGAAAAATCAGAGGCTAAATGCCTTATCTCTACGATTCCAGTGTTCAGATAGTGACAGTTCTCCAGAGCCCATTGTGCCCCTTACCCGCATCCGTGCCCCACTGACTGGGGAGATTGACACAGTGGCTGTGTCTTGATTCAGAGACCACGCACTTGGTAGGACGCAGTCTCACGGTCTATGAAGGCTATAGCCTATGAAGGCCGATTTTAAGGCCGGTTTTAAGGCCAACGAGCCTTGTTAAACGGGACGGTCTCCGCAGGTCTCGGTTTACGAGCATTTCCGGTTTACGTAACAAGCCGTTACCTTGCGTGACGACTCGCCGCTCCTGTGCTGCCTAGCAACCCTGATTGCTGCCAACGGAGACAGCCCTGTCAACGGAGGAAAAAAGAAAAAGAAGTTGCCTACCAGACGAAAAGAAAAAAAAGTACAAGAAAAAAAGAAAGGAAGATAAAAGTTAAGAAGATGGAGCAACACGTTGCTGTTTTGTTATTTTTTATTTTATTTTATGCCATCTCTGAAAAAAACGCAATGAATCATGGGATATGTTAGGCTGCGAAGGATACATCTGATGCAGCCTTCAAAACTGCTTCAAAACCGTGAAAAGAAGGCTGCATTTCACGACCGCATATGAGGAGCCTTGCGAGGAGCCTTGCAAATGGGACAGCCTTTGCGCGCCGCTATGACGCAATCGGTCTTCAAATGCAGCCTACGAGGCCGGTTCCAAGACCGCAACCCCTGAATCAAGACATAGCCTGTGGTTCAGGGGGCTCAACAGCAGGAGCCTGACCCAGGAGGGGGGCCCCAAGGCTGTCGGTATGTTCCGGCACGAGTGCGATCACAAGTGCTTGAGTGGGGCCACTCCACACACCTCACAAATCACCCTGGTGTTCGTCGCACTATTGGCTTGCTCAAACGGAGATTCTGGTGGCCCCGGATGGGGAGAGATGTGAGCGAGTTTGTGGCAGCTTGCAAAATTTGCGCCCGAAACAAGACGTCACAACAGCATTGCCGCCCAGCCCCAAACTATCGGGTGGGTCAGAGGGTGTGGCTCTCCACAAGGGATCTCCCACTGCGGGTAGAGTCTCGCCAATTGCCGCCACGTTTCATTGGTCCCTTCAGGATCATTCGAAGGATAAACCCTGTCAATGTTCGCCTCTTGCTTCCCCGGTCCATGAGGATTCACCCCGTGTTTCATGTTTCCCGCCTCCAGCCAGTCTGTTCCGATCCATTAGCCCCTCCAGGGAGGCCTCCACCCGGGGTGGGTGGGGGGTCCTGTTGGAACGTCAGGTGCCGTTCCTTAGAGGGGTGGTCCTGTGAGGAAACGGAGGGTTCTCCGTGAGAATGGTGACTGATTCCCTCACTGCAATCTGGTGTGTGGCACTGATTGGCTGATTGGACCCAGGTGTGAGGAGATGATATATGCCCTGAGATCCCAGTGCTCTGTGCTGCTCATTATCTCACCTTAAGAGGTAGTGAGAGGTTGTTTCAAAGTGCTCTCTGTGTTAAGTGTTTCTAGTCTTCTGTTTTACTTGTGTGTTTCCGTTCAGCTGCTTGGCAGCGGTGGTTTAGTTTGTGCTTTAGTTTTTCTATATTAAAAGGTAGCCTGCTTGGCCCTTTCTAGCCTTGTGCTTTTTGTTTTCTCCCCGTCCCCTTCTTCGCGTTAGCGATTTAGTGGTTATCCCTCCGGGGATAACTTTAAGACACCCTTTGGTCCGCACCTGTGTCCAAAACCCCCCCGCCCCCCAGTCCTCACAAAATGAGACTCCAATAGATACACATGCATTATATCAATTCAATTCAATTCAAATTCAAAGAACTTTATTCTTCCGTTAGGAACTTCATATGTGGAGGAGCATCAGGGTACAACAGTACATACAATATGCGCGCACGCACGCACACACACACACACACACACACACACACACACACACACACACAACACACAACAACAGTATCAGCTCAACATATGGCAGATAAAAACAATCTTAGCTTAGCCTAGTGAATAAATAGTACATAAATAGTACCGCCATAGAGGAGGAGTAATAAATACGTTTAAAAATGAAGTTAAAAAATAGTCCATGTGTTGAAAAATAAATAAATAAATAAATAGATAGAGGAGACAGGGGTTTAGCCATTCAAAAGTCTGATGGATGCCGGGACGAAGCTTGACAGGGCTCGGTTTGTTCTTACTGTAGGGGCTCTGTATCTGCGGCCTGAGGGTAAGAGGCAATACTGGCTGTGTAGAGTGTGTGTGATATCCAAGGTGATTAGTGTTGCTTTTTGCTTAGTCCTTTTGTTGTAAATGCTGATGAGTGATTCCTGCTGTCCAATTATTTTGCTGCTCAGTTTGATGATTCTGTTGAGTGGGTTCCTATGGATGTTGGACAGTGCTCCAAACCAGGAAGTGATGTTAAAGGTGATTATGGATTCAATGAAGCATCTGTAGAATGCTGTCAGAACGGATTGATGGACGGGGAGTTTGCGGAGTTTCCGAAGGAAAAAGAGACGCTGCTGGCATTTGGAGTGGATGGTATCAGTATTTGTTTTGAAGTTTAGTTTGTGGTCGATTATTGTCCCAAGGTACCTGTATGTGTCTAAACCCTCTCTATCGTCTGGTTTGTTGACAGTCAGAAGTGGGTGAAGGTGGAGGGGGCCTTACGGAAGTCTATTATCAGTTCTTTTGTTTTGGTGATGTTGAGATCTAAGGCAGTTCCGCTTGCACCAGTACTGAAAAGTGTCCAGTTCAGACTGTAACTGATCAGATGAATTGGTGGAGTCCATGATGACAGGTGTCGTCAGAATACTTGATGTATGTAATGTTTGGGTTTGTGCTTCTGCAGTTGTTGGTGTAGAGTGTGAAGAGAACTGGTGAGAGGACAGAGCCCTGTGGAGCACCTGTGGAGGTCTTTCTGGATGAGCTGAGGTGGCCATTAACTCTCACTCTCTGGTGTCTGCCTGTCAGGAATGAGAGCACCCAGAGTATGAGGTGGGGATTGACATCCATCTGGGTGAGCTGTTGTCCCATTAGATGGGGTTGCACCGTATTAAAGGCACTTGAAAAGTCTACAAACACCAGCCGTAGAAATGACTTGGGCTTCTCAAGGTGGGTGTAAGCTCCGTGTAGCAGTGTTAGTGTCAGTGTGGTTAAATTGACGTGTTGTAGTAGTATGTAACAATATGACACATCAAAGAAAAACATTTACAGAGGAGAAGAAAAAAATGCATTGATCCTACAACACGCAGACGGGGTTAGATTAAATGATGGTGAATATCTACTTGGTGTGAGTGACAGGAGAGATGATCAGAGGGGCAGAGTTTTTACCACCAGCATTAGGACAGGGACTGAAGAATGGGTAGAGTTTCTCAGTGAAGGAGCAGCCGGTAAAGGAGTAGATAAGAGCTGCAGTATCCACATCATAGAAGGAGACCAGACCCTCCTCATAATCCACAAACACCCCCACCTTCTGAGGAGGAGACTTCAGAGAGAGACGGACTGCAGGGCCAGCACGAGCTGAGTACTCATTGTCATTCCTCAAACATATCCTCCAGTAACCATTCTGAGGGCTCACTAGGGCTATTCCCTTCCTGTTGATCGACTCTCTGACCACTCCTAAGTCCCAGACAGTCTTCCCTTCAACCTGAACCTCGTAATAAAATCTTCCTGAAGAGAAACTCTGCTTTGATAAAACACTGGGACTACAATGTAATCTCTCTGGATTGTCTGGGAGATTCTTCCTTACATCTCCATGTTTAACTTGTTTTCCATCATCAGACAGGATGAGTTTGGGATATGCTGTATCAGGATCGAGTGTCACATCCACTCCAAACTGCTGGACCCACTTCAACTGAAACAGCTTCATCTGTTGAGTTAGTTTCTCCTCCAGCTGATTCACAGATCTCACCACAGTCCCCTCATATGAAGGTGGACGGACGCTGATCTCTGTCCAGTCCTTGGTGAGTGGAGCAGTGTTTATGGACTGGATGTTTTGGAGAAACTGGATGTGGTCTTCAGACTGTGAGAGCTGCTCCACCTCAGTGCTTCTCTTCTCCAGCTCAGAGATTTCCTGTTCCAGCTCTTTGATGAAGCCTTCAGCCTGTTTCTCTGTCTCTCTCCGCTTCTCTTTGACGGTGTGGATGAGCTCGGCCTGGCTTCTCTCCACAGACTCCTTCAGAGCGGTGAAGACCTGAACACCATCTGCTATCTCTCTGTCTGAACCTTCCTTACTGAGCTCCACTGAGCGTCTCATCTCCTGAATCTTCATTTGTCTCTTCTGGATCATCTGCTGAACTTCTGCCTCTGTCTTCCCCAGCTTGGCCTTCTGTTCTTCATATTCTTCTTTTATTGGAACAACATCATGTGTCTTGTGGTCTGAATAGGTGCAGAGCATGCAGATGAGTGTCTGGTCTGTCTGACAGAACAGCTCCAGAGGTTTATCGTGCTTCACACACATCCTGCCTTCCAGGTTCTCCACAGGGTCGATCAGCTGATGTCTCTTCAGACGTGAAGCCGTCAGATGAGGCTCCAGGTGAGTTTCACAGTAGGAGCCAGACACACCAGGCAGGACTTCAGGGCCTTCAGTTTGGTTCCAGTGCAGACGTCACAGGGAACTTCTCCTGGTTCTGCAGCTTGTTGCTCTGAGCTGCTGCTGGCTTCCTGTTGAGCTGACGCTCTGAACTGAGCAGCCATCTCAGAGATGAAGGTGTTGACCAGCAGCTCAGGTCTTTTGTAGAAAACCTTTTTGCAGTTGGGGCAGCGACGGGGGGCATTTCTTTTCCAGTGTTCCCTGATGCAGGCTTTACAGAAGATGTGTCCACATGGGACGGTGACTGGATCAGTGAACACATCCAGACAGATGGAGCACAGGAACTGATCTTCAATCAGCAGACAGCTGGCAGCAGACATGGCTACAATCTGAGGGGAAAAGGTGAGAAAACCAAATTGTTATTAAATCCATTTTATTATTTGGTCAATAAAATCAAACTATAATCAGTCAATTACAACCCAAGAAAGAACAAGGAAACAGAGTAGTTCCCAGAGGAAGTCTGAGGTCCCCATCTGGAGCCAGGTCCAGAGGGAGGGCCCATCTGGTGGGGCTTAGAACCGTACGCCTGTGCCTTTGCAATGAACAGCAGCCCAGTCCCATATCGCACAACCACCTCTGTATAGTACAAGTATTAGGACCAGAGGGAAGAAAAAAAATTATAGGAAATTAGAGGATTAGGGTGGTCCTGTAGAAATTTTAGGTGGGCACACTGGGCAGAGAGACCGAAGATGCGAGCGCGCGCAGAGCGCACAAGCCAAATTTTTTTGCCCTTGTAAGATCTCTGCGTCTGCTTTTTGGCACATTTATTGTGAATTGTGTAAAACACAATATGCAAATAAACTTTGAGTGTTGCTGTGTGGGAGATTTGATTCCTGCATGTTTTTTTTCCCCAAATGTTTATGAATAACATATAATATACATTATATACAACATAATGTATCTTTTTTTTTAATCGCAGTATTAGCTGTAGGCAGCCTGAGCTGATTGAAGAGAAAGCTTTGGGACTGGTCAACCTGGATGGTGGTAGTCCAGAGCTATATACTATACACACTATATAGATACTGTATATAGGCTGTGTCTTGATTCAGGGGTTACAGCCTACGTAGGCTGCATTTGAAGACCGATTGCGTCATAGCGGCGAGCAAAGGCTTGTTCCATTCGCAAGGCTCCTTGCAAGGCTCCTCATATGCAGCCGTGAAATGCAGCCTTCGTTTCACGGTTTTGAAGGCTGCATCAGATGTATCCTTCGTGGCCCAACATATCCCAAGATTCATTGCGGTTTTTTCAGAGATTGCATAAAATAAAATAAAAAATAACAAAACAGCAATGTGTTGCTCCATCTTCTTAACTTTTATCTTCCTTTCTTTTTTTCTTGTACTTTTTTTTCTTTTCGTCTGGTAGGCAACTTCTTTTTCTTTTTTCCTCCATTGACAGGGCTGTCTCCGTTGGCAGCAATCAGGGTTGCTAGGCAGCACAGGAGCGGCGAGTCGTCACGCAAGGTAACGGCTTGTTACGTGAACCGGAAATGCTCGTAAACGGAGACCTGCGGAGACCGTCTCATTTAACAACGCTCGTTGGCCTTGGAATCGGCCTTAAAATCGGCCTTCATAGGCTATAGCCTTCATAGACCGCGAGACCGCGTCCTACCAAGTGCGTGGTCTCTGAATCAAGATACCTGTCTATATATGGTTGTCGATGCCAAACTGTGTCTCCTCCTCAATATGTTCCCCAAGCAGAAAAACATCCTCCGTTTCAATCTCCTCCCGGACGAAGTGTGTGACTCGGACGTCTGGTTACTTATGGCCGTGTCTGAACTGCCATACTAGCGTCCTACATCCTACATACTCACCATCTATATACTGCATACTCTCTACTCAAAGATCGATTGTGTATGCGAGCTGCGTCTAAAACGTTCTCAGTTGAAGTATACTCAAGCAATGAAGAATTTCTTCTTCTTCTTATAAGATTCAGGCAGTTTAGACACTGTTAAGCTTATAACCGCCCTCTACAGGTTAGATATTGAACTAGATTTTTACAGTCCTGTGTTCATCATCTGTGTTTTAGACCTCTTGTTTTATAATAATGATGTTTTGAGGCGGAGGATCCCTCCGACGCTCTCTGTCCGGCTCATCAGCACCCAGCTGTCTGTGAGTTGAGCTGGACGAGCCGCGGTGTGTGGAACAGCGATCTGTTCTGATCTCTCTCCACTATCAGACTCACAACACTCATTTCACTTAGTGACTCTAATGTTGTTAGGTATTTATCTTCATCTCTTATCTATTGTAAGAGTGTATGAATGACTGCACGTACAGTTGTCAGATCGCGGAACCCCAAACAATGTTGTTGCCTAGCAACTTGCTCGAAAATATTTCATTTTCCTGGGCGGGTAGAATTGACCCAGTGCATTGTGGGGCGGTTGAGTAGGAAAAGTATACGATCGATTCATACCCAAAATCTTCCCGGAAGTTAGTACTCATCCGGGAATTTCTCACATACCCAAACTCGCATACCCAACCGTCACATACTCAAATTGAAGTCAAAATGAGTATGAGTAGGACGTTAGTATGGCAGTTCAGACACGGCCTAATATCATATCAGAATCTTCTATGACTGTTAAGCCCACTATGAATATTAAAACACGTCGAAACGTGTGCCCTGTATCTTAGCTAGATGTATGATCTTTGCAGCAAAGAAAACCGCGTGAAAATCAGTTTGGTATTTAATGAGATATGATTAATTACATGCGCTGACAGTTCATTGCACCTGCCAAACAGACTACACTGAGTGGAACGTGTGACCGTTCCAAGATGGCGCCCGCATTTCTCGTCAGCGCCAATAGGCAGTAGCGGCCATGTCTATGGCTGTGTTCGGACTGCCATACTAGCGTCCTACATCCTACATACTCACCATCTATATACTGCAT
Organism: Ammodytes dubius; assembly: GCA_026122265.1. Lineage (NCBI taxonomy): Eukaryota > Metazoa > Chordata > Actinopteri > Uranoscopiformes > Ammodytidae > Ammodytes > Ammodytes dubius. Next base: position 207,452 of record CM047513.1, on the reverse strand, counting down.
ACTGTCTACTCAAAGATCGATTGTGTATGCGAGGTGCGTCGAAACGTTTTCAGTTGAAGTATACTCAAGCCATGAAGAATTTCTTCTTCTTCTTATAAGATTCAGGCAGTTTAGACACTGTTAAGCTTATAACCGCCCTCTACAGGTTAGATATTGAACTCGATTTGTACAGTCCTGTGTTCATCATCTGTGTTTTAGACCTCTTGTTTTATAATTATGTTTTTTTGAGGCGGAGGATCCCTCCGACGCTCTCTGTCCGGCTCATCAGACAGACACTCAGCTGTCTGTGAGTTGAGCTGGACGAGCCGCGGTGTGTGGAACAGCAATCTGTTCTGATCTCTCTCCACTTTTCATTATTTCACTTAGTAACTCTAATGTTGTAAGGTATTTATCTTCATCTCTTATCTATTGTAAGAGTTTATGAATGACTGCACGTACAGTTGTCAGATCGCGGAACCCCAAACAATGTTGTTGCCTAGCAACTTGCTCGAAAATATTTCATTTTCCTGTGCGGGTAGAATTGACCCAATGCATTGTGGGGCGGTTGAGTAGGAAAAGTATACAATCGGTTCATACCCAAAATCTTCCCGGAAGTTAGTACTCATCCGGGAATTTCTCGTATACCCAACCGTCACATACTCAAATTGAAGTCAAAATGAGTATGAGTAGGACGTTAGTATGGCAGTCCGAACACAGCCCCAGCTTTCAACCATGCTTTCAACAAGTGTTGAAAGAGCCACGTCCGGTTCCCTTCCGGCAACAACCCATGGTGTAGCCTATCACGCGCAGGCACACAAGCACAGAACGAGATGTCCGATATGCGATCCCTGTATACATGCAGAGAGAATGCCGACAATGAACGAGTTATCTAGGTGTTCTTATCCGACTTCTCTTGTCCGTTATTGTGCCGATTTGTGTCCGAAGTAGATCGGATAAAGGTGTTTACATGCAGTTTAAAAGTCCTGTTGAAGTCTTATTCGTTTAGTTACCTGATTATGAGTCTGCATGGAAACGCACTGAGTGAGAGTGACTCAACTCGTGACTTGCTGCTCTGTTGTTATTCAGACAAACTTTCACTTTAACTTCCAAATGTCGTTGCGTCTCACCTCTTTCAGTGTTGCTCCACCTCTCAGTGCAGGGACTGAGATTTGATTCCCTTTTTAGGAAATAACTCGAAGTAGATTTGTGTTACGCGCTCCCACCTTTCTGCTCCTCCCTCCTCTCCTTCCCTCTGCCTCTTCCACTCTCTCTCAGGTGTTCTGGGGCCTGATTGGGGGCAGTGCTCTGCCAGAGCTGAAAGGCGTGGCCTGGGCGGCTGGCTCGGTCTCTCACTCAGCGCGAACTGCTCCCAGCTGCGGACCTGCGTGTTGCTGCTCTTGCTTTGTCTTGTGATTTAGTTAATGGAGGGCTGTTAGGTGTGTTCTTTTACTTTGATCGTAGTTTTAGACCTAGGCCGGGGTATAGTTTAGCTGGAGGAAGACCTGGGCAATAATGCAGTCCAGCTGTGGCTGTCCCAGGCTTCCTCCCGTTTACCCTTTTTCTTTTACAGCCCTCCGGTTGAGTTGTGGGATTGTTTTAATAAATACCTTATGGTTTAAACGTTGATTCATGGTTTCGTCTGGTTTATTTCATGTTACTGGCCGGTTAACGAGCCTGGTATGGCCGGCCGTAACAATTTGGAACAAGATGGGTTTTGCTTTTTTATTTATTTTTTTAAATGTTTCCGATCTTTTGTAAGCCTAGATCACCCACCAACCCAAGCCCCATCAATTTAACATTTTCCTTTTGTTTGTTTTACGGTTGTGCTCCTATGTAAGGGCTTTGAGTGCGAGAAAAGTGCTATAGAAATTAAATGTTATTATTATTTTTATTATATAATCAAGTACAATCATTTTCAATAAGTAATCTAACCAAAGAGACCTAGTGAAGATATTAAAGGGACATACTGTAGCCTATCTGTGGACTAATTATTACAAAACTCTCTTTACAGTCCTTCTACAATCTCACAAAACACTCCAATGTTCAGCTTACTGCAATATTTTCTTTATAATATATCAAATGTATTTTTTTCACTGATTACGTTACAGGGGAAAAAGCTAAAATAAAAATAAAATAAAAAAATATTTATTTTTATTTTTTTAAATTGGACCCAAGTCGTATCCTCTGTGATTTTGAGGTTTAGAAAAGTCGGAATACTTATTTCAAAGAACCCTTTATTACAATTAGAATTAGAAAAAGAAAAGGTGGCCTTAATTTTTTCATTCCAAATCTTAAAAAAACAATAAAGATACAATGTCAGTTTACCTTGTCTGTGTGGAAAGCAACATCCTTTTAAATGGTTCTGTCTGGACCAACTGACTGACAATAGAATACTTTTTCAACATGACTTTGAATGTAAGTGGAGAGCTGAGTACACAGAGAACATTACCTTTGCTATGGAGGATGATACACTCAAACAGACCCATTTTAAACTTTAAAATGTTCTGATTATTAAACAGTCTAATAGGCAGGTAATGCAGTTGTTTGTCGGAATTAGAAAAACAACAATATATACATCGTTCACAACCAATACAAATTTACATTCGTTACATTAAAAAGGGGCAGTGTGTAATATGACATCATCAAGAAAGTTCTAGGTAACCCCACCCCTTTAAATAATAACAGAAGCTACAGTGGCCTTCAAGAACAAGAACAATTTTAAATTCTAAACAATGCACCTGAGGACATTCCAACTATGACACTTCCAACATGGCGGCGCACAGGCCTGGGCCCCATGTATGGAGAAATATGGACATATATGAGACCCTTTCTAAGGGGGAAAAAAAATAAAAAAAATCTTTTCAGCTATTATACACTAAATTAAATGTGCTCATGGATATTATAATTATTTTCTACCAAGTCTGCTATGAAAACTTTCCTAAAATTTTACACACTGCAGGTTTAAAGCATAAGTAAGCGGTTGGATAATTTTAGCTTGCTTCCTATCAGTGACTGCAGTTAGCAGCACCCTCCCTCGTCCCTATGTCACCACATTAAGGCACAGTGGTCTTCACTTGATAGATCCTGTAATCAAAGCAGCGACTTATCTTGGGCCACCATAGATTTGTAAGTACGATAAAAAAAACATTGAAACAAACATTGGGAATGATTTTGACCGGCTCTGCTACTATTCCCGGGTAAACATTCAGCTCTCTGTGCGTTCATGGGCATAGACCCGCCTCTTTGTAAAGTTCCCTCTCCTGATTGGATAAAGGGTTGAGGGATACCAGAAAATTGTGCTTTGTTTATTAGATTGTTAAACCAGACTCTTACATTAATAAATCCATTAAGATCGTCCAGTAATAATCTACCATTCATCTGAGTCTCTCTGAACCTACAGACTCACTGTTCACCATCTCACAGTCAAGACATCATGGGTCTGTTTATCTGCATTATTCTAACCCTACAGATAACTTTATCTAACTCATTGCACTGTTATCCTAGTTCAGTGCTTTCATTTGCGTATATAGTAATAATAATAATAATAATGGATAGGTTTTATATAGCGCTTTATTGCCTAGGCACTCAAAGACGCTTACATGGTTCCTGGTTCAATTCGTTCACACACAGTCATACCGGTGGTGGTAAACTACGAGAGTAGCCACAGCTGCATAGTGTTTGTTTACATTTCTTTTAATATTTAATGTTTATATTTAATGTTTATTTCGCTCTGAGGTTTCTTCCTTCACGTGATTCTCTGATGCATTTCAGGGTTCAAACTCTTTACATTTCAGAAATTCATGTCCAAGTGTTCCTCTAACAAAGGCTCTGTGTGTGTGTGTGTGTGGGGTGTGTGTTGTCTGTGTGTGAGTTAGAAAGAAAACACTAGAAGTTCATTTCATTTTACCATGACGTCAATATGACAAAGAAACCATCTTGAACCTTGTTGGTGTCTGTGTGTGTCCCTTGTGTGTGTGTGGTGTGTGTGTGTGTGTGAGAGTGAGTGAGTGAGTGAGTGAGTGAGTGAGTGTGAGTGAGTGAGTGAGTGAGTGAGTGAGTGAGTGGTGAGTGTGTGTGTGTGTGGTTGTGTGGTTATGTGTGTCGTGTGTTGTGTGTTTGATGTGTTGTGTGTGTGTGTGTTGTGTGTGTGTGTGTGTGATGTGAGTGTGTGTGGTGTGTGTGTGTGTGTGTGGGGTGTGTGTGTGTGTGTGTGTGTGTGTGTGTGTGTGTGTGTGTGCGATGTTCTAAACATGACAGATGACCATCTTGACAGAATAAAGAGTCTTGAAGCTTCTGGATTCATAGAAAATAATTTAATAACATTAAATGTTCAATAGAAACAGGCTCGTCCTCCAGGCGATAATACTTTGACAAAATCAAAAAGACATTTCCAACATGGCGGCGGCGTCTTCAGCGCTGCAGTGTCTCTGTGTCTCTTCATTCAAACAAAACTTTATCGAGGCTCCGCCAGCGTCAATAACCAATATTCAATGTTCAAAAATGTTCTTCTTTTGATCAGTTTTAACTCGAGTTAAAACTTAGAAATGGAACTAAAGTTTATTCTGGAGTCCAAACAAAAGCCTTGGAAGTCCACTGGTCGGCACGGTTCGGTTTGGGTTCGGTGCAGTAGATCTGGTTTCCATTACTGAGTGACACCGGTACTTGGGCTTATGCCACGCGCCGTTTTTTTTTTTGCAATAATAGGGCGAAAATTGTGTTGTTTTTTTTTTTCCGACCAACGCATTAATACAGTTGGGGAAAAGTAGTCGAAAATTAGTCGAAAATCGCGCGAAAATTCGTCAAAAAAACGACAAAAATCCTCAAATATGCTACACACGGCTGTTTACCTCTCTCACACGGTAACGATGATTCTGTCGACCAATCAACGGACAGCAGTGTGTAGCTCCACCCCCTTTTGGGATGGCTGGTAAAGTTATGCACTGGAGCTTTAAATTGAGCTTTAGTTTGGGACTATTTTCAGCGCGGCGGATGAATTTACATGTGGTGTTGTAGTGAGTCCCTTTAAGGAACATTTAGGCCCGGTTCACTTACTGTGGAACCCTTTATAATGTTAGACAGTGGAACCCTTTATTAATGTTTAGTACAGTGGAACAGTGCCAGACCGAACCGTGCCGCGCAGTGGAAACAGGGCTTGACGCAGTCCTTCCTCCAGGACACAGAATGAGGACAAATCATTTAAAACAGATTAAAAAGGTAACGAGGGAGAATGAGTCCAAATGAAAAGGTGACAGAAACAACATGGCAGCACATGGTACAACAGTTTCCTGCGATACTTACGTCTGTCATGTGACCCAGCAGACAGCAGGGGGGCGGAGTCTGTCTTACCTCGGCGTTTTCATGCCTACTCCTGATTGGACGGGTCAGTGTGTCAGTGTTTATGAGTGAAGACAGAGCGTGTCTGTCTGTCCGTCTGCCTGTCTGTCTGCCAGCCGGCGCAGCCTGTCTGTCTGTCTGAGAGAGAGAGGGGAGGGGGAAGAGGCCTCCCACAACAGGCGCTACGCAGGGAGGGAGGGGGGCACAAGAGAGACACGCACAGGGGGGGGGGGGGGACGAAGAGAGACACACACAGGGAGGGGGGGAGAGAGAGAGAGACACACACAGGGAGGGGGGGGGAGGGGGACGAGAGAGACACACACACAGGGAGAGGGGGGGGGGAGAAGAGCACACACACAACACACACAGGGAGGGGGGGGCACGAAGAGAGACACACACACACACACACACACAGAGGGAGAGAGACACACACACACACACACACACACACACACACACACACACACAGGGAGGGCACGAAGAAAGAGAAACACACACACACACACACACACACACAGGGAGGGGGGGGGCACGAAGAGAGACACCACGCAACACACACAACACAGACGAAGACCACACACACACAGGGAGAGAGGACACAAGAAACACACACACACACACACACAGAGGAGAGGGAGAGACACACACACAGAGGGAGAGAGAGAGACACAGCACCACACACACACACACAAGGAAGAAGACACCACACACAGAGAACACACACACACAGAGGAGAGAGAGAGAGCACACCAAAACACGCACACACACAACAACACACAGAGGGAGAGGAGAGACACACACACACACACACACACACAGAGGGAGAGGAGAGAGAGAGACACACACAACACACACACAGAGGGAGAGAGAGAGACAACACCACACACACACACAGAGGGAGAGAGAGAGAGACACACACACACACACACAGAGGGAGAGAGAGAGAACACACACACACACACAGAGGGAGAGAGAGAGACACACCACACACACACACACACGAGAGGGAGAGAGAGAGCACACACAACACACAGAGGGAGAGAGAGAGACACACACACACACAGAGGGAGAGAGAGAGACACACACACATACACACGCACACACAAGAGGGAGAGAAGAGAGAGAGACAAACACACACACACACACACACACAGAGAGACACGCACACACAGAAAGGGAGAGAGAGAGACACACAGAGACACACACACAGAGAGGGAGAGAGAGACACACACAAACATACACACAGGAGAGAGAGAGAGACACACACCCACACAAACACACACACACAGGGAGAGAGAGAGACACACACACACAGAGACACACACACGGGGAGAGAGAGAGAGACACACACAGGGAGAGAGAGAGAGACACACACACACACACACACAACACACACAGGAGAGAGAGAACACACACACAGACAGAGGGAGAGAGAGGAACACACATGCAGACATGCGGGACACACAAGAGAGACACAACACACACACAGATGCAGTGGACACACAGAGAGACACAACACACACACAGACACACAGTGAGAGAGGAGGGGGGTGGGAGACATGAAAAGGGGGAAGACAAGTGTGTAAAGGGGGTCAAATAGACAGAGCATACACAACATGCCTCCTGCTTTAAACCTGCAGTGTGTAGAATTTGGGGTTTTATTTCCTAGCAGATTTTGTAGAAAGTAATTATAATATCCATAAGTACATTTAATTTAGTGCATAATAGCTGAAAACATTTTTTGAATATTTTTTTTCCCTTAGAAACGGTCTCGTATATGTCCATATTTCTGCATATTTGGACCAAGGCCTAGTGCTGCCATATTGAAAGTGTCATAGTTGGAATGTCATCAGGTGCATTGTTTAAAATTTAGAATTGTTCTTGTCCTTGAAGGCCACTGTAGCTTCTGTTATTATTCAAAGGGTTGGGGTTACCCAGGGAGCGTTGCATTCTAGAACTTTGTAGAACTTTCTTGATGATGTCATATTACACACTGCACCTTTAACTAGCACTGGATTAAAAACAAGGAAGTGTGGTGTGTGTGTGTGTGTGTGTGGTGTGTGTGTGTGTGTGTGTGTGTGTGTGCGTTGTGTGTGTGTGTGTGTTGAAGCGGTGAATTACATCTTTCATGGCAGCAATAGTGGCAAGTTGGTCAGGCCTGTTGTAGAGTGTGCACCTGGAGAACACACACCACACACACACACACACCACAACACACACACCACACACACCACCACACACACACACACACACACACACACACACACCCCAAACACACACACACACACACACACACACACACACACACAGACAACAGAAACAAACACCACACACACACACACACACACACAACACACACACACAGAGGAGAGAGACAAACAACACACACACACACACACACACACAGAGGCAAACACACAACACACAGACACACACAGAGGAGAGAGACAAACACACACACACACACACACACACACAGAGGCAGACATACAGACACAGACACACACACACAGAAGGAGAGAGACAACACACACACACACACACACACAACAGAGGCAGACATACGACACACACACACACAGACACACACACCACACACACAGAACACACACAGAGGAGGAGTTATAGTGTGTGATGTCACAGTGAGGTCATCATAGACTACAGCTGAACCAATCAGGGAACAGATCTACTGTAAGGTTTGGACAGAGGCTGTTACCACAATAACTGACAGCAGGTATCTGCTATCTGCACAGTTTAAAGAGAGAAATTGACTGACTTTCTTTGTAATTTTCAAGCTTTATAGACAGTACGAGTTGAGAGTGAGCAGAGAGAGAGAGAGAGAGAGAGAGAGAGAGAGAAAAGAGAGAGAGAGGAGAGAGAGAGAGAGAGAGAGAGAAGAGAGAAGAGAGAAGAGAGAGAGAGAGAGAGGAGAGGAGAGAGAGAGAGAGAGAGAGGAGAGAGAGAGAGAGAGAGAGAGAGAGAGAGAGTATTGAGATGAGAGATGAGAGAGAGAGAGAGAGGAGAGAGAGAGAGAGACTGTTTAAGGACAAAGCTCTAATAGTGTCTCACCTCTGCTCGGTCCTTCCTCTGCGTCTCCACGGCGATCGCTCTGCACACAAACACATCACACTCAAAACACGACCTCACAACAACCGGCTATAAAGCTGCAGTGTGTAACTCTAAAGCTGCAGTGTGTGTAACTCTAAGCTGCAGTGTGTAACTCTGGGGGCGCTGCCATACTGGGAGATACAGAGAGAGTCTGTGGAGCTGATAATAGGCTTAATCAACTTGGTGCCAACTGGTTTGGCGATGGCTTGAATGTAACAGATATCATATTTACATTAAAAAGTTACACACTGTGGCTTTAAATCGAGCTTCAGTTTGGGACTATTTTCAGCAGCGGATGAATCCACATGTGTTGTTGTAGTGAGTCCCTTTGAGGAACATTTAGAACTGGAACTATGTTATCAATCTGGAGTTAACTTTGGGAATATCATGCAATTAAAAGGTGCTCCGAGGAACTTTCATTGTGTGTTAATTCTAGCGCCCCCCTTTGGACTAAAGCGGTAGTGTTTTTACCACGCCAGCTGTTGTTCCTGGTGAGCGTATACCCATGACAAAGGCATTAAGAAAAACTATATAAAAATAGCATTCTTTGGACTGATGGTCTGGTTTGCTGTTACATGTAATTCTTTCTTAAAGTAGCTACGAGGAACTTTTAAATATTTCTGAAACAGTCTTATATTTAGAACAATTTTTCCTCTGATGATCATAAATTACATGTAACAGCAAACGAGACCATCAGTGTAAAGAATGATATTTTAATATAGTTTTTCTTAAAGCCTTTGTCATAATGAAGCTTTTTGTTTCTCACATTTTCCAGGAGCTGAGAGACTTAGGAGCGACAGCCGTTAGCATCCGGGACTGGAACTGGACCTGCTGCAGGTTACCCTCCAGATGGTCCATATGGAGCAGCCTGCACAGACAGACACACAGGCAGACAGACAGACAGAGAGGCAGACACACAGCAGAGACAGACAGGCAGACACAGAGACACACACACACAGAGAGGCAGGCAGACACACACAGAGACACACACACACAGAGAGACAGGCAGGCAGACAGACAGACAGACAGAGACACACAGGCACACAGACAGAGACACACAGGCAGACAGACAGACAGACAGAGACACACAGGCAGACAGACAGACAGACAGACAGACAGAGACACGCACAGAGAGACACACAGGCACGAGCACACACACAGACACAGAGAGACAACAGGCAGGCAGGCAGGCAGACACAAAGAGACACACAGGCACACACACAGAGACAGACAGGGAGACACAAACACACACGCAGACAGACAGACACAGAGACACACAGGCAGACACACAGAGACAGACACACAGACACAGACACACAGGCAGACACACACACAGAGACACACACACAGAGAGACACACAGGCAGACACACACAGAGACACACATGCACACACACACACACACACAGAGACACACACACACACACAGACAGACAGACAGGCAGACAGACACAAACACAGAGCAGAGAACTACACATGTTACATTAAAGTCCAACAATGCCCAAAAGCCAACGAGTAAATTATAAATAGGAACGCCAACCACCTCTGAAAAGCAGCAAAAAACAGTAGTTTATAATTATTGTTGAGTGTGAGTGTGTGTGTTGTGTGTGTGTGTTGTGTCTCTGTCTGCATTGGTGTGTGTGTTGTGTGTGTGTGTCTGTCTGCATGTGTGTGTGGTGTGTGTGTCTCTGTCTGCATGTGTGTGTGTGTCTGTCTGCATGTGTGTGTGTCCTCTCTTGTGTGTGTGTGCTGTGTGTGTGTGTGTGATGTGTGTGGTGTTGTGTGTGTGTGTGTGTGTGGTGGTGTGTGTGTGTGTGTTCTGAGGTTGAGCTGGTGTGTGTGTGTGTGTCTCTCTCTTTTCTGTGTGTGTGTGTGTGTGTGTGTGTGTGTGTGTGTGTGTGTGTGTGCCTCTGTCTGCATGTGTGTGTGTGTGTGTGTGTGTGTCTCTCTCTGTGTGTGTGTGTGTGTGTGTGTGTGTGTGTGTGTGTTGTGTGTTGTGTGTGTGTGTGTGTGTGTGTGTGTGTGTGTGTGTGTCTCTCTATTTTCTGTGTGTGTGTGTGTGTGTCTCTCTATTTTCTGTGTGTGTGTGTGTGTGTGTGTGTGTGTGTCTGTCTGTCTGTCTGTCTGTCTGTCTGTCTGTCTGTCTGTCTGTCTGTCTGTCTGTCTGTCTGTCTACCTGAGGCTGAGCTCTGTGTTGGTTGGCATGGCGTCTCTGAGTCTCTCCAGCACCAGTGCATGCTGGGAGTCGGGCAGACAGCTGAGGTAGAAGGAAACCACCTGGACCAATCAGGAGAGAGAACAGAGGGTTAAGCCCCGCCCATATATCACACAGGTCCAATCAAAACACTTCACTGCTTTCATGGTCAAGACCTAACATCTACACTCAACAAAAATATAAACGCAACACTTTTGTTTTTGCTCCCATTTTTCATGAGATGGACTTAAAGATCTAAAACTCATTCCAGATACACAATTGTACCATTTCTCTCAAACATTGTTCACAAATCTGTCTAAATGTGTGATAGTGAGCACTTCTGCTTTGCTGAGATAATCCATCCCACCTCACAGGTGTGCCACATCAAGATGCTGATCTGACATCATGATTAGTGCACAGGTGTGCCTTAGACTGTCCACAATAAAAGGCCACCCTGAAAGTAAGTGTTGCGTTTATATTTTTGTTGAGTGTAGATTCATATTTGTTACTTCTATTATTCAAGAATTATGTTCCCATAAAAATGCTCTTTGAGTGAGTGAGTGAGTGAGCTCTGTGTATGTTGTGAAAGGCATAGTGTGTGAGTGTGTCATTGTGTGCTTGTGTCTGTCTGTCTGTCTGTCTATCTGTGTGTGTGTGTGTGTTTGTCTGTCCCTGTGTGTGTGTCTGTCCCTGTGTCTCTCCCTGTGTGTCTCTCTGTGTGTACCTTGTTGTGGAAGCTGTAGCAGGTCCAGTATGTTGCTGTCTGTCTGTCTGTCTGTCTGTCTGTCTGTCTGTCTGTCTGTCTGTCTCTCTTTGTACCTTGTTGTGGAAGCTGTAGCAGGTCCAGTATGTTGCTGAGTTGAAGGGAAACTGGAGTCTGGATGGAACGGTGCTGAGGCAGCGGTGAACCAAAGCACTGAACGGCTTAGAGGGCGAGTGAGCACTGCTGTACATGAGATAACTGAGGAGAGAGAGAGAGAGAGAGAGAGAGAGTGAGCACCGCTTTACATGAGATAACTGAGGAGAGAGAGAGAGAGAGAGAGTGAGAGTGAGAGAGAGAGAGTGAGCACCGCTTTACATGAGGTAACTGAGGAGAGAGAGAGAGAGAGAGAGAGAGAGAGAGAGAGAGAGAGAGAGAGAGAGAGAGAGGTGAGCACTGCTATACATGAGATAACTGAGGAGAGAGAGAGAGAGAGAGAGAGAGAGAGAGTGAGCACTGCTATACATGAGATAACTGAGGAGGAGAGAGAGAGAGAGAGAGAGAGAGAGAGAGAAGAGAGAGAGAGAGAGAGAGAGAGAGAGAGAGAGAGTGAGAGAGAGAGAGTTAGCACTGCTGTACATGAGATAACTGAGGAGAGAGAGAGAGAGAGAGAGAGAGAGAGAGCACTGCTTTACATGAGATAACTGAGGAGAGAGAGAGAGAGAGAGAGAGTGAGCACCGCTTTACATGAGATAACTGAGGAGAGAGAGAGAGAGAGAGAGTGAGCACTGCTTTACATGAGATAACTGAAGAGAGAGAGACTGAAGAGAGAGAGAGAGAGAGAGAGAGAGAGCGATGAGAGAGAGAGCGAGAGAGAGAGAGAGGAGAGAGAGAGAGAGAGAGAGTGAGCACTGCTATACATGAGATAACTGAGGAGGGAGAGAGAGAGAGAGAGAGAGAGAGAGAGAGCACTGCTGTACATGAGGTAACTGAGGAGAGAGAGGAGTGGTGTGTTTTGTCCCCTCTTCTCTACACACTCTATACTAATGAGTGCCGAGCTAGCACATCCACACACACTTTCTTCAAATACGCAGATGATACTGCCATTGTGGGGTATTTGAAACCAGATAGCTCAGCGCTAACCAGCTTTGAGGAAGAGATGAGTAACTTCACCAAATGGTGTAAAGACAACTTCCTGGCAGTTAATGCAAATAAAACGAAAGAAATGGTAATAGATTTTAGACGTCATAAAAGTGAGGTCCCTAACAGCACTGTAAATGACAAAACAATTGAGAGGGTTAGTAGTTATAAATACCTTGGTATTGAAATTGATGACCAGCTCAAATTTGAGATATGCACTACGTCTAAGGTAAAAAAACTACAACAACGGATGTTTTTCCTACGTAAGCTGAACTGCTTTCAGGTGGACTGCATTATTTTGGAATTGTTTTACAAAACAGTCCTTCAGAGTGTGTTGTCCTTTGGCTTGGTTTGTGTGTTCGGCAACATGCGCAAAAAAGACCAAAATAAATTACAGCGTTTGGTAAAGACAGCAAGCAAAATCATTGGATGCAGTCAGACGTCAGTCACTCAGCTATGGTCAGATCTTGTTGTGAATAAAGCTGAGCAGATACTCAGTGATCCTTCCCATCCCTTATATAGGAGGTTCCAACGCAGCAACCGTGGCAGTAGCAGGCTGCTGCAAAGGTCAATCAGAACCAAAAGGTTTAGCTTGTCATTTGTCCCCTCTGCTATTAGACTTTTTAATGAAAGACACAGGTCAAGATCATGAACACTGTGTTTTTCTTTTACTGTTTTTAACTTAATCTTTGTGAATGTTGTTTTTAGGCCTGCTACTGATGAACTGAACTATTTATTTCTTAAATGTTGTTGTTGTTGTTGTGTGTGTGGCGTGCCCACTTGTATGCCTATGTGTCCTAAATGTGCTGCACTTTTGACCACACAAATTTCCCAATTCTGGGATAATAAAGTATACTTTGACTTTGACTTGACTTTGAGAGAGAGGGGAGAGAGAGAGATGAGAGAGAGAGAGAGAGAGAGAGAGAGAGGAGAGAGAGAGAGAGGAGAGAGAGAGAGAGAGAGAGAGAGAGAGAGCACTGCTGTACATGAGGTAACTTGACATTTTTATGCTTTATTGATAGTGTAGAGACAGAGTTGAAATGGGGCAGAGAGGGGAGTGACATGCAGAGAACGACCGCGGGCTGGAATCGAACCCGGGTCTGCTGCTGGCAGAGGCCCATGGGGGGGACGCCCTACCAACTGAGCTAAGGGCCCCCCCATCCCATTCCCATTTCTCAAGAGAATTGAAATCCAGGTAAACATGTGAAGATGTAGAAATACTCAATCCAGAGAGTGTGTGTGTGTGTGTGTGTGTGTGTGTGTGTGTGACTCACTCCATCCACAGTGTGTGTAGCTCCGTTAGCTTGATGCTAGCTGATGCTAACGCTCTCTCAAAGGCATCGACGGTCTGGTCCACTGATCCGTGCAGCCACTGCCACCGACTGGAAGAGAAGAAGAAACATTAGGGCTGCGTTCCGAATCTCCTCCTCTTTCTTTTTTCTATTCTACATACTACATCCAACGATAAAAAGAATCTAGTTAGGATGCAGTAGGCATACTATTGGGACATACTTTTCTCTCTTATTTCATCATAACATTGCGCCTTGATCTTGCCTCTTGCTTTTATATCCGTCTCATCCCCGTTTGTTTTCATATGGAGGCTTCGTCGATGTGACGTCACTTCACGTGTGCACTGGATTGTGGGTCAGAATTGCCCAAATAGGATGCATTTTTCAACACTAACAATCTTGGCCGCATGAAGTAGGACATCCGGGTACTTCTAACCATCCTAAATCTGGCCACAAGAATCGGGACATCCTAAATCTTTTTTCTACATACTATATAGTAGAAAATATGCGATTCGGAACGCAACCTAGATCTCTGGCTCCCACAGATTAAAGCTACAGTGTGTAATATCTGAGTATTCAGCATCATCTAGTGGTGAGATTGTAGATGTCAACGCTCCCTTGCTAACCCCTCCATTTAGAGGAGAATTTACAGAAGCTACGGTGGCCTTCAAGGACAAGAAGCTATAGTTACTAAAGATGGCATCATCCACCACTGCCTCAAGTCTTTCCACAATATCAAGTGATGAGGTGAAGATGTATTTAGTTATTTATTCTATAGTACTTCTTCTTCTTCTTCTTGGTCTTCCAACAGGTGCATTTCCCCAGGACGCCCACTATATAGAAAAACCTGTAATCTAATATAACAGTTTATATATAAAAGGTAATATAAGAGTGGCTGACCGATGACCACACACACACAGAGAGACACACACACACACACACACAACACACCGATGACCACACACAAACAGGTGCATTTCCCCAGGTGTGTGTGTGTGTGTGTGTGTGTGTGTGTGTGTGTACTAACCAGTGTATCAGGTGGAGGT